>FPAK01000001.1:0-314855 GCA_900116095.1 Euclidium syriacum | reverse complement strand
CAATCATTGAAAGAAGAACCATGAACAGAGAAATCAACCATAAACACCTTAACAATCTCCTCAACCATCTCAGCAAATATAGCCATCATGCATCTCTGAAAAGTAGCTGGAGCATTACACGAACCAAAAAGCATTCTGCGATAAGCAAACGTACCATAAGGACAAGTGAAAGTCATTTTCTCTTGGTCTTCTGGGTGGATAGAAATCTGGAAGAAATCCGAATAACCATCAATGAAACAGTAATAAGGGTGGTTGGCCAGTCTCTCCAACATCTGGTCAATGAAGAGGAGGGGGAAGTGATCTTTCCTAGTAGCAGGATTCAACTTTCTGTAATCAATACACATTTTGTGCCCAGTAATGGTCCTCTGAGGAATCAGCTCATTCTTCTCATTCTTTACCACAGTAAAGCCGCCTTTCTTTGGTACAACATGAACCGGACTAACCCATGAACTATATGAAATTGGGTAGATGATTCCTGCCTCTAGTAGCTTCATAATCTCTTTCTTTACCACATTTTTCAGGTTCGGATTCAGCCTTCTTTGATGCTCCATAGATGACTTTGACTCAACCTCCAAGTGTATCCTATTCATGCACAACTCTGGGGAAATATTTGTAAGATCATCAAGAGAGTAGCCAAGCGCTTTGCAAAATTTTCGCAGTTTGCTCAGAAGTAAAGCACTCTCCACATTGTTCAAACCAGAATTGAGAATAACAGGGTAAGTCGAGTTAGGACCGAGAAATGCGTACCTTAGCCCGGCTGGTAGTGTTTTGAGATCGATCTTAGGAGCTAACTTTTCACTCCAATCACTAGACTTAGCCATTTTAGTAGGCACATCAATCTGATAGATCATCCACTCAATCCTATTGCAAGCAACCATCATTCTTGCATACCCATTTGCTTCTTCACTAACAAACCCAAACTCTCCTTCAGCCTTTGTCAAAGCAACCTCAAGCTTGTCCTCGCATTGATCTTCTTCAAATACTTCCTCAGTAACACACTCTATAACATCAACTACATTAGCTTGTCCATCAGCTGTTGGGCGTTTCAACATCTTATTCATGTCAAATGTCATAAACATATCATCCAATCTCAACTCAATGGTGCCTTTCCTGCAGTCAATTAGTGCTCCAGCGATTGCCAAAAACGGCATACCCAAAATGATTGGGTCTCGTGGCTCATGACTCTCATAGTCAAGCACAACAAAGTCAGCGGGAATCCAGCGATTCCCGACTTGAACTGGCACATCCTCCAAGATTCCTTCAGGTGTTTGACTCGATATATCTGCAAGCACAAGAATTAGAGAAGTGTAGGTAAAATCTGTCATACCTAGTTTCTTGGCCACAGATAAAGGCATAAGATAACGCTGGAGCCCAGATCACACAATGATCTCTCAAAGATGAGATTCCCTATCTTGCAATTCAGCACAAAACTCTCAGGATCTTTCAACTTCTTAGGCATCTTACTAGAGATCAACTGTGAACACACCTCTGATATCATGACAATTCCATCATCCAAACTCACAGTGTTGGCAAGCATCTTCTTCACATACTTCATAAGAATGTGATGTGAGCATGGTCATCAAGGAACCTCAACCAATAGAGTAGCTAGAACCAGAGGAGGAAGAAGCCAATGAAGAAGCTAAGGAGCAGCTAGAACTTGCGGATAATGGAGAAGAAACTCTACAGATCTTTAATGGCCCGATTACCCAATCCAAGCAAGCCAAAATTAAGACAACACTACATCACCTTCTCAACACCACTCAGGCCAGTTTAGTGTGTGCTAATCCAACCACATTGGTTGTGATTCAAGCCACCTAAACCTCATCAAGAGAGGTGCCTTGGATTGTACTTTTTTCCCTATTCTTAGTTTTATCCCAATGGGTTTTCTAAGATAGGTTTTTAATGAGGCAAACCCAAGGTACTTTATCGTAATCTCTTGGTGAATCAAGACTCATTCTATCTCAGTCATGCACGAAATTGGAGACAAAAATATATTTAATATTGTTTTTAAGTCTTAGTCTTCTTTATTAATGTCTTTGTAATTCCCTAGTCTTTCATAATTGTTTTGGTGGAATCCTAGGAGTCATTTTTGATTCCTATGCACCCCTAGACTACTATAAGTACTATCTTGTATCCTCCTTTCTAAATCATCAAACATTTTAAAATCAAAACATCTTCTTAAACTCGTTTGATCATCTCTTGAAACCGAAATTTAGATCGTATTCCCATTTCTTTCAAGAGTCGAAAGTCTAAGGGAATCTTCGCACCCCTTGGAAGTTTAACTTCAATTCACCTCTTGCCCACCGTGTCTGACCTTTGCCATTCACACTGAGCAAGTAGATAGTCCAAGGATCTTCCACCATCCTTGAGAAGTATCACTAATTCCATCCTTGTGTCGGATCCATCCACTTCGTGTTTCCCAAATCCGCAACTTTCACCACCATTACTTCACTTTTGCAACCTTGATCTTCACACCATCACTTTCACAGCCTCTTGGAGTCATTCAGGGACTAGATCCTCTCTAGGATCACATCAGAATGGGAGCCATCTTACATGCATCAAAGAAAGGGATGTTCAATGCAAGCTCCTTCAATATCTCCTTACATCTTGCATCCTCATCATATTTCTTTGATTTATTGAGGCATATAGGATAGGGTAAGGGAGTGGTATACACCTTGGCCTTAGATTTCTCTTCCTCTTCATTGTTGGAATTTTTGTCTTTGGCCGATCGACACACTTAAGTGCATCGGTCGATGCACTCTCAGAAGTTGCACTCGGTTTTCCCTTAGTCACAATTTCCGGTGTTTTCTCAAACTCACTGCATCGATCGACACAGTGAGGTGCATCGGTCGATGCACTTCCAGAAGTTCGACTTTTTCTTGTTCCATCTGGAATGATACTTCCTCCCACCAATTCTTCTGTGATTGGATCAATACTCATGTCATGATCACGCACTCTACCACTCCTGGTTTTCACAACATTGCATTGATGATCCCTTGGATTTGCATCGGTCTTTCCCGGTAACATTCCTGATTGCCTCTTCAACCCTTCAGCAGTTTGAGCTACTTGGATATCCAGCTTCTTCATGTGACTCTTCATCTGATCAAACTCAGTTTTTAGGCTATTTTAAGATAGATCTATCTTCTTGTTGAAGTCGATTGTAATCTGAGATTGACCTTCATATATTGTATTAAGCATATCCATGTAAGGATCAGATTGTGCAGCAGAATCTTTAGCAACCGGCTTAGCTTCAAATGGCTTGTTGTACCCATTTTTCTATCCCTGCCTTAGATACTGCTGGTTTTGATATTGATTTGCTTTGTAGTTGGTTCCCATGAAGTTCCTATTACCTTGGTTCTGATATTCATTGTTCTGATATCTTTGATTCTGATATTGGTTACCTCCCACAAAGTTCACATCTTCCACATCTTGGTTATACATCTCGCTATTATCTTCAACAAAAGACACATGTTGCTGTTTCATCATGTTTCATCATGTTCATCATGTTCACCATGGTTCCCTCACTGCAGCTCCTGAATTAGCTCTTTCTGCATCAATACTCTTAGTGTTGCTGCTATGAGTTAGATTTTGGATGAGCTGCTTATACACTCTTAGTCATAAAGTTGTCATTAGAAGCTGAATCAAGAGATGACTGATACCTCCAATCGATAGCCCTGAAAAAGGTGCTCAATAGTTGCAACTCAGTAAATCCATGATGTCAGCAATCCCTTTGGTACTTGAGAAATCTGATCCATGCACTCTTGAAAGCTTCTTTAGGACCCTGCTTGAATTGAGAAATCTTGCTTTGCAGCTCCTCTTACTTAGCATCATCATAGAAATACAAGAGGAAGGTTTTCCTTGTGGCGTCCCAAGTGGTTAAAGAACCGGCTGGCAAGCTGTTTAGCCGGAATGTTTAGCCAGCTTAGAGTATCTCCTGCCAAAGAGTAAGGAAATAGCTGGCAGTGGATATAGTCTTTGCTCACTCCATTTGCCTTGATTCCGCTGACAATCCCTTCAAACTTCTCCAAATGATCCATGGGATATTCAATAGGTAAACCTTGAAAGGGATTCTAACCCATGTGTGTGTAGTATTGGAGCTTCAACTAAACCAAATGCAACCAAAAGTTTCTAAATAAAAACTAATCCTAATTTTTATAAAGTATGGACAAAAAGAGAGGAATGTAGTGGTTTAGGACCCTAAAAATCAGTGAAATAGAGCTCTCAAAACCAATAAAATGCTTGTATATCAGCTGCCTCTAAGAAACCTATGTAAGGGAAATACATACTCTTCATGAATCTAGAAATTGGAGAGGCTGAAAATTTAAGAAGTCTCCACGCTTTTTTAGCTAAGAGTGGTTAATATATTCAGATCTCTAGACTCATTCCCCCTTCTTGCTTGGTTACACAAAGATTCCAAGTAACCCATTTTATCTTCCTCTGGTTTTCATGCGAAGTCCACCAAAATTGGATCATAGCACTTGTTACCGTATAAAAGGTTATTTTGGTAACGTGAATTATGTTATTGCGTAAATTGGTATTGAGAGTGTCATTGACTTTAGGAGGACATGTTTACATCCTTAGGATAACAACTCTTCATACCAACCCGAGACTCTGCCTTTCATCGTATTCTTTATAAAGCTCAACATTTATATCTTAAAACCTTTTAAGCACTCTCACAGACCATGTAAGTCCTTGCTTCTACATCATTAAAGATTCTCTATCTATTTATGATTGCATCCTTGTTTTCTTTTAAGGCATTTTTCTCCAAATTATATTGTTGACTTGGATAAATTGATCATCTAACTAATTCTTGACCAAATATTTTGGATGGATTGGGTTTCAACTATGTTAACTTTGCTTATAAAAATGTTATTACATGTGAACAACAAATGATGGATTGTTGACCAATTAGAAGAGAAATATGATTCCACTCGCCATCCTATGATTCTTAGCATTCTTTAGAAAGTAGGTGAGGCCTTTTGTGCACATGAAAAAAAAAATGGAAACAAAAGATCTCTTTGTATGAGCTGGAAAATTTGTCCATTGATTAAGAATGCATTGGAGACTAAAGTGACGCATAACACTACCCATGAAATCTATTACTGATGAATCCCTTGAGCCTTTAGAACCTCTCTTACTCTTACTCAATTATATCATAGGTTTTATGTCTATCTTTATAGCCATAAACTCCAAGGCCAATTTAGATTGTATCTTTAAGTTGTGGACCATTTCATGGGCAACTAAAATGTTATCTAATACCAATCTCTAGAAAACAAAAGCTGATTGGTCGGGACATCAACATATTCATAAAAAGTTAGTCTTTTTGCCAATATCTTATAAAGTACTAAGCAAAGACTGATTGGTATGAATTTTGTCATCCTTGGCTTTGTAACCTTGGTCATCAAATAGTTGAATGTAATTCCAGCCTGATTGGAATTCCCTTTTTTAAAAAAAAAATCTCTTCACTTATGTAGTTACTTGACTCCTAACAATATCCCAACAGTCCTAAAAAAAAATGGCATGTTGTTTCGATCTATTTTGAGAACACCAAAAGCTTTGATTGAACAAATTATCTGTTTCATCTCCTCTGTTGACAGTAGCCTAATGAATTGTTCTTTCATTTCTTATGAAACCTTTGAAAAATATGTGTCGTTTTGTGGTAAGGAAGATTGAAAAAGTTTTTGGAAGTAAGTTAATGCCACCCCTCCTTTGAAGCTTCTAGTCTTTAGGACGCATATCTTATTTATCTAGCAACATTTTTTTTTTTTTGATAACTTCGTCTACTTCAATTTTTTTTTGTTAGTGTAGCATAGAAGAATTTGGTGTGCCTATTTCCTGTCTTTTTGTAATTAACTTTAATGAAACTATTGAAAAAAAAAAAAATACAGAAATAAAAATTAGCGTTAAACCCCTGGGAAGCCCTAAAAACTCGTTCGTACTGCGTCGTATGAGTTGGGTAAAAATAAATGTAACATTCTCATGGCTGAGGTTCGTCTTCGTCACTTAATAATTTCGTAATTTTATTTCTTGGACAAAGTCGGCTGCCTTCTCGACTTTGGTTCTCTTCAGATTCAGAAAATTTGCAAAGAGAACAAATCTCGGTTTCCTTTTCTCTGTTTGGATCCCTAAAGAAGAAGAAATAATGATATTTTCGAGAGGTATCTGTCGGATTTCTTCCAAGTTTCTGAGAAACCGCAGCTTCTATAGCTGCTCTTCATCTCTCGCATCTAATCGGCACGCGATCCTTGTCGATCAGGGCCACTCTTGTTCTGACTCTACACACAAGGTAATTCAATATTTCCCGTCCCTCTGTTTCTTTATAAAACGAGAAATACTCGATTGGGTTTTCCTCGATTCTGGTGTCGAGTTTGGGGAAGAAATCGGTCGCATGGGGTTTAGTCTGATTGTTCCGATGATTTTTTTTTTACTCTGTAGCAGATGTGATTTTTTCCGGTCTGTTTAATCGGTATTCATTAGATTTTTTAAATAAATGTTTCGTTTTTATTGACCTATTTATGGGATATTGATTGTTGGAATTCCGTAAACCAATTGAAGTTTTCCCCTTTTGTCTATGATAAATTTCGTTGGAGTTAGAATGGAGCAATCACCAAAAGCCAATCTTCTTTTTCTAGTTTCTAATAATATAAATAGCAGATGTGATTTTTTCCGGTCCATTTTTTTGACCTTTGTGTATGTGTGTGAGAGAGAGATAGGATAAGAGAAATGGTGGAAACGAATTACTTGATGTATAGAATTGGTAACCTAACCAATGTGTTATTCTTCGTCATGTTTTAGTAGGGTTACGTTTGCAGAGGAACACATCCATTGAATTCTCCGGTTTTTGGTGGATTTAGACATCATCTTTATCACCAGAGCAGCTCCTTAGTTGAGGTTTGTTCCTAGCTCTCTTATTTACTATTTCCATTGAATCATTAAAGATGAGCTCAAAGTGTAGTCAGTTTTTCAGATATATAATTGAATTTTGGACATTGCTTCACTTGTATAAGAATAATTTGTTTGAAACCCAACTGTTATTTTCTTAATTAAACTTTTTTTTTGTCTCTGATCATCTTGAATATTAAACTTCAAGTTATTTCTGAAATTTTCAAATTGCTCCTCTGCTTTCTGGACTGCTGAAAGAGTAAGATTGTCCTTTCCTAGGAGGAGCTTGACCCTTTTTCGCTTGTTGCCGATGAGCTGTCACTTCTTAGTAATAAGTTGAGAGCGATGGTAGTTGCCGAGGTCAGTGGCCTTCATTTGTAAGAAAATTTGCTGAAGCAAATATATATAACTTTATTTGGATATGTATCCTGTGCGATTCAGCAGGTTCCGAAGCTTGCCTCTGCAGCTGAGTACTTCTTCAAAAGGGGTGTGGAAGGAAAACAGTTTCGTCCAACTGTAATGACCATCATCTTTTATCTAAATGTTTTCAGTTTCATGCAATCATCTAATGTTAATCTCTCACCGGTTTGGTTTTATGTTTGTAGATATTGCTGTTGATGGCGACAGCTCTGAATGCACGCGTACCAGAAGCATTGGCTGCAGATATAGTCCCATCAGAGTTACGTGTAAAGCAACGGGGTATTGCTGAAATCACTGAAATGATACATGTCAGTAACTGTAGGTTTACTCATAAACATTAGTGTAAAAAAATCCTTGTTTGATATAAATTAACAATGCTTCTGGTGACTCATTTGTAGGTTGCAAGCCTACTGCACGATGATGTCTTGGATGATGCCGATACAAGGCGTGGTGTTGGTTCCTTAAACTTTGTAATGGGTAACAAGGTAAGAGTACTTTACACTAGCTTCTACTGTCTTAAGACATTGACTATTTATTCCTTTTGTGCTGCAATTAGTTATTAAAATCACCATTTTGTAGATATCGGTATTAGCAGGAGACTTTTTGCTCTCCCGAGCTTGCGTGGCTCTCGCTGCTCTAAAGAACACAGAGGTAATAAAAAACTTGCCTCTCAGTATTTTGCTATTTCTATATCAAAAGCCATACATGTTCTCACTGTTTGTCTCTTTTGTAGGTTGTAACGTTACTTGCAACTGTTGTTGAACATCTGGTTACAGGCGAAACCATGCAGATGACTAGTACGACTGAGCAGCGACATAGGTAAAACTCAAAACAAGAGCATTCATAATCCGGTTATAGTAAATGGATACCATAATATATAAGAATGATCGTTGAAATGCAGCATGGAGTATTACATGCAGAAGACATACTATAAGACGGCATCACTAATCTCAAATAGCTGCAAAGCGATTGCGCTACTGGCTGGACAAACAGCTGAAGTCGCCGTGTTAGCTTTTGAGTACGGGAAGAATCTGGTTCGTTAAAGCCGTTCCTATATCTATCCTATCATATCATCTTGTGAATAGTAGCAAATCTTTGATTAGTTTGTTAATTCCTGCAGGGTTTAGCATTCCAATTAATCGACGACGTTCTAGATTTCACGGGCACATCTGCGTCTCTTGGAAAGGGATCCTTGTCGGATATTCGCCATGGAATCATAACAGCTCCAATCCTGTTTGCGATGGAGGAGTTTCCTGAACTGGGCAAAGTTGTTGATCAGCTCGAAGAAGATCCAAGGAATGTTGACATAGTAAGTGTTTACAAATCCGTATTACGTGCATGCATTTTCAAAGTTAAATCAGTCTCTTATATAAAAAAGGGTACGAATCAGGCTTTAGAGTATCTTGGGAAGAGCAATGGAATACGGAGGACGAGGGAGTTAGCTATGGAACATGCGAATCTCGCAGCAGCTGCGATTGGGTCTCTACCTGAAACAGAGGATGAAGATGTCAAAAGATCGAGGCGAGCACTCATTGACTTGACCCAAAGAGTCATCACCCGAAACAAGTGAGGAGATTATAAAAGCTTCTCTGTTCATCTTCATAACGCCATGAGGATGTTCATTTGTAGGATTTTCACTTTTTTCAAATCCAATTGGGTTTCACCAAATAATTTGTTTGGATAAGTTGTGGTTTTCACGTTAAACAACATACATGCAGGAACAAAAAAAAGAAGCGACAGGAATATATTTTGAATATCAAATCTCAATCGGTTTAACCCTGTTCTTCCATACCATATCCCATTTAAGCAGTAACAAAACTATCTTTTAAATTTTACCAAAACTGATTGATTTCAAACGTATTAATAAAGGTGAAAAAACACACACAAAAAGCGGTTAAGGAGCAGCGTCCTCATCGAAGTCCATGAGAAAATCGGTTAAGTTCTCAGAATCATCCACAGCCTCGTCTAGAGACATCCGACCTTCCGTCTTCGGTTTAGGCTGTATTCAGAAACCAAACACAATCAATACACACACTTCATTATATATATAGGCGGCTCAAGTTGAATATGGCTTTAATTACCTTGGAGTTGCGAAGCTCAGGTGTACTCTTCAAGACACTCCAGTTCCTCGGCACTTTTTCATCTTTTGCTACATCTGCATCATCTTCATCGTCCTGTCAATAACAAAAGAAAACATCATGAGATGAACAAGAAGAAGACGAAGAACAGGATATGATCTAATCGGTGACACTCACATCGTTTTCGCCAATATCAACAGCTTGTGCCATTGCATCATCAATGTCAGGCACCTGTGAACTCATCATTCAGAATTTTTGAATTTTCTCTTAATGAATGACGAAAAAGAATGAAAAGTTTTGTCATTTTACCTCGAGCTGCTCAGTCTTCTCTTTTGCCAGTAGTGTTTCATGCATCTCTCTCGAGATGACTTTACCATGCTGATAAAATCGAAACAAATCAGAACCAAGACTATAAAAGAGAGAAAAAATCGAAAGACGAGCAAAAGCAGCTTAACCAACCTCCTTCAGATAAGAGAGCATATTTGGTGTGGGCTCATGAAAATCAGGTCCTCTGTAGTCCATTACCGCATCTGGATCTTGAATGTAGTTAATTGTCGGATAAACTGGATCCCCTCCCCATACTGCACCACAACAGAGAAGAAGAAAGTTAAAAACTCGGATATATCCAATGTTTGTTGAAACCGTAAAAAGATGTATCAATCATACTTTGCTTAATTTGATCCTCTCTCATCCGCATTGCAAGAGGGTCTCTCTTGATTCTAATATCAGTTCCCATCATTATCCGATATTCTCGATCTGTTTGATAAGAGAACATCTCAAGCAGCTGTGTGTTTTCATCTTCACCAGTCTCTTCAAAATGTTTCTGTACAGCTTCCCGTGAAGTGTCTCTTTTCCATGCTTTTACCCATTCAGAATAAAAAGCCATTGGACCTTCTCTCGCCAATCTCTCTCGCTCAGCTTGTAGCCTGCGAGGTTACTACCAACAAAGTCAACAAAACAAACCATGAAAGTGGGTTAAGATAAGATAAAGATAAGGATACCTCTCTTCTTTGAAAAGATGCCGTCGTGCTCTATAAAGAGAAGTTTCTGTGAGTGTCGGTTCTTTCCCATAGAGCTTAACTTGTCCTGTTTCAGCCATTGCCTTGAGAAAAACCGTTTCAACATCAGGACGTCTTCTTTGCCATCTTGACCATTGTTCTTTCTCTGGTTTTCTCCAGTTCCACCACATTTCATCGCTAGTGAGTGTCTTTTCTATTTGTTTCTTCTTAGTTGGATCGATAAAAGGATGTGGCCGTCCAAGCTTCTTGTCTAATTCAAATCCACTCTCTTCCTCTTCCTTTTCTCTATCGAACTCTCCATCGTTGTAGACAACAAACCCGTTTGAAGAATCGTTTTCCTCTTCTTCTTCGGAGTTATCATCATCATCATCCTCTACTTGATCAACAACGCTCACGTTCTCCTCGGATGATGCTTTCCGGTTCTTCTTCCTGCGACTTCCAGGATTTTTCCCAAAGGAAGGGAAACTCGAAGACTCACCAGCTGGTTTAGGAGCCCTAGCAGCCCTAACTCGGCTCGAAGTTCCTTCAGGCCAATAGTCCTCACCTGGAATGCTAGCCCTGGCCCCAGATGCTGGTTGGAGTCTTCCAGAAGTAGAATCCATGTAACTATAGTAAGGAGGTCTCTCAACTGAGACATACTCGTATCCTTCTTCTTTCTTTTTGGAGCCTTCACTTGCATCATCATCCTCTTTCTTGCATTTTATACAATGCCGCAATGACCTTACATTTACTCTCCTCACTGGAAATCCGCAATCAACCCGCCCCTACATCGTATTCAAAGTTAGGCTTATATATCTCAATTGAATTGCTATAAGTTGATCAAACATTTGCTTTGTAAAATACATAACATAATTTCTCTGAACAACCAACCTGCAAAATACAATTACCGAGCTTTCCACTCTCTGTGGACAATTTATCTGCCGGGGATAATTAAAAAACAAAACCAAATTTGGAATCAGATTTGAATACGGGAAAAGGATTATAACGGAAAGTTGGAGAAAGAAACCTCGGTAGAGCCAGGCGGTGGTTGATATAGACGCCATTTCACCCTCTGCTTCCTACTGTATAATCGCATAAATTATGCTCACTAAACCCAGATAAGAGATACATAATCCCACATATATTCACACTAGGAATTGAGAAGTGAAAGACAAACCTTTTAAGAGATTCTGGTTTTTCGATTATCTAGCAGAAAACTCGTGCTCTCTCATGGAGGTTGATTTTGAAAGGGTTTTGGTGTGATTTCTGTTTTTCACTCTTCAGTTCTTAGTTTATCCGTTTTATCTCCTTGTGACGACGATTTTTCTCTAGTTTTCTTGACACACGCGCTCCACGCGCCACTGTTAGGAACGTGGTAAAAGAAAATAGATTAGGCTTTATATTTCTAAGTTAGGCCCAGTATTAATGGACCTTGCTAAATTGAGAATTCAAAACACTCTTGGGCTTAAGTGTACGAGGTTTCCTGATCGTTTAATTACAAACACTTCCAAGAAGAAAATAACAAGGCTCTTTTCCATGGCTACAAGCTCCTCGTCAAGTCGTCCCGCCTCGCCCCTTGCATCGGCAAGCTTATCTTTGTGACTAGCGAATGCAAGGTTAATGTATCCAGCAGTCTCAAAAAGATAATATAAAGAAAAATCGGTGAGTTTCATATTTGTGTTAAAGACTCAAGCTAGACTAGGAGTAGCAAAGGAATGATTCTCGCCTACGTAGCCAACATCTCGTAATCTTCCCTCTCTCTGAGGTCTTGGGTCCTCGGAAGCACAGTCTCATACTCCCAAATTTCACGAAAGGGCTCTACACTCTTCCTTGTGTTGATGATGAGCAGTTCCTCCTTCTAATAAGTAAAATAAAAGTATGTATCTTTTCGCTTCTTTAATGACATTCACCTTCTTCTCCGGCGGGCCTCTTTCTCGATTTTGAAGAGATATCCCCTGTTTAGGCAGATTGTTGAGAGCCTTCCTATCACGGAAAACCGCTTTTCTCTTGCCTTATTTATTCTCCAGATGAAGAACTCGCTGATTGAAGCCTTTTCTTTTTGGCATGTCTCACCTTGTGAGTGGTCTGCACCACAGACAGTTCATCTTGGTTTGTCGGGGAACCAGCCACAACAACCGCATCGTCTACTTCTATTTCTCGGACCTCACACCAAGCTTCCTAGCATTCTTCCCAGTCGATCCGACATGAGAGAGAAACCATGGGTAAGTTTGGAGATGGTACAAACTTTTTGAAAGAATTTTTGGTCTAACCTAGGTGTTCCACGGTCTTTTGCAACCTTGCTCCGACAAGATCGGTCCGTATCAATATCTTTTGCACAAATTCTCTTCACCTATTCTATAATTTTGTCCAGAGGCGCTCCAAGTTTGAGGGGGAGAGCTGATAAATAAATAAAAAAGAACGAAGTGTCACCAGGCTCGTAAAATAAGTTAGTCGCATATCGAGTAAATGAGAACTGCATCTCTTCATGTTTTAGTAGGTCCTATGTCACGCATCGACGCCTCGTTGATCATGACCTATAAGTAGTTTATATACCAGTTCTTTTCGTTGGTGGTATATGCCGTCTCGATGACGTGGTGCACTTTCACGGGAACATAGAACATTCCATGAATGTTTCTCACCCTGGTGTATTGCGTCAATTCCTCGAATTTGTTGCTGCTGATAATGATACCACATTTCAAGTCCATGGTTATGAGTTTAATCAGCTTCTTAACAGCAGTATGCAATAGCTGAGTAGAACGCTATGTTGCATTGAGCGCAATACCCACAAAAAACAGTGGCAACATAAACAAAAAAAAACCTAATTTAATTCTCTCTAGCATCAACAATGTCGGTGGCTCACCTAACCCCGCGACACCAAATTTTCATATATACTCTTGGATCAGCAAGTGGCAGCTCACCTAAGTTTCCATGTTCAATAAAGTTGGGCCCAAGCGAGTAGATCAGCGACGTGAGTCCAAATCGATGGTTTTCATTTTAATTGTGAAGCCAAAGTTTTACTTTAATGTGTTTGTCGATTTCACGGCAGAGATGCCTCCTTTATCTTGTGGGGGAGGGGTCCTTGTGGGGGAGGGGTCCTTGTTCGTGTCTCCTCATGATCATTGGTGGAGTCGACGACACATAGGCCTTGATTGGTAAAGCATTTGGATGAGTTTAATGTTTTGTTATATCCAATCAACTATTTTCATTTATAGCATTAAACAAAGCATTTGGAGTTCTAAATGCTCATTTTGCTAATGATTAAGGTTAGAGCATTTAACTTAGCATAAGCATTATAAATTAAGAATTACAATAATACCCTTATTTAATTAAGTTTTAAATTATTATTTATGTCATTATGGTAATTTTATATCCAAATGCTTATATTTTTACCAATCACATAATTCAATAAATTGCATGTAATTTATAAACAACTAATGCTGATGCTTATGTTGGTTTATGCTACTGTTTTAATATAAGTTATACCAATCAAGGCCTTCTCTCTTGTTGGTGTGTGGAAGGGAAAGTGTAGTCGGAGTGTGGTTGAGATGGCAGTCTGGTCGATCTCCTAGACCTTGACGGGACAAACATCTCTGCCTCTATCATGTCTTTATCTCTAGATTTTGTTACTATCATTGCCGGTCTTTGATTTTGATGTATCTTTGTCTCTAGATTTGATTTGTCTAGGTGCTTGGTTTTTTGCTTTGTAGTTGGTCGGACTTGTCTCCATTACGTGTTGATTTTTTATTAAGTTTCTTCATAGGTGACCCTTGATGATACATCCTTTAGTTGAATAGGAAAGTTTTCTTCACAATTACTACATTTGATCGGTGAAACGATTAAGTTATTGGTAGCCTTCTCTACTAAAAATACTAGTTATATTTGATTGTGGTATAATAGATTGGAATTTCCATCATTTCGGTTCCAAGACGATTGTTTTCAATTTTTTTAGTCTAGTGACGTTTCCATGAACTCTTCCTAAGACGTTTATCCCGCAATAAAAATATGATTCAACTGAAGAATATTTCTAAGTTACAAGTTTACTAAACTACTTTTATATGTCCATCTATGAATTAAATTTAATTCAATTAGTATATCGTATTCAATCAAAGCATCTCAAAATAAATACTGTTTTTAACATTTGTAATTGTATAATAATCCTGTTTAGATTTACAAAAATAAGTATAAACAAAAACTTCAAGGTAAATATATGCATGTGTATTTTAATTGTGTTGAGATATTCTAAAATTGTAATGTGACTTTATAATGTTACATGTTTATTAATATCTTTAGATTTTTACCAACCATTGCTTTGAAATTTAAAATACAAAATTTTTCTCATCCATATTTATTTTTAAGAGGATTTTGTTTAATATGTGATTATCAATCACATGAGCCAAGTCTCTTTATCATGTATAAACAAGTGTCTTCACAACATCTATAAGTTTCATTACGACTAAGTAGCTACACCATTAAATTTAATATTTTATCATATGTTACCCTTTCTAAATGTCCTACATATATGGGATTTGAGAATAAATGTCGGAGAACATAATAATAAGAAGAAGCAAGTTTTGTTTTCGCTCATCTCTCCTTTTAATTATCACACATATATACTCAAATAAATATATATATATATATATATATTTTATATCATATATACTCAAATAAATATGTAGTTTCTGTATGGGGATAGAGGTGAGCGTTCGGGTATCCAATCGGGTTTGGTTCAGGTAATTCGGCTTATAGGTACCATTCAGTTATTACGAAACTTCGGATCAGGAGTGGTTCATGTTATGTCGGGTTCGAGGTGTAAGCTAAAACCCCATAGTCCATACGGATTCAGTTCGGGTTTGGTTCGGATTCGTTTATTTTACAAGAAATTTGTACATTAGATCTCTATTATACATTTAACTATTTAGTTATGACATAAACTAAGTGAACAACTAAAGAGATTAATCTTTAGTTTCCATTCTAACTTAGTTTACGTCATAGCTCAAGAGTTAAATGCTTTTGTTTTTGTCCTAACTCATTTATACTCTAATCAAGTTAATAACACTGCAAATACACATTAATTCAAAGTAGTATAATGCATATTCAAATCAATATAGAAAAAAAAAAAAAAAACTTATAACCTACTAACAAATTTAAAAAATATAGATAAAGACAATCATAAAGAGAGATGAATTTTATTCAAAATGACAAGAGTTCTTAAAAACAAAACAAGAAGTAAACTCTTTCAAAAATCAAATTCAAAGCAACCATAAAAATGAAAACTTGGATCATCTCTCTCTTTATACCTTGCAAAACATAAGCACTTTTCTCTTAGGGATTTTTTCATTAGAGACTTAAACTAAATAAGTATCATGCATTTCTCCTCCCTATCTCTCTAAGTTTAGTTAACCTGTTTGGGTTTCATTTTTTTCAGGTTTACCCGAAACCTACTAGATCCTCAACATAAGTACCGTTCTATTATTTCACCATAACCCATACTCGTGTCGAACCGGTTTGTCCGGGTTGGACCCGGATTTGAATTTCGGGTTCGGGAAATATGCCCAGTCCTATAGGGGGACATGCTATATTGTATACAGCCACATTTATCCAACTTAGACTAAGTGCATAAAATACATATTCCCAGTTAAAGTTGGAAACTGGCCAAGAACCCAATACATCACATCTCTTTGTTTTTGGGTGTGCGGTCTATGTTCCCATAGCGCCACTGCAAAGAACAAAAATGAGACTGCAGATCAGATTGGGGATATATGTTGGGTATACGTACCAAGTATAACTCGATATCTTGAACTGCAGACTGTTGACATGTCAATGACACAATTTCCCGATTATCACACTGATGAAAGTGGATTCTCCGTTTCTGGTGGAGGATTGAGAAAACCACCAAAAAATATCAATTGGTGTATACACTCATCGGTTTATCTTGATTCTTCTATTATTCAAAGCAAGGTGGAAGTTCAAAAAATTATTCACATGCAAAGTTTGATAAAACAATTACCATAGGCGTTCGAAAATACAAAGAGGGTGAAAAGATCATATATGCATGTTGCAAATTTCCCCATCAAGAATTAATATTCCAAAAGAAAACAACTGATGGGCGTAATGAAAGTAAACTCAATGTTCAATTGAAAGGGAGAGGTCAATGGGATCTAAAGAGAAAAAATCCCCAAAAGAAAAAAAAAATTGGTAGAAATTAATGAAAAGGTTCTAGTAGAGCCCCATCATGAGAAATTTTAAGAAAAATAATGTGTGAATTATTTCACCTAAACTAATTGCAAGTGCATACAATGTATAATTATAGTATGAAAGGTTAACGATCCCACATAGTTTAATTTGAGTTTCAATTCTTCACTGGAAAGCTTAAACTAATCTAGGTAAGTAACTAGTTTTTTTGTCTTGGTAACTTATGTATTAAGGGCGTTGAACCAAGAGAAATTTGCAGGAAATATATATCAAAATATAATCAACAATCATTAGACTCTTGAACACATAAGACATAGGTATGTAGTTACCGATCTCTCACGAAACTACACCTATGATTTAACCACTAGACCAGAAACATTGGTTTTCAATCGATGATGACTAACACATGCAATAAGTATTGATCTGGTTGTTCATGACCTTCCAAACCAAACATTGGTTTGTACAAGGACGAGATCACCTACTAAAAACAATTTTATGATCTTACTACAAAATGGTGTATAGAGTAGCAAAACCTAGAGATCAATATCATAAGTGATCAAGTCAGAATATTGTATGAAGTACCATTAAAGTAAAGAGTCAATACTGATCATATCATATTAAATGCTGTAAAGATCTATAAAACCATTGAAAACCCTAGATCCAACAAGCAAACTACTCACACATAGCAAACAAAACCATAATCAACATTAATATCAATAGCTTGCATAAAAGTAGAGAGTAGAGTTTAAGAAATGAAACAAGTCGTGGCTCTCTCTGTGTAAAATTCTCAATGGGTAGAACTTCAGAGGACCTTAGGAACAAAGTAACTTCTTGAGGCAAGGAAAAGAGTTGGTGGTGACTTTTACTTTGAGATCTTCAAGGGGTGATTGCTTCTTGAAGGCTTGACCTAAGCTCTGAGTTTAGGAGGATATTTATAACTCAGTAGTCGTGCATGGGGTCGAAAATGAATCCTTGAAACATTATAGTTTGGAGAAAAGCCCAAAAAAGAATTTATTTTCTTCTGACCGACCTATACGAGCCGGTCGACTTTAGTCTTCCTCGATAATTTCTCCACTTTTGCTCCAAATCATCTAAGTCTTCCCAAAATGCTTCATCTCGTGAATTCTCCTATTTACACTGGTTAAAACATGGAAAAGGTTTCAAAACCATATAAAATATGCATGTGAAAACCGGTAAAAAATATAGATACATCAAATACATATAAAAATGGAAAATAGTCATGATGAATGAGTTATTCTCCCTAAATAAAATACTTGTATTTGGACATATGGTTCTTACACATGAAGATGTAATACCTGTTGAATATAAATGGGTTTTGTGTGAAAAATTAATGATAAAAATGAGTTCTCAAGATATAAAACACGATTTTTGGCACAAGAGTTTTCTCAAAGACCAAAAATTGACTATAATGAAATATATTCCCCGGTTTTGGATGAAATCACCTTCATGTACTTGATTAGCCTAACGACATCTAAAAATTTAAATATGTTCCTTATGGATGTTGTGACTGTATATTTATATGGATCACTTGATAGTAACATATATATGAGAATCCCATAAGGATTGAAGATCCTAGAAAGATAAAAAATTCAAGAAGGACCCAATAATATATGTTCGATTAAGTTATAGCGATCTCTTTACGGAATAAAGCAATCTGGAAGCATGTAGTATAATCGATTAAGTAAATATTGGTTGAATAAATGATATATCAATGATGTGATATGTCCTTGTGTGTTTATTAAAAAATATTCTTCTGGATTTTTGATCATTGATGTTTATGTTGATGGCATGAGCATCATTGGGACTCCGAAGGAAGTTAATGAGGCCAAAACTCATATGAAAGAGGAGTTCGAAATGAAAGACCTAGAAAAGACAAAGTTTTGTCTCGGGCTCCAAATAGAGCCCCTCCAAGATGGACCATTTGTGCATCAATCAAATTACACCACAAGAGTGTTAAAACGCTTTAGCATGTATAACATGAATCCTTTCAGTACCCCAATGGTCAATAGATCGCTTAGTATTGACAAGGATCTATTTCAACATTATGAAGATAACGCAGAAGTATGAAATCCATAAGTTCCCTATATGAGTGTTATAAAAGTGGAGATGTATCTTGCAAATTGTACTCGGACAGACATAAATGTTACTAATCTACTTGCGAGATACAATTCATCTCCTACACGGAGATACTGGATTAAAATAAAACAGATCTTCCTTTATGTCCAAGGTATGATTGACTTGAGATTATTTTATCGTCGAAGCTCTGCGTTTGCTTTGGTTTGTTTTGCAGATGCATGTTATTTATCATATCCGCCTAAAGCTTGATCACAAACCATATATGTCTTTACGATGAGAGGTACTCGATCTCATAGCATTCTCAAAAGCAGAATTTGGTTGCCACTTCTTCAAACCATGCAGAGATTATTGCGCTTCATGAGGCATGTTGATAATGTGTATGGATGAAGTCCATGACTCATCACATACATGAAGATATCAGGATAATTACAAATAAAGAACTAACAAAAGTGTTTGAAGATAATCCTACATGTGTCGCTCAACTCAAGGAAGATTACATCTAAAGTGATAGAACAAAACATATCCCCCCACCCCAGATTTTTCCCCTATACTCAAGTGAAAAATTTAAATGTTATCAAGTACATTCATTGAAATGACAATGCAACAAATTTATTCACAAATTTGCTTCCCACCAAAACATTTTGAAACATCTTAAGAGCATATGAATGCGTCAAGAACGAGATCTATCAAGAAAATATCATATCCATCTTTCAGAGGGAGATTACGTTACTTTAATTTATTTCCCTTTTCATGGTTTTTTATCCCACTGATTTTTTTCATGATAACATTTTTAACGAGACAGTACATAATTTATCCACAATGATGGATATTCAAGGGGGAGTTTACGTTATCGTACTCTTTTCCTTGTCATATTTTTATCTTATTAGGTTTTTCCATGCCATATTTTTCGCGAGCTCCATAAGTGATCGTATTCAAGGAAAATGTTAAATATGTAATTATCCTGAGTCAAGTCTATTCATCATGCATGAATCAAGTGTCTTCACAACAGCCATAAGTTTCATTATAATTAAGTAGCTACATCAGTAAGTTAAATATTTTATCATATGTTGACCGTCTTAAATGTCCTATATATATGGGCTCAATGTTGGAGGAAGCAAGTTCAATTCTCGCCCACCTCTCTTTTCAATTATTACACACACATATACTCAAATAAATATATAGTTTATATCATATGTATAACAAATTTGAACTTATAAAATTTTATTTTTACATGATCTAGACGAAGACAAGAAGTAAAAAATGTAATATATGTTAAATAAGTGGTTTACCATTTTTTTTTTCACTAATAAAACATTAAATCGATATGAGAGAGATTTACAAAGTACAATAGAGATTAGGCTATGTAAATTCACATAAAAATTTGACACACAAAATCCAAATCTAATATGACAATCGATACAAGAATGTCGAACAAGCCTTAACACTAAGAATCAAAGATGCGTAGACGTATATGCGAATCATCGTCGAAATAACCATCGTATCATGAAGCCATGAACCAAGAAAACATCATCATTAGAAAACTAGATTTCTAATTCGGGCCCGAAACTAGATTTCCACATCTACTCCACCTACTAAAAACTACAAAATACAAATCGACGAACCCAACATATATAGTAAAACCCAACAAAAAGCAACCATCAATTCGAGGACAAGAGACCTGTGAAAAGTTTCGAGCAAAAGGAGCACCACGGTTAGGAAACCGGCACCAAAAGGGTCAGGAAAACTAGCACCATGCATAGGCCTAGATGGTGAAGACTAACCACTGAGATCCTTTTTCAAAGAGACAAGCCAACAAATTCAAAATTTCACCATGGAAACTGAGATTTTAAAGAGACCAATGTACACATTTTTTCAAATTAGATAACGGGGTGAGTCCATAAAGTCTGAGAGAGCATACACGCAAAAAGAAAAGAACCAAACGACATAGACAAGAGAAATTAAATGGTGTAGAAATGACCATTGTCGGATCGAAGAAAACCAGCGAGAACCATGACAAATTATACTTGATTGACCGGAGAAGATGGTAGAAATGAGGACATAACAACCCCTTAAAATACCTAATCATTTGGTGTAGTTTACTCAACATGATTTATCTATTGTATGCGATTATTATGCTACTATGTAGTATTCAAATCATTTGATAATATAAATTACTGAAAAATAAAAAAATTAATCATATTAAAAACAAAAACAACTTACATAAAAACTTAAAGATGACATAAAAAACCAAATATCTTTGGAGAAAACCCGCGCAGACTTAAACAAACATAATACAAAAAAGTGTTACAATACATTGAAATAGTCTAAAATACTGTATTACGGATTAGAGATGCATTTCACACCCAAAATGCCCCTTGTGTCTCACCCACCACATGCTGAAATCCGCTTACACTTGTACTTGGCCAACCCCCGGGAGATGGCAGGTGAGAGAAAAGCTCTGGAGCCATACAGTACAAATATAAACTAATTAATTTTATTGTAAGACCACAACCTCCTCCATATTATTATACCCAGAGTTTTAGTAGCAAAATAAAACTTAAAGGATGACGACTTAATTTTCACCTGAAAAAAAAAAAAACCTTATGATTCGAGGTGTTAAAATTCAGACGGAAGATTAGGAACTTTTGACTAAATTTCAGATTTTGTTAGAGCAAAAAAAAAATGAGAGAAAAGTCCAGAACAATAAGCTTGAATATTAAACCCACCCAATATAAGATTAGTTAAAACCTAGACTTCGCTGGATGCCACTTTTTGTTAATTGAGCTTTATTTGACGAGAACAAAATGTTACACACTTGGACTCGCTAAGAAAGATGATTAAATTGAATAAGAATAATGGATATTTGATTGTTAGTTGTGGGTCTCATTGGTAGACACAGTAAATTTCATGCATTTTCTTTTGTAAAATTGGAACATTGAATGTCGTTACAAAAAAATCTTTAAAAGAGTCCAATTTAAGAATATTTTTTGATTGGTACACATCAAAACCAAACTGATATGAGGAAAATTCGCCACGTACTGTCGTCAGTAACCATGTTTGACTTATATAGAATTTTTAAACTTGAACACACGCTTAAGAAAGATTGAATTATATTTTTAATAATGTGTGTTTCCGGTAAAACAAAGAAAAAAAAGTAAAAAGAAAGGAAAGCTTCCTTCAATTCCGTCCATATATTTGCATCTTCGCATCGTAAGCGGTGACGCATCATCTCTCAAAATATTCTTCAATCTCTGAGAGCAAAAAGAGGAAGCTCTTTTTGTGAGGCGAAATGATTACATAATATCTCCCCTTTTAGTTTTCGTGATTAGGCAAATCTCCAGGTAAAAGCCTCTCCTTTTCCGCGTTGCAGCTTTTTCCTTGAAAGTAGGATAAACAAATTTGTAGATAGCTGTGTTTTTCTCGATTTCAAATTCGTGTTTCTCCTGCTGGGTATGCATGAAGCGCTCTGGCTCTCTCAATCTTGTACTCTGATAACTTTTCTCTCTTCTTCTATGATTCTGCGTCCACTGAATTGATTAAGTACCATTTCCCCTTTTTACGTGCGAATATTTTGTAATCATTTATCCCTATCATTTGCTCTCATAGACATGATGATTGCTTTATGATGCTTGATTGCTTCTGTTACTCTGCTCTTGTAACTAAATAAGCTCATTTCCATGTCTATCTGAGGTGTAATTTAACGCAGAGAGGGAAAAGAAGATGGGGTTTGAGGTGTTGGAATGGTACTGCAAGCCAGTGCCTAACGGTGTTTGGACAAAACAAGTGGATAATGCATTTGGTGCATACACGCCATGTGCTACTGACTCGTTTGTGCTCGGCATTTCTCATCTAGTTCTGTTGGCTCTGTGCC
This sequence comes from Euclidium syriacum, assembly GCA_900116095.1. NCBI lineage: Eukaryota > Viridiplantae > Streptophyta > Magnoliopsida > Brassicales > Brassicaceae > Euclidium > Euclidium syriacum. Next base: position 292,317 of record FPAK01000001.1, on the reverse strand, counting down.
TGTACCGTATATGGCTCACCATGAAGGATCGAAAGGTCGAGAGGTTCTCCTTGAGGTCAAATCTGTATAGCTATTTTCTGGCTCTCTTGGCTGCTTATGGAACTGCTGAGCCTTTGTTCAGATTGATTATGGGGATTTCAGTGTTAGATTTGGATGGAGCTGGGCTTCCTCCTTATGAGGTGCCTTTTTTTTAACACATTCTTATCTTTTCGTTTCTTATGTATATGTAAGCCCTGAAAGATACTGTTGTTCTTTTATGTTGGCAGGCGTTTGGATTGGGCATCGAAGCTTTTGCTTGGGGCTCTGCATTGGTCATGATTTTAATGGAAACTAAAATTTACATCCGAGAACTCCGTTGGTATGTCAGGTTTGCTGTCATATATGCTCTTGTCGGGGATACGGTTTTGCTAAATCTTGTTCTCTCAGTCAAGGAGTTCTATAGCAGGTTAGTAAATTTTGGAGTCAAAATGGTTTTGTGTTCTTCTTTCGTGGCCTGGTTTAGCAGGGTGAACTCATTCTTCGTTTTCATTGCAGTGATGTACTGTATCTCTACATAAGTGAGGTGGCCACTCAGGTTAGCTCATTTAGACTCCTTTTAGAAGCAAATCAGCCTTATAGATCTCTTGCTGTGTGCTCAGGTACAAATATCTTTTGACAAAGAGACTTATGATGAGGGTGGATTTTGGTTTTACTTCAGGTTCTGTTTGGAATTCTCTTGTTTATGCATCTTCCCAATTTGGATCCTTACCCTGGCTACACGCCATTGCGGAGTGATACTGTGGATGATTATGAGTATGAAGAGCTTTCTGATGGACAACAAATATGCCCAGAGAGACATGCTAACATATTTGACAGTAAGTCACTCTGCATTATTATCATTTCTGGCATGGTCGCTTGCCTGAAGCTGGTTTATTGGTAATCACAATTTGCTGACATCATCTCTGCCCTTGTTCCTTGTTTGGCCACAGGTGTCTTCTTCTCATGGATTAATCCCTTGATGACTCTGGGATCTAAAAGGCCTCTCACAGAGACGGATGTGTGGCATCTGGACACTTGGGATCAGACTGAAACTCTGTTCATGAGGTACTTAGCACTGATTAAATCTCTTAAAGTGTATATAATTGACATAGTTTTCTTTAATATATTTTTCTGTATCCTTTTTAGCTTCCAACATTCCTGGGATAAGGAACTACAAAAGCCGCAACCGTGGCTGTTGAGAGCATTGAACAGTAGTCTTGGAGGAAGGTAGCGAGACATTCTCACCTTATCGTGCTCTGTTCTTAACTCTTTTGAGTCTAGTTAGATAGTTCTGGCTAAAAACCATCAGGTTTATGGTTTGCGTAGGAATCATCTCTTAAAGGAAACATCAGGTGCTCATTTTTTTTTTCTTGGATTTTGTAGGTTTTGGTGGGGAGGATTTTGGAAGGTACTTTCATCTACCTTTTTCTTATCAAATGGTGCCGTGTTATGTTGATAGTTTACATTGGTGTGACAGACATTTAGAAGGAAGTAGTACGTCCTCAATTTATCTTAAACGAGTTAATTAACATATATTTTACATTGATATGCACAGATCGGGAATGATTGCTCACAATTTGTGGGCCCCCTTTTACTGAATCAGCTCTTAAAGGTTTGTTATTTTCCCCTGTTTATATTTGTACTCGTATGTGAACTATCTAAACCTAGTTGACATAGTATCTTCTAACTTCAATTTCATTAAAATATATGCAGTCAATGCAACAAGATGAGCCAGCTTTTATGGGTTACATCTATGCGTTCTCAATCTTTGTTGGAGTGGTATGAAATGAAGTCCTTCTCCCTCTCTGTCTACTTGGTTTCTTGGTTAATAGTAGAAGCCACAGTTTGTAACACTGACACCTGTTCTACCTTGTATGCTGGGTCTAATTGTCATCTAAAATTGATTATAATAGCACCAAGAAATTTTCACTGGATGTTGTTCTGATGCTACTTTTGGAGTTTGTTACGTGTTAGATGAGTTCTGACTTGATGTGATTTAGGGTGAGATAGCTAGGAGCTCATCAATTGATCAATGTTGATTACAACATTTTCAGGTATTGGGGGTGCTTTGCGAAGCTCAATATTTCCAGAATGTCATGCGTGTTGGTTACCGACTGAGATCTGCTCTGGTAAATTTTAATATTCACTTTATTTTCAATATGCCACCTTGGCATTTTTTTTCTTTTGCCATATGTGTTTTTGGTGCAAATATGTTTGCTGAAAGTCATGATTGCTAGTATCATGTCAGGAATAAGTATAGCTTATAAACGTGGTTTTTTCTATAAGTTTTGCGCTAAAAGCACAATGCTGCTTCAGATGATTGAGTAAATTTAGCTGTAAAGATATTTTGAACGCAGATGACTTTTTAAATTTTTCTTCCTGTTGATGAATTTTTATTTTTTAGATTGCTGCTGTGTTCCGCAAATCCCTGAGGTTAACTAATGAAGGTCGTAGAAAATTTCAAACGGGGAAGATAACCAACTTAATGACGACTGATGCCGAATCTCTTCAGGTGGGTGTCAACATCATATTTTCGATTTCACTTTTGCATGTTTCACTCGTTAGTCAGTCAACATGTGGATCTTGAATGTTTAGTTTAGTCCGTAGCTGGTCTTGAATGTTGACAGATACATTTACTTTTCTTCTTTTTTCTTTTGGTAAGAAAAAGTTACATTTACAAATTTTAACTGTTTCCTGCATATGTTTTACGGGATCTGTTTGTTACGTAGGTAGGTCCAAGATTGACTGTAAATCGTGATTTTCCTTCCGGCTTTTAATTTTGTCTTATGGCAACTAAACTGTGTCTTGTTTAATGCTTTCGTCTTATTTATAAAATATTGTTTGTGTAATTGATCAGATGTAATTTTTACTAAGCTTTTTCCCCTCTACATGGCAGCAAATATGCCAATCACTTCATACCATGTGGTCGGCTCCATTTCGTATAATTGTAGCACTGATTCTCCTCTATCAGCAATTGGGTGTTGCCTCGCTCATTGGTGCATTTTTGTTGGTTCTTATGTTCCCTTTGCAGGTACTTGTACCTTTATATCTCATCTTTTTCATTTCTATTTTGTTTTACCCTCTACTGTCCACTTGTTCATTTGTATTTTCTAAAAATTGCTGCTTCTCCCTCTTCTGAACTATGTCTCCATTTTCTTGAAACAGACTATTATTATAAGCAAAATGCAGAACCTGACAAAGGAAGGTCTGCAGCGTACTGACAAAAGAATTGGCCTTATGAATGAGGTTCTAGGTGCAATGGATACAATAAAGTAAGAAACAATAGAACTAAATATATTTGTGATCCATGGTTATTAATTTGCAGGCAGTTTGTACTAAACCATAATGCTACAGGTGTTATGCATGGGAAAACAGTTTCCAGTCCAAGGTCCAAACTGTACGTGATGATGAACTATCTTGGTTCCGGAAATCACAGCTTCTCGGAGCGGTAAGACCAAAGCATAGTTCCAATTTTATTTTTATGTTGTCTCTGTATGATGGGCTTGTTCATTTTCCCTCTTATTATTGTTTATTTCTGACTTGTGCGGTCTTGCCTTTGTTATGCAGTTGAATATGTTCATACTGAACAGCATTCCTGTTCTTGTGACCATTGTTTCATTTGGTGTGTTCACATTGCTTGGAGGAGACCTGACCCCTGCAAGGGCGTTTACGTCCCTCTCTCTCTTTGCTGTACTTCGTTTCCCTCTGTTCATGCTTCCCAACATTATAACTCAGGTGATTTCTTACATGTTCCAATTGCTCATCATAGTCATAACTTCTTTTCAGATACCGATGCTGACTAGTGTTTACTTGTAGGTAGTGAATGCTAATGTATCCCTAAAACGTTTAGAGGAGGTGTTGTCGACAGAAGAGAGAGTTCTCTTACCAAATCCCCCCATTGAACCTGGACAGCCAGCCATCTCAATAAGAAATGGATATTTCTCTTGGGATTCGAAGGTATCGCTTGTTTATTCTATACCATGTTCCATATTTCTTTTACTTTCCCTCATATCAGATTCCAATCGAAAGTACAAAAATCGAGCTAACCATATGTATCTGCAGGACGAGAGGCCGACGTTGTCAAATATCAACTTGGATGTTCCTCTTGGCAGTCTAGTTGCTGTTGTTGGTAGTACAGGAGAAGGAAAAACCTCCCTGATATCTGCTATCCTTGGGGAACTTCCTGCAAGATCTGATGCAATGGTTACTCTCAGAGGATCGGTTGCTTATGTTCCACAAGTTTCATGGATCTTTAATGCAACGGTAGGCTCTTTTTTCTGAAGTTTTTGACCTTAACCTGTTAGGAGCCAATGACTGATATCTATTTTCTTAAAAAAAAAATTATAGGTACGCGACAATATATTGTTTGGTTCACCTTTTGACCCTGAAAAATATGAAAGGGTCATTGATGTGACTGCACTGAAGCATGATCTAGAGTTACTGCCTGTAAGTTTTGAGGAGAACTCTGTGTGCTGATAATATGGATTTGTCTTTCCTAGTGCTCATGCTGTTAAGTTTGTTTCCACCTCTTGGTTATTTTTGATAGGGTGGTGATCTCACCGAGATTGGAGAAAGAGGTGTTAACATCAGTGGAGGACAGAAGCAGAGGGTTTCAATGGCTAGGGCCGTCTACTCAAATTCAGATGTTTACATCTTTGATGACCCGTTAAGTGCCCTTGATGCGCATGTTGGTCAACAGGTAGCAAATCGTTTGGTTCTTTTTGATAATAGTGATCTTCGACTGTAACAGTTTTGTTTGCGGTCATTATGGAAATATAGAAACTGTGAATCTGATGTCTAGAACTAATTGTTTCAGGTTTTTGAAAAATGCATTAAAAGAGAATTGGGGCAAAAAACGAGAGTTCTTGTTACAAATCAGCTCCACTTCCTATCGCAAGTGGATCGAATTATACTTGTACATGAAGGCACAGTGAAAGAGGAAGGAACATATGAAGAGCTATCCAATAATGGCCCTTTGTTCCAGAGGTTAATGGAAAATGCGGGGAAGGTGGAAGAATATTCAGAAACCGGAGAAGAGGAGGCAGATTCAACAGCCATAAAACCAGTTGAGAATGGCACGACAAATGATCTTAAGATGGATGGAAGCGACGATAAGAAATCTAAGGAAGGAGATAAAAAAGGGGGAAAATCTGTTCTCATCAAGCAAGAAGAACGTGAAACCGGAGTTGTGAGTTGGAGAGTCCTCAAGAGGTAACTTGAACTTTTGGCTTTTGTGCTCTTGCTAGTTCTTTGCAATTTGTCCTTTCATTTGAGGTGTCTTACAACAAACAAAGCATAGTCTTCACCTTATTGGCTTAACTAACCTTTTGCGGGATATGAAAATGACTTTCTTATCATGTTCTCAGGTACCAGGATGCACTTGGAGGGGCATGGGTAGTGATGGTGCTCCTTTTATGCTACGTTCTGACAGAAGTATTTCGGGTTACAAGTAGCACGTGGCTGAGTGAGTGGACTGATGCAGGAACTCCAAAGATTCATGGACCCCTTTTCTACAATCTCATTTATGCACTTCTCTCGTTTGGACAGGTATGAGTTTATTTTGTTGATAGATGACTGAGCATATGATTTTGTATCTCTGCTGAGACTCTCTCTTCTTGCTTTCAGGTTCTGGTGACATTGACCAATTCATATTGGTTGATAATGTCCAGCCTTTATGCAGCTAAGAAGTTACACGACAATATGCTTCATTCCATACTACGGGCCCCGATGGCCTTCTTTCATACCAATCCGTTGGGACGGATAATCAATCGATTTGCAAAAGATCTGGGTGATATTGATCGAACTGTGGCCGTCTTTGTGAACATGTTTATGGGTCAAGTCTCACAGCTTCTTTCAACTGTTGTCTTGATTGGCATTGTGAGCACTATGTCCTTGTGGGCCATCATGCCCCTCCTGGTCGTGTTTTATGGAGCTTATCTCTATTACCAGGTAATGGAGCGCAAATAATTAATGTTACACGTTCTGTTTTGGCAGAATTTCGTTCGTTTGGTGCTTACGCTATCTAGACTCAAGTATTAGCAATAAACCGTCCACATGTGATGTGTGTTAATCGTTTTCCTAATTGCAGAACACAGCGCGTGAGATTAAGCGTATGGATTCAATTACAAGATCACCCGTTTATGCACAATTTGGGGAGGCATTGAATGGGTTATCAACTATCCGTGCGTACAAGGCATATGATCGGATGGCAGAAATCAATGGAAGATCAATGGATAATAACATCAGATTCACTCTAGTCAACATGGCTGCAAATCGGTGGCTGGGAATCCGTCTAGAAACGCTCGGTGGTCTTATGATTTGGCTGACAGCATCGTTCGCTGTCATGCAGAATGGAAGAGCGGAGAACCAACAGGCATTTGCATCTACGATGGGTTTGCTTCTCAGTTACGCCTTAAATATTACTAGCTTGTTAACAGGTGTTCTGAGACTTGCGAGTTTGGCTGAGAATAGTCTAAACGCGGTAGAGCGTGTAGGCAATTATATAGAGATACCTTCAGAGGCACCGGCTGTGATTGAGAACAACCGTCCACCTCCTGGATGGCCATCATCTGGGTCCATAAAGTTTGAAGATGTTGTTCTCCGTTACCGTCCTCAGTTACCACCTGTGCTTCATGGGGTCTCTTTCTTTATTCATCCAACAGATAAAGTTGGGATTGTTGGAAGGACTGGCGCTGGGAAGTCAAGCCTGTTGAATGCGTTGTTTAGAATCGTGGAGGTGGAAAAAGGAAGGATCCTAATCGACGAATGTGACATTGGGAAGTTTGGACTGATGGATCTACGTAAAGTGCTTGGAATCATTCCACAGTCACCAGTTCTTTTCTCAGGAACTGTGAGATTCAATCTTGATCCTTTTAGTGAACACAACGATGCTGATCTTTGGGAATCTCTGGAGAGGGCACATTTGAAGGATACCATCCGCAGAAACCCTCTTGGTCTTGATGCTGAGGTCTCTGAGGCAGGAGAGAATTTCAGTGTTGGACAGAGGCAGTTGTTGAGTCTCTCACGTGCACTGTTGCGGAGATCCAAGATACTCGTCCTTGATGAGGCAACTGCTGCTGTTGATGTTAGAACCGATGCCCTTATTCAGAAAACTATCCGAGAAGAATTCAAGTCTTGCACCATGCTCATCATCGCTCACCGTCTCAATACCATCATTGACTGTGACAAAATCCTCGTGCTCGATTCTGGAAGAGTTCAGGAATTCAGTACACCGGAGAATCTTCTTTCAAATGAAGGAAGCTCTTTCTCGAAGATGGTACAGAGCACCGGAGCTGCAAATGCTGATTACTTGCGTAGTTTAGTACTCGATAACAAGCGTGCCAGAGATGATGATGACTCACAACCTTTACAAGGTCAGAGGAAATGGCTGGCTTCTTCTCGCTGGGCTGCGGCCGCTCAGTTTGCTTTGGCTGCGAGTCTTACTTCATCACACAACGATCTTCAAAGCCTCGAAATTGAAGATGAGAGTAGCATTCTCAAGAGAACAAAAGATGCGGTTGTGACTCTGCGCAATGTTCTCGAGGGGAAACACGACAAAGAGATTTCAGAGTCGCTTGAGGAACGTGATATCTCTAGAGAGGATTGGTTGTCATCACTTTATAGAATGGTAGAAGGTATATATATCTCTACAAATGCTTACCTAAAGATATGGTTCTATAGGATAAATCTTAATCACACCATGCTAAATAATTTATAACCAAAACATCTTCTTGCTCTTGCTGTCTACATTTTCAGGGCTTGCAGTGATGAGCAGATTGGCGAGGAATCGAATGCAACAACCAGATTACAATTTCGAGGGAAAATCTTTTGACTGGGACAATGTCGAGATGTAGATTAGCTAGGAATCATCATCCATTTCTTACCTCTAATCTAAATCCCACTTTCATAAACTTATTTTGTTTTGCAAAGTAAATCAAACTTTGTTGTGTTCTTCTTGTTAAGCAGTTACTTGGAAATAGAACTCTTGAAAACTCACAAACACAATTATAGATTTGATGATAACTCTCTACAGTCGTCTACATACAAAAACCTCACCTCTAGAGAAGCAAAGATCAAGAAGCTAAAAGTTCCTGAAATCACAACAAGGGAATGAGACTTATCTTAGTGTCAGAATCTCTTCAAGATGCGTCCGAAACATCGGTGGCGGTTACGCCATGAACGGATTCAAACCCGTTTGTGAAGGCATTTGCGAGAGCGGTCAACATCTGAAAGACATTGGGAAGACTAGATTTGAGGTTGTCTAGTGTCATTTTCTTACTAACCTCAACCGAGTTTAGGTACTTAGCTTTCTCAATGTCCACTCGTTTTTTCAAGGCTTCAATCTTGGCTTGTTTGATTGACAAAGGGTGCTTAGAGCCCAAGCTTGATGCCTCCTCTTCCATTCCCTCGAGCTTTGTTTCGATCTCAGCCAGTGAAATGAGCTCTTTCTCCAGCCTCTTGTCAAGTTTATTACATTTCCTCCGCAGGCTGTATTCCTCAGCTTGTTGATGAATAACAGATTTGATTGCCATCAGAAAGCTTTTAATGGCCTCTGAAGTTACCTTGTCAGGCAGGTTTTGAAACACAAGCTGCCATTCTTTACAGAGCTTCCGAGCAGCAACAGGTAAGCTGCTTCTCTGGTTGTTGTCTTGATCAGAGAGGCGATCAGTAAGCTGGATCCACATAGAGAGTGTTTTCACGTACTCGCGCTGTGAGTTTACTAACTTGCAAAAGCTATCGTACCAGCGAGTAACCTCGGTCTCAAGTTGGTTAACCGCCTGTCGTTTGTATTCCGAACTGAGATCTATAACCGGGTAATCTGGCAGATGGTTCAGCTTCTGCGATATATGAATTTGGAGTTGATGGCACTTGAGCATTGTTTTCCACATGTGGCCTAGCCCGGACGTTAAAGCAACGAGTTGCGGATACAGCTCCTCGTTGATTAAGTTAACCACAGATGAGGACGTTGTAATTATGGAATCTTCTAGTTGTTGTATCTCAGCTTCCAAACTCTCCAAAGACAAGCGTAGCTTCTCCATTTTGCTTGAATCATCATAGGTTCCCCCATCTTGCTGTTGCAGTAATGCAGACTTCCTCTCATGCTCTACTTTGGAAATTTCTTTCTTCTGATGAGTAAAATAAAACTTAGGATTCCATAGTTGAATCTGACAATCTAGCACCAAAAAGAGTTGGTATCTTACTCTGACTAGTTGGTAAAGTTTTTTCTCAGCTGTGTATAGCTTCTCAAGTGTGTTGCAGTGAGCTCCAGGCCTGCAGGGCTCGACAGCGCCGCTTTTTGTAGTATCTTTGGACAATTGAAGAGACTTTGAAGACCAGTTCCATGACAATGCACTGAAAACCTTTGCGGAGCTGCTCCTCTTGCCTGCGCGCCACATAAAAAAACACTAATCTTAAACTTGGGAAGTAACTTACTATGGTTTGGTCCGAGATCCAAAAAAGATTGGGAAGTCACTTACTTGGTGTTTCCTGGTACCTGAAAGGATCAGTAGTATCCTTATTCTTGATGTCTAGCATCACAGCTATCTCCTTCTCGCAACCAGATGCTTTGAGAAAGTAATCATCCAATTCTCTGATGATTCCCTCTAAGGTCATCCCCAGATCTTTACCATACGAGCTTGTTGTCATATCGTCCGTAACTTCTTCACTCATCTTAAACTTGAGACGCAGTGGCTTCTTCATGGAATCAGCCTCTATTTGCTGAACACTTAAATCAAGGCAATTACCACCTGCTTCATCTTCTTCCTCAAACTCAGACTTTGTCTCTGCCCAGTGTTCCTCTTCCCCTTGCACAACTTGCTCTTTTTGCTTCAACTCAGTAACATGGTTACCATTTGGATGAGTATGAAGCTCAAGTGACTCAAACGGGTTCCAAATGTTGCAAGAATTCGGCAATGGAGCTGCACCTCTCTCTGCATTAACCAATTCATTGTGGGGATTTCTGGAATCAGGGCTAAAAGGAGGAGGTGGTGGAGGTGAAGGAGGCAATGTAGGAGGAGGGGAAGGAGGCAATGGCAAACTTAAACCATAATTAAGAATGTTATCAAGGTCCAGGGACTCAGACTCAGTGAATTGCCTAAGAGTGACTCCAGTGTTCCTCAAAGCTCTAAGATAAGCCAACTGTGCATCTGCAAATTCTCCTCTGAACCCTAATAGCTTTTTCATTAGCCTCTTCCTTTGCCTACAAACCAAAACCTTTTCCTCGTTATCAACGCTTGAAGCAGCACAACCCATTTTTCCCCCTATTTTCTTTAGACTCTTCGACCAAAGGGCCTTTCAACCTAGAGATTCACCAGCGAGGCCAAAAGAACAAAGAAGAAAAGGAGTGTTTTTTTTTTCTTGGGAAAAAGGCTTCTCTTTTGACTCGACGAGGGTTAAATTAGCTCATGAAGGATTCGGCAAAAAGAACAAAGAAGAAAAAGGAGGAAAAAGGCTTCTCTTTTGAGTTGGAGAAAATACCCAAAAGTGCTCTGGATTAGTGGCTCGTCACTTGCAGAAAAGGGAATGAGATTACAGCGAATTGATCTCCAAATGTACTTTCGAGAACATGCTTCACGAATGATTTATCTCCAAAAAGGAATCGCCTTTCCTTCTTCGACGGGAAAATTCTTGAGAGCAAGATAGAAAAAGACGACAGATTGACAGAGTTCGACAAAGGCAGGGAGAGAGCGATAAAAGGCTTCGAAACTCGAAACTAATACTATTAATATATTAATTCTATTGTTTTTGTTTTGTTTTAGAGCACATATATGATATGATACTGACATAGTGACATGGAACCTGGTACAAATTAAAAAACATCGCTAAATCCAACTTTTCCCCCTATTAAACGACCTTTTTCGTATTCCTCCAAATGGAGACCAGTGGAGATACTCTATCCGCATGACAAGAACAAAAAAAAAAAAAAAAAAAAAACCTCTAATCCATTCCAAAAGCTTGAATTTTATCTTACAAATTCTTATAAGTACATATATGTGAATTTGACTCAGATTTAAAGTTGGGACATGAGATTACTTTAATACCTTTAATAATCTGCAAACTGCAGTTTAGTGTTATGGTTAGATTAACTTTTGCAATTCAACCGGTCAGGTCAGGTTGGTTATATTTTTTTGGTCACAATAATACCACTCAAAGCTTCACACGTGGAATATCAAAGCGCGATTTGAAACAAAATAACTATCTCAATTATCATGTAATTACGAAAATACCATATTTTAAAACATTTTCTAACCACCATTATCAACCAAAACTAAGCTCTAAATGCTTTAAACAACCAAATTTTGGAGATGTTAATGCTCCATATTTGAGCTAACAACTTCATTTTCTCGATATTTTTTTTTATTTGATCCATTAAACTCTAAAAAACTAGTTTTCAAAACTCATCATTCTTAGATCTTGCTAATTACAATGATTTTTGCATAGATACAACTGGGTTTCTTGGGTATTGGTGGCGTACGTCGTTCTGGACCGTCGATGGAGCTCAAAACGAGCTAAAAACGGATCTTGGTAACTTTTTCTTGTTTTTTCCAGTATTCAGATCTGAGTCGCGAGAGGAGACTTCATCATGAAGACTAAATGGTCAACTGGGGTCTAGTTTTGCAATTGAGTTTTTATTCTGAGATTTCACGGCGAAGCCTCCAACTCTCCTTTGAAAAAAAAAAAAACGTTGAGACTTGAATGATGAAGTTTCCGAGAAGGGGTCTAGTTTTGCATTTGACCGAAGTTTAACTTTTAATCGAGACTTCACCCTTGAAGTCTTCGGAAAAAGGAGTGTCTATTTTTACAACTGACCAGAACGTTGAATTTTCGATGAGACTTCGTTCTGAAATCTCCGTGAAAAAGGGGTCTAGTTTTGCAATTGACCAACATTGACTAATTAAGAGATTTCACGGTGACGTCTCAAATCATCAAAAAATTTGGAGACTTCACCATGAAGTCTGAAATTAAAAAATCAATTTTTTGGTCAATTGGAGAACTAGATCCCTTTTTTATTGAGACTTCACGATGAATTCTCATCGAAAAGTCAATGTCGGTCAATTGCAAAACTAGTCCCTACTTTTTAGGAGACTTCACCCCTGAAGTCTCATGTAAAAGTCAAACCTACACATAATAGTCCAAATTTGGTATATTTTGACAAAGACAAAGATATATTACTTCCTTATGCAAATTTGGTGAAATCATTTTACCACAATCAAAGTCAATCATGCATAATTTTTTGATAAAACAACAATGTTACATTCAAGCTATATAACAAAAGGATTGAGCTGATAAGAACATCCCACTCTTTATTGATATCAAAGGAAGAATTACAATGATCCAAAGTGATAAGACTACAACGGAGATAGAGAATTCCCTTTTATAGTGAAGGGTCTATTTTACAATCTTCACTTGTAACCATGTAACTCTGATGCATTGACTTTGAAAATCCTCCACCAAACCTCCATACCTCATCCATTTCTCTCTATATTTATCGACCTTATCACAGCAATCAATATCATTTTTCTGTCATGTTGAAACCCATGAATCTGCAAATTACATCAGGGAGAGATAGACATTGAAACTACCTTTTTATGTTTTCTTTTGCTTGACGTCGAAGTAGTTAGTGTAAACAGATAACAAAATCACCAATATCCTAAAACGCATACATAAAGTAGATATGATTCCGTCTTAGCAATTGAAGAGTTTTGTTATTTATGGTTTAAAACAAAACTAGAAATAAAGAAAGATCTCTCTTTAGCACGGCTAGTCAAATTAATCGAATTGACTTTTTTTTCTGAAAGATCATATTTAAGAAACTGGAAAACTGGTGACTAGTTAATGAAAACATAAGAAATTCATTTTATCTTTTTTCTTTTAAGTTCTTTAAAACCCAGTGACCCCATTTTGTTCAAATGGAAACTGAATAAGCATAAATGAAACTTACTCTCTATATCTCACCAAAAAAACCTTCACGAGCTCGATGTGGACATTGTCCAAAGCAAATAATCTCCGTCAATGATCTTCCTTGTTTCTCTTTGACACTTATCACTAGCTCTGCAGTCAATATGTGCACAATATCATCAAATATAATTGAACCATAGAAACAGAGCTAAACAAAACTATATCCCAAAATTGACAAATCGAATTCTAACTTAACATGCCAGAGAAAAACGTCATATTTTTGCAAGATGTAGATGGATTTCACAACTTTTAGAATAAATTCAGTTTCTCTAGGAGCTCTCTTCTCTTATTTCTTAACAACCACCACTGCATCCTGATGCCGTTGCTGACGGTGACGAGGGTCAGATCTGGAGAGGTCTCACGTGTATGAGAGCTTCTAAGAGAGATACGCCAGCTCCAAGACACGGTGAGAAGAGAACTGAAAATGCAAGTGCACATTATAAGAGAGATAAAGAAAGATGAGATGCAACAAATTTAAAGAGAAGAGAAAAAGAAACCTGCGAAAGAAGAACTTGCATGCTGACTGAAAACTCGTAATCATCTTCTTCGTTTTTCTTCCGGTGCTGGCTGCGACGGGACGAGTCAGAAAATTTCATTGATGAAAAAATCCACAATGTTCTGTCCAGATCTTGGAGATAGAGAGTTGGATCTTTTCTGCAGAGGCGACAAGTTGGATTATTGATATGGTATATTAAAAAATGGTAAAAAGTATGAAAAACCTTATTTAATATTGTACCTAAATTTGTAGCATACCCATATATATTGACATTTGTTCCTCAGCTCATAAATTTGATAATAACATCTGAAATTAAGCATATCTTTTTTTATATACTTGTCTTATTTATGCCACATGGATATTTTTTTTTTTTATTATTTGGAAAAATATTAATTGTTTTCTTCTCCATAACTTGAATTTAATCATTTTCTTCTATGAATTTTTCAAACAAATTATTAAATTTTAAAATTTTTTATCTCTATTTTGTTTATGTCCTCCATTTTTATTATTTAACTCTCATTTATCAATTGCTAAAATTTTAATTTTATTTTAAAATGCAATATATTTAATAAAATTACAATCAGTATTCTTACTCAGATTTTTATTAAAAATACATAACTACATAATTTTTTTTTTTGAAAAATAGGTTATTACATTAAAGTATATTATATGTATACCAAATGTATAATTGGATAAATTAGCTAAAAGAACTTGCAGAGATCCGTCACTACCTACAACAATTTACATGATATTATATTAGCTAATATTTTTTCTAACATACATCAAAGGTCATATATCTATTGAAAAAATAATATAAAAGGTTATTCAGAACCCTACGAGAAATCTTGGGAAGCAAGCAGAAACAAAAATATTGCAAGAGGTGGGCATAAATCATGTCCCTTTCCATCCCGTTTCAAATCACGAATTTCCCTCCGACAAGGGAATACATTTCCATATGGGAAAAGATTTTAGGGAAATATAAGTAAATGACAACGTTTTGCCAAAAAAAATAGGTAGAAAGGAATCAAACTTTTAGATATTGCAAGTTAGACAATTAGCCACCTTCTCTCTCTAAAATACCCTTCAAAAATTCTGACTCAAAAAAAGCTATTCTATTCGTGACTTGTTTGTATCTTTTTTATTCCTCTTCCTCCTCACATCTCTCTTCCCTTCTTTCTCAGATCACCGCATCTCTCTTCACTTCTATCTCAGATCACCGCATCTCTCTCCTCACATCTCTCTTCCCTTCTTTCTCTGATTCTCTCCTTCTCAAATTCTCTCAATCACCACCACCACCCATTTCTTCCTCATCCTCCTTCTAGCCAATTTGAACGAATTGGGTGTTTGAAATCGTTGATTACGTTCATTGCCGGTGCGGTTTTGGATATGTGAAGTGCCATGGCTCCGAATCTAAGGTTGAAGGAGAATCAGAGAATGGATTTCCAACTACCCTTATTGCGGTGACCGTGTGAAAGGACCGAAGATGAACGGTCTTTGAGCTCCGATGGTGTCATCTGCATCGGAGATCTCATCGGCATACATGGCGTTTCTCTTTTTACATGTCGATGTTAACATCCCTTCTCACCGAAACAAATCTATTTGAAGTTCAAATCTATTATCAAATGCATACAAACATATGAATGTTTTTTCCCATAAAATCATGTAATTTATAAAAAACGCATGAATTATATTGAAAACCATGTAATTTATTCAAAATGCATGTTTTATTTGGGAATTACACCAATTTGCAAGTTTTGTGACATGAAGTGATACATTATGTCATTGGTTTCCTACATATCTCATGTAATTTAACTGACAAAACGGAAAATCCTTTCATCTCTATGTTAACATTCAATCTCTCAAACCGCTGTTAGAAATGTTCCATAACATGAGTTCTAACGCTATTTCAATTGTTTCCTTCATATCTCATGCAATTTTTGTAAATACCACGTATTATCAGAACATGCCAAACGGTCTCTTCTAACGATCGGAAGCTGGTCTTACTAACCTATTATTCGCACGTCCAAGGATAGTTGTTTAACCAGATAGATATATATATATATATATATATATATATATAATAATGAGAAACTATGTTATGTTGGTGCAAAAGAGAGGAGAGAAGGATAACTAAATAAAATAAAATAAAAAGAGGAGAGAAGAAAAATTAAATAAATTTTTTAGTTTTAAAATTAAAATAAAATAGGTGTACTGTTCATGTCGCAGTTTTTAGCCTTTTACGATAGGGGTATTATCGTCACTAAAATGCCACTTACAAAGAAAACAAAACACGTTCCCATTCTGCTAAATACTCCTCTTTTTCCTTCTCACCTAATTGAGAGAATTTTAATTACCTACTAGATATTTACCTCCGCTGGATGCGGGATTCATGTTTTCTTTAACTATGATGAAATATTTGTATTGTTCGGTTGAATTATACCAACAATTTACATTTTACATACTATAATTAACAATAATATATTATAGGGGTAGAATTATTTTATCGGAGCTCCGAGATCCGCTCTCAGAATTCGGATATTTAGGGAATCTATATAGGAAAATTTAGGATCCGAACCATTAAATATATTGAAAATATTTTAAAATATAGATTTTTACATATATTATGAGATTTTTTATGTAAAAACATGTATACATTTTAATTTTAGTTATGTTTTTATAAGATACTACATTTTATTTTCAAAGATATTATCTTATGTAAAGTATTTTTTTTATAATTAAATTTAAGATTTTTAACATTTTGTTTTTATTTAAAAATTTATTTTTTAATTATTTATATGAATCTGGATCCGGATATCCACGAATATCTTGATTTTTAAACGAATATCTTAAACCCAGATATTTAAAAACCACATATCCGGATACGGACAATGTTAGCACAGATACGTTCCACACCTAATATATTATTTCATGTATAACACTATATATATATATATATATATATATTCATATTATATTTTTAGTTACTCTTTTACAATATTTTAAATTACTTAATACGTTCATAGGTTTTCGAGAGATATTGAATATTGGTAAAGGTTACAATTCTCATATTCTCGAAGTTGGATACAAATCAAGATTAATCTTTACCTTTTGCCTTTTATATAAAGATTCATGTGTCTAACTTTATAATTAAAATAACCATGACGGTAATCATTATAACCTTGTCTATTTTGGGACGGGAATCCCATCTCATTCCATATTTGTCCTGAAATTCACGTCTCATTCCTATTATCATTATGGGTTAATAATTTCATGTTTGTAACCATTTATTTTATGTAAATGAATATGTA
Organism: Euclidium syriacum; assembly: GCA_900116095.1. NCBI lineage: Eukaryota > Viridiplantae > Streptophyta > Magnoliopsida > Brassicales > Brassicaceae > Euclidium > Euclidium syriacum. Next base: position 275,538 of record FPAK01000001.1, on the reverse strand, counting down.
AATGAATAAAAGAAGAGAAATGTATAAGAATAGATTACCCCAAATTACCTATTTGCATCTAATTTTAAAAAATTAATAGGTAAAAAATTACTTAAAAATTTCAGAAATTTTTCGAAATACCCGACCCGAAATCGACACTTTCCAAAATTAATGAGAGTCTGGTTCCTAATTTTATCTACCCAATTTTTTTGACCTCGTCCCGTTTTTGATTTTTTTGGGTCCAGTTACCCAAATTTTCTATTCCGTTTTCTACTCAAAAATATTTCAAAAAATGTTCTTCAATACTCTAATTACCCGTTTCCCTTTTTTCTCCTCCCATTTCTCAAAAGGAAATTCAGCCACATGTAAAAAAAACTTTTTCCAATTACCATGTATAAATTTGTAATCGATGAGCTGAAAAACATACTATAAAAATGAAAGTTATATCTTTTTTTATCAAAAATAATAAAAGGAAAAAGGAAAGTAAATAAAGAAAATATGCTATCAGATTTTAGTGGGAAACTATAACTATTTACCTTGATATAAACAACTTCTCGAAAAGATGTTTTTCCAAAATTGTGAAAACTATATGCAATTGAAGTACTCTAAACACTTTTACAAACCATATTCATTACATATACATACGATGAATTTACCTCTCAAAACCCCAATTTTTTCAAATTGTAATATCCCAATAATAAGACCATTGAAATACTTTGTATATATTTATCTAACGTTTAGGAAAATTTACCAAAAAAAACACATAGTACATGGAAATCCCAAAAAGACATACCAAGAGATTTATGCTAATAAATATACAACTTCTATCACAAATCTTTAATATATTTGGAAACTAAATAAATTTACAAAACAAAAACACTGGTACACAAAAAATCTTGATATAAAAAAAATACTTGTTACTGAAAACCTAAAAAAAAAGAGAAAATGGATTTAATGGAGACCCCAGTGCCGGTCTCGACCAATGTTGGGGATAGGATGGATAAAAATAAAATGGACAAACCGGCTTTGAAGATTGGTGGAGGTGGTGCAAAGAAAAGACTACTTCAAATTCTGTCATCTCCTCGCAAGAAACCCCCAAGCAAAAATGGGGCCCATCTCAGGGATGGTGGTCATCAGGATGGTGGAGTGGGTGCTCCCAAGGGCGACAATAAGGATTCGGCTTAATGATGACACTTATGGTCTCAATCTTCTTCTTTTGGTTTTTGTTTTCTATGGTTTTCCTTTTTCTGGATTTTTGTTGCTTTTGGATCTTTATGTCCTTTTTATGGTTGCTTGTCCTTTTTATGGTTGCTTCATGGTGTTTGCCTTGATCGAATAATGAAACTCTGTTCTTTCTCTTATTCGGGTTCATGTTTGTTCCAATGGACTTTATTGTCATTTTATGTTTCATTATGGTCTTTTGGTTACCTGGGAACTTTATTTTATACTAGTGTTTTTGATGAATTATTATGGTTTTATCTTAAATCTAAGCCCTTCCTAATGCTTGATGTTTCAAGAAGATATTTTTGGATGAATCCATCCTTTCGGGTTTTGTTATGGTCATTGGGTGCAAGACCTTTTTGGTCAAAAATTTTACTTGGGTTTTACATGGAATGTTTCCTTGCTCGGTTGAGTTTTATGTTTTTAGTTCTTTGGATGGCCATAGGTTTTTCCCTCTTGATTGGGATTCAACTTTCTACTTTCCAAAAGTTTTCTGGTTTACTTTTTACCCTCGGAAGGGGTATTTTGCCTAAAGGGAAGGTAGCTCTCCCGAAACTACCGCGTTTTTAATGAGGATCTTTAGTTGGAATTGTCAAGGTCTTGGTAACAAGGTTACTGTACATCATCTGCGGGAATTATGGAAGCAATACCGACCGGACTTCTTATTTTTATCGGAAACCAAACATGACAACTGCTACATGCAGCGCTTTCAGGCCCATTTTGGTTTCAATCATCTTTTCACTGTGGATCCTATCGGTTGGAGTGGAGGGTTGACTCTATTTTATAATAGTTATTTTGATGTTAAGATTCTCTATTCCAGTCCAAGAATTATTGATATTGAGATCTCCGCACGAGGACAGAAAATGTTCATTTCTTTTATCTACGGAGACCCTGTTGCGAAAGCTAGGGAATATGTATGGGAAAAGTTAACCCGGATTAGCTTAGTGAGATCGGGCCCCTGGTTTATGATTGGTGATTTCAATGAGATTTCAGGTAATCATGAGAAGAAATGTGGCGTGATGAGACACGCTTCCTCTTTCATTCCGTTTAACACAATGATTGCTAATTGTGGTATGTTGGAATTCAATTACTCTAGAGATCCTCTTTCTTGGAAAGGGAATCGTTCGGATGGCTCGGTTCGATGCAGATTGGACCGCGCTTTGGGTAATGGAGATTGGCAGTCGATTTTCAAACACTCTCATGTTCATTATCTTAAGATGATTGGTTCTGATCATCGTCCTCTTTTGGCTGAGTCTGAAGTAGGCTATGTAAAACGAAGGGGTCTTTTTCGGTTTGATCATAGATGGGTCGGAAAGGATGGGATGGTGGAGGCCATTGCCAGTGGCTGGCATGGTCAACAGGCAGACCAAGGAATAAGTTTGGTGGATCGGATTGCTAATTGTCGCTCCTCTTTGGCTCGTTGGAAGAAAACCCAGATTCCGTATGACAAGGAAAAGATCAATAATCTTAAGGATCAGCTAGAATTGGCCAAAGCTGATGACCTTGTTCCGCAGACTGAGATTAATCGGTTATCAAAAGAGCTGAAAGAGGCTTATGACGATGAAGAGGCTTTTTGGCAGCAAAAAAGTAGGAACAACTGGCACCAACTGGGTGATAAAAGTACTAAGTTTTTTCACGCCGTAACAAAACAACGTAGGGCTCGCAACCGTATTACGGGGCTAGAGAATAAGGAGGGCGTTTGGGTGGAGGATGATAATGGTTTGGAAAATGTTATGTGTGAATATTTTAGGGATTTGTTCACATCCTCTGACCCCTTGGACTTTGACCCAGTCTTGGAACCGGTACAACCACGGTTCACAGATGATACAAACAACATGCTAGTTGCTCCGGTTACAGAGGAAGAAGTTCGGTCGGCCTTATTTCTTATGCATCCGGATAAAGCGCCTGGGCCTGACGGTATGACATCACTTTTTTTCCAACAGTCATGGGAATTCATTAAGTATGACTTGATGAATATGGTGAACGGTTTTCTGGAGCTTGGGGTGTTTGATGAGCGGTTGAACGAAACAAATATATGTCTAATTCTGAAGACTTCAAGGCCCCGGAAGATGACATAGTTTCGTCCAATCAACTTATGTAATGTCGGATACAAAATCATATCTAAAGTTCTTTGCTAGAGATTGAAACGAGTTCTCCCTAACCTTATCTCCGAGACTCAATCTGCCTTTGTGGCTAGGAGGTTAATTTCAGACAATATCCTCATTGCGCAGGAGATGTTCCATGGCCTTCATACTAATAACTCATGCAAGGGTAGTTTTCTGGCAATCAAAACAGATATGAGTAAAGCTTTCGATCGGGTTGAATGGAGTTTTATTGGCAGACTCCTCCAAAGAATGAGTTTCCATTCTAAGTGGATTGCATGGATTATGAAATGTATCAATTCGGTTTCCTACAAGGTTCTTCTTAATGGATACCCTCACGGCCTTATTGTGCCCAAGAGGGGACTTCGGCAAGGAGATCCGCTTTCCCCATATCTATTTATCTTATGTACGAAAGTGCTCATTGCGAATATTAGAAAAGCTGAAAATGAAAATAGGCTTACTGGTATCAAAGTGGCTAGATCTTGTCCATCTGTTTCTCACCTCCTCTTTGCTGATGACAGTCTGTTTTTTGTAAGGCTGATTTTAGTCAATGTGCAACTATTTTAGCGATTTTGGACCAGTATGGGTAGGTCTCGGGGTAACGAATTAACTTTGACAAGTCTTCGATTAAGTTTGGGCATCTTATTCCTGAGGATCACCGGCAATCCCTGATGGAAATCTTGGGTATTTTCACTGAGGGCGGCATGGGTTCCTATTTGGGCCTTCCAAAAAGTCTGGGGGGGGCGCTAAATCCAAAGTGTTTGCCTTTGTTCATGATCGTCTATTCTCCGTCCTATGGTTGGACCAGTATGTGGTCTACTAAACACATTTTGGAAAAGGGGCTCATTAAAATTGTAGGTTCTGGTAATTCTATTTCCGCATGGACTGATCATTGGATCCCTGATGAATGGCCAAGACTGGCACGTCAACGAGAAGGGAGCCATCCCCCGAATCTTCTGGTGAGTCATATGATAGATCCTATCTCCCGGACCTGGATTATGAACATGTTGAATGAGTTCTTTCATCTTGATGATATTGTCCTTATCCGGGGAATTCCTCTCAGCAGGTTTCCGATCCCGGATAGGATTGGTTGGGCTCTCACCAAATCGGGTGTTTATTCAGTTCGCTCTGGCTATCGAGTTGCTCATTACATCGCGATGGCCAAATCTGAGGCGCCCCTTGTTGGCCCATCTGTTTCTGCGCTACTAGCAAATTCCTGGAAAATTGAAGGTCCTTCCAAACTGAAACATTTTCTCTGGCAAGTAACTTTTGGTTGTCTCTCGGTTCACCAACGCTTAAGGAATCGCGGTATAAATTGTGACATAGCTTGTCCTCTTTGTGGGGCGATGAGTGAAACAATTAACCATGCTCTTTTTGAATGCCCCCCAGCTTTACAAGTCTGGGCTCTTTCCCCTATTCCAAGTGGGCATTCGTCTTTTACGTCTTCCTCGGTTTACTCAAACATGGATTATCTTTTTTCTAGGATCCCTAAGGCATGTTTTCAGAGATGGCCTGTTAACCCATTCCCTTGGATTTTATGGTTTATATGGAAAGCTCGTAATGATAAGGTCTTCAGTGGACTCAACCGTTTACCGCCTGATATCCTTAAACATGCTCTTGGGGAAGCTCATGCATGCGTAGAGGTTCAAACCTCCCTGTCAGATAGAGCTTCGTCGGACAGGGTCCAAATGGCTCTGTTTTCACCGGATAGCCCATCGGATAACACGTCATATGTGACTGCTAATATCTGCCAGGTTGACGGCTCTTGGAAAAAGGATAGTCTTTTTGCAGGTCTAGGTTGGAGTTTCAGGAGTTCGACCACTTTGGCCCCTCTGTTGGGTGCCAAGGGTTTGAGCCGAGGCTTATCTCCACTGCATTCTGAGATGGAAGCTCTTCTCTGGGCCATGGAATGCATGCTTAATCAAAATGAGGATAAAGTGGTTTTCCAGACTGACTGTTCTGAGCTCGTGAAGATGAGAACGACGATGTCCGAGTGGCCCGCCTTTGTGGCCCATGTCACTACTTTTGCTGCCCTCAAAAGCCAGTTTCAAGTTTTCACCCTCTCTCTTATCTCACGAAGATCAAATGGAAAGGCGGACTACTTGGCGTGTAGTACTACTGCTCAGGGTAGGGAATTTGTTTACGTAAGTTGTGTTCCTCCGACTTGGATTACAAAGCCATTTGTATAAGTTTACTTTTCAAAGCGACAAAAAAAAAAAGAAAAAAAAAAGAGAAAATTACTCAAATACCATAAAATACATCGGTAATTACTAGAGTGCCTTATCAAAATTTTTATGTCCTAAATTTAGTGTAAAAAGTCTTTAAAAACTTGCTATACATCACTAAATAATGACAATGCCATTTTGATTTATTTTAGTTTTTAAAATAATAAAAAGAAAAAAAAAACTTAAAAAATAAAAAGAAGAAAGCGTCGTTATCTTCTTCCTCTTCTTTCTTTTGGCCGACAAAAAAAAAACCCTAGCAATCACAAAACCGGCGCAGGTGCTCCGGTGTTTCGCCGGCTTGAGTAGCCTTGTCGGTGCAATTGACGGTGTGGGCACTTCTCGTCCAAACCTTTTCGATCCCGCCGTGTGGGTATTCGTTGCACTTCTCCTCACAAGCTTTTCGATCCCGCCGATTGTGGTGTTCCCGCCGTCTCTTTATAGTGTCTCCGAAGTCCCGTCTTTGTTCCTCAATTCTTCGACCTATATTTCTAGATTTCCCGTCCGTCTCCGTAGCTTATGTTATCAAATTAAAGGTAAATTCTCAATTTCCCTCCATAAGTGTGATTCGTGAATTGCCCAAGTTATTGTGAGCAATTGCTATTGTAAAATTTTTGTTCGTTTCTTTTTTGTTCCGTAACGGCTAAGAACACAGATCCCCAAACCCTAATAATTGGGTATTTTAATGAAAGTTGGCCACCATTAGACACTAATAACTCGGCCTAGGCAGATTAATGAAAGTCGGCCACCATCAGACAGTAATAACTCGTTCTAGGCAGATTAATTGGAGCCAAATATCCGAACCGAACCTACCCGACTTAACTCGGCCACCACGTAATTATTTCGTCGCCTACTTAAAAACACGACCAGACCGAATTACTTACTTGTCATAGCGAGGTTTGATAGCTATCATTGGTATTTGAATAGTAAATATTTAAATATATTATTTCTTATTTATTTTGACTTATTAAATCTAAAAAAATATATAAAAGTATAGTACATTTGCAAGCTATTCGAGAAACGGTAAAATAATTAACATGTTACCTATGAAAAAATTTCAGTTTTATTATTTTTGTTAGAAAAAAGCGGAAATCTTAAAACTCCATTCCTTTCAAGTAATTTTGGTTTTCCGAGTCCATGTTTTGGAATAAATAAATCTGATACACATGAGATTTTTTTTGAATGAATATGAAAAATGTGATCAACTTCATTTAACGTTTTTAGACTCGACAAAAATGACATCAAATATTTATTTCTAATAATCGCATGGATCTTACCAATCCATAAGAATGAAAAATAAAATAATCAATAAAATGCAAAATATCAATCATTATAGAAATATTTATACTTTTCACAACTGAGACATGTTTAATTATTTATATGATTGGTTTTTATTCTCTCATTCGTTCATTAATCGATGTGGAACACACATTTTTTTGAATATTCACTTTGTATGTAATAGGTGAAATAGAGTTCAAAGTGAAATGGAAAAAATGAGTTTAACTTTAGTTGCACTAATTAAGAGTATATTTAGATTTTGTCCTTAATGTTAAAATAATATGTACATATATATTTTTCATCAATAAAAAAATACATCATTTAAATAATGAAGACTTTATTTTAATTGAGTTATTAAATAATATTAAATAGTTATAGTACTTTAAAATTTTTTAATTTTTTCAATTAAAAAATCAAACTTTAAGTATTTTGTTTATTTAAATTTATTTATTTATTATTATTATTAGTATAGTATGTAGGTTAAATTTATATCATTTAGATTCATTTATTTTTATCCTTAGTATACGAATTATATACTTTATAGAAATCGACATGTTTAACCAAAATTTCTAATATATATTAAACATGTTTTAATCACACAGTCTATATTGTTTTTCCAATTGTTCTCAGTTCAATTAGAAAAAAGGGTTAGTTTCAAGACAATGAAATAAAGAACTTGTTTGTCCATTCCAGGTTATTTTGCGGCCTAAAATTTATTTTATATGTCATTCAATATATGAATGGACTATCTAATTTTTTTTTTTTTTTTTGTATCATTCATTTAATTTTTTTTGGTTGCCAATTCAAAATTTGAACATAAATTTTTTATGGAAATAATTAAATGCAGCAATTATTAAGGATTCCTTAAAAGAAACTATTTATTGTAATTACCTTCTAACCTTTTTTTTAAAATTAAATTCCTATTACACATGTTAATAATGGCATTGCATATAAATAAAATACAAAATAAAGGTTAGTATATAAAAATGCTTATATTTTATTATATTAGAGATTATAAATGAAACAGGGTGCGACGGAAATGTGAGTTCTCAGAGTATCGTTTGGGACAAAGCTAAACACTAATTTTATGTTATACACTAATTTTATGTTATAGATAGATATTATATGGTATTGTATCATTCTATATAATATTATAATTATTATACTCAGTAAAAGTAACTAAAAGTTATTGTTAAACCATGGTCATTGAGTACAAGATGTTGTTTGTGATTAAGTGATCGAAATATGGACCGGAAATTTGTACGATGAGATAACTAAAAAGCAGAGTTCGGGAAGAAAGGGAATAGTTCTGAATTAACAAGTTCGGCTTTTATTGTCGACCGCGTAGTTTGTATTGATGACTTTATTACAAAGACTTCGAACTACAAGATCGAAGGTGAATCTGAGATGGGGATCTAACACTTAATAACTGAGAAGTCGAAAGAAATGTTAAAAGCGATCTAAGTTTTTTCTATGTGGTTTCTTGTTCGGGCTCTTGTGCTTCTTTTTTGGTCTTTTTCTCCATTGAATGCTTCCCTCTATTTATATGGAACAAATTCGAAGACGAATCTCGTAGCATGTGGGCTCATCTCTCGAGGGTCATCATTCATTTCTTCGTCTACCGAACTAGATAGGTCGTCGGGTTGGTAAATAGGTAATCATCACGTCTGTGACACTACACCAAATCTGGGTTTTTACTACTGCAGAAACAGTAGGAAATTAGTAGCAAAAGACCCTCTTACTACTGATTAGCGACTGATTTATGCAGTAGTAAAAAGGCTAGTCGCAAAAAAAATCAGTAGCAAAATTGCTACTGATTTACGACTGTTTTACGACTGATTTGGGACAGTCACTATACAGTCACTAATCAGTCATAAAAATTTGCTACTGATTAGTGACTGAATAGTGACTGTGTTTTGCCACTAAATTCTTAGTCACTAATCAGTCGTAAAATTTTGCTACTGATTAGTGACTGAATAGCGACTATGTATTGCCACCAAATACTTAGTCACTAATCAGTAGCAAAATTTCACGACTAATCACTGACTGATATTTGCTTCTAATTTGCCATTATACTTTGCTACCACCTAGTTAGTCAGAAATCAGTAGCAAAAGTTTACTACTGATTAGTGACCGATATTTGCTACAACGGTACTATGAGTAGCAAACGTTTATGACAGTTTCGTGACTAATGTGTTTTTTGTTTTCTACTAAGTTGCTACTGAATACAAGTAGATTAGTCAAATCAAAATTTGGTTTAGCCAGTAATTACATTTTTAATTTAAACTTGAATGTTGTAAACAAAAAAATAACCAAAGGAATACTACAATAAGAATTATCCATAAACCAAAAGAGGATTTTATACAACAAAAGTAACTGGAACATATATAACATGAGTTTTCCACCCAAAAGAAAAGTAACCAAACATAACATGAGTTCTAAACACAAAATGGAAAGACAAATCTTAAGTGAAAATGAGTTCTTTCCATTTACCTAACATTCCCCAAGTTTCAAGTTCAACTGAGCTAAAGAAAAGAGAAACAAGTGAGCTAAACCCGTGGAGAGGATGGACCAGCAGATGGACTTTGTCGGGCAAGGAATGAGATGAATTTTTCATTTGTTTCCAAGAACTTGTTCATCATCGTAAGCTGTAGAGACTGGGCATGTTGAGCAGCTGCAAGGCGAGCGTTCTCTGCTTTTTGGTGTGCGATGAGAGCAGCTTGGTCCTCTAATTTCTGTCGGGCCTCTTCAAATTGTTGTTGCATCTGCTGGAAACAAGATGAGGATTCCACTTGTTTTCCCTTTCCCTTAAGCACACTCTTGAGGCTTCCAATACCAAACAGTTCTCCCCTATCGTTAGAGAATGTGGACTACAAAAAACATAGAAAGAAAATGAATTCCACATAGTAATCATCAATCACAATTGAAAACATAACAAGAACAAACCACCTGACCTGAATAAAGAGCTCGTTATCCTCTTCTACGGAAAGCTCTGGATGACGACCTTCCGATAACTCTGTGGTTTCAGACTCAAGGGTACGCAACTTCTCCTGCTTTTTCTTCAGATAGGTATCAGCAACTTGTTGGGCTTTCATATCAGGAACGGTTCCATCTTTCCTGGTATTAGCTCTAATGAACACCTCACCTACACTCACTAGTCTGCCCAATTCTACAACCTGAAATGGAAAAATGATACATTGAATCAGTCAGTAGTTGAGGAAGACACAGTAAGAGGAATTACAAATACAAACCAAGTAAGGAAAATTCAAAGCAACAGATTTAATCTTAAATTAAACCAACAGATTAAAACCAACTCAACCAACATATATAGACCAACCAACTCAGAAAAATTTCAAAGCATTAATAAGAGAAAACCATATATAGCACAAGCAAGCAAAAGTAAAGGATAAGTGACTAACCATTTCTTGTCCAACTTGTCGGTAAGACTTCTGTCCAGAGAAGTGTTTGTGAGGACCGAGTCCTTTACACTGAGACATCCGAGCAGCTAAGGTCGTTGCACTCTTTGCTACTTGTTCTTCAGTGCTCCAATGTGCTTTCATTTCTTTCCAAAGGTCATCATCAATCCACTTCGGTTGCTCATCATTTGTCCTTGCAGTGCTCACCATGTCTTTCAGTCGTTGTTGAAGTACGGACTCGAACTCTTGTTGGACCAGACCTGTTATAGACCGATCTCATCTGTGTTTTTTCTACAGAAAAACACAGAAAGATCAGTGTTAGTCATATATAGAGACTCAAGTGAAAAAACATAGAAGTGTAGTCTTACAGCAAAGAGATAATTATCGCGAACTCAACGAACCATCGTTCTATTCTATCCCTAGGCACACAGAAGATACTGTAGTAAGGGCCTACAAACTTGTTGGTGAAACACTTTGTAACCTGGCGGGAGAGTGAGGATCCGTCGACACCAAACCTATAATGAGAGTGACAGACGACATAAGGTATCAACTCAAGGCAAATAACATCCAAACCTAGCCAAATCAAATGTAAGGAAAAAAAGAATATGAGAGACAAAGGAAGAAATATCTTACCAAGTTGAACCAGGCTCTATGAGATCTGGATCAAGGATTTTGATATTTTTGGGCTGTGGAGAAAGCATGAGGGAGTTAAGAGCCTCCATCTGGTCTTCAGAGAGATTAGGTTCAACAAGTCCACCGACATCAGACAACTCTTCTACTCCATCTTCTTCTTCTAATGTTGTGTGCGAATTTTAGGCTTGTGAACTGTGAAGAGAATGACTGGGAGAGGTGGAGGCGATTGAGATTGCTGATATTGAGGCGCTGCAGATGAATGTTGCTGAGACAACTGAGCTGGTGTTTGCTGAGCGCTATGAGTTGGAACGGTCCAATTTGCAGAAGACGCATGTGCTCGAAGTTGAGCAGAAGGTGCTCGAAGTTGAGCCGTTACATCGGCTAGATTTGAAGACGACGGTTGATGTTGAGCAGAAGAAGATGCTCCAATAGCTGGAGCCATTGAGCTTGGAAACAGCATCCTTGGTGGAGGGTAATCTTTAACAGACGGCTGACGAGTGGGGATAACCGCCGGGACTGGTTCCGATGTCGTGTTTGGGACGAAATCATACCGAGTGGGTAAGGTTGGAGGCGTATGCACTCTCGTCGTGGTTGGTTTGACGAGAACTCGCTTTCTCTTACCAGCCATCGTGACAGATTGGACGGAGATTTGAGGAGAGTGTATTAGGGTCAGTTTATTGGGAGAGACAGAGAGTTTGTGGATGGGAGAGTGAGAGAGGCGAAGGATCGAAGAAGAACAAAGGATTTACGGGTGTGTTCCCTAGAAATCTCGACGTAGTGCGTCGCAGATGAAAGGGGGCTAGGGTTTTTTTTTTAGGGATTTGGTTACGACAGTGAGAGATAAAAGGGGTTTTGGGCCATATTTGGGTTTGCGCAGTTGAAACAAATTTTGGGCAAATATTTTTGGCTTTTGGGTTTCGCGGGCTAACCATAGTTGAAATTTTGATTTTTTTTTGGCCCATTAGTAGCAAGTCAGTAGTAAAATGGTAGCAATTATGTTCAATAAATCTTGTGAATTTGTGAAACTGTCCATATAAAATCTTGTCCATTTGTAATGATAAATCGATTTATATCTCATTTTCTTTGTACTCATGAAGCATTTGTACTAGATTTATAAATATAACTTGTTTAGATAACAATTTATTAGGTTTTTTAATGAAATTATCAACTTGGGAAGAAAATTGATCTTTGATCATATATGCAATATTTAAAAATCAAATGAAAGCACTAGTATTTGGCATTGTACTTTGGTGAACCTTACTTGAAGTTTTCTTAAACTTGATAACCGTAAAATAAATGAAAACGATAAACAAGAGGTACAAAGAGTTTCTTGATTCTCAAAACACAAAGGAACACGACCAAAGCAACACATAAAGACATCAGAACCCAAAGACAGTTAAAAAGACTTGAAATAGTTCAACACATAAAGATATTCCAGCTCACAGGTGTGTACTTCATCTTAGAAGTTTCAGCACAAGATTTGTTTCGTTTTTCCATAATACCTATAAGCCGATGCGGGTGTTAGGATGGATGTTGTTGGCCTTTAGAAATACACTGAGCCCAATGGTCAAGCGCAATCATTGTCGGCTATCACTGGTCTTCATCACGAGTTTGACAGGCCACCTGACTCCAACCTCGTTCATCAGGAAGATGGTTTCGCCTGTAGCTTTAGCCAATTCATTAACGGCGGTGAACTCCTTAGGAAGAAACTGCATCAAGATTAAAACTTAGTTAAAAATAAAATATACTAAAGCTTCACAGAATGGTAGATGAATAACCTGTCTGCTTCTGTTGAGAGTGTCTTTGGTCACACTTAAGGTGACTATCTTGTTTTCATCGGTCTCGACATCATCACTTCCCTCGGCCAATGTGACATCATCAGATCCCTCGGCCTCAACATCATCACTTCCGTCGGTGGATATGTATTGCAGCTCACATCGACTCTTTCCTCCCAAACAAGTAACATGGAAGCGGAGGTCTCCTTCATATCTGAAGACGATGAAATCTCCCACTCGGTAGTCATGTGCCGTCGCAAATTGCTGCTAGCCAATGGTGAGTCTTTTCCCGGCTAACGTGACCCGCCATTCCATAGGAGAAGCGTCAAAGATAAGTACCACCGTCCTATTGTGAGGTCATCCTTCCATATGTCTAGAGTAGAAGCTCAAAGGGATGTCCTGCAAGAAAAAGACACAAGGGTGAGTAGAATTAAGCGTTTCAAAAATCTCGAAATAGAGACTTCTCAACACTGAAATGACTTACCAAACCAGAAATGAAGTCGGGAAGAAGAGGCTTGAAGAAATGAGTACCCACCATAGTCTACGGGAAGAAGATGAAACCGAGAAGAATCAGAGACATATCAAAATCACAATCAAATCAGAAAAAAAAAACCTCTACAAAGTAGATCGATTCGACTCCGGTAACATACCTCTGTAAGGCTGTCTCAATTTAGGGATTGTAGACAGGGTAGCTCCGATCTCGCAACAGATTCAAGAAGATAACAAAAGCTGGGATTGTTGACCGGGTTTTCGAGAGAGAATCTGAGGATTGGAGACCGAGATAGACAAAAAACGGACGAAGAAGAATGGATTGATGGTTAGGTTTTGGGGAAATCCAACAGAGAATCGAAGAACGATGGTTCGACGATGAACAATCGGCGGCTAGGATTAGGGAGTTTTCTTTTGTTTCTGTAAGTGACGAGAGTGAGAGAGAAATGAGAGATTTGGGCCAAAGCGGGGAAATAAAATTTAGGCCCAAATTTTATCATGATTAGTCGGTAATTAGTAGTTAGTCGGTACATTTTATTTTGATTTTTAGTCTTAAAATAATCTTAAAGAACAAAATAAGACAAAAACAAACATATGTATAAACTTACATAGGTAGGATTTATAATATTTTATAATTAGTAGGGTTCGACTCCTTCTTCGTCGTCGTCATCTGAATCTAATAAGTTACACTGGAATTCGTCTTCTGGTTCCGCATCGTCAACATCGTAATCTAAATTTACCGGGTTAAATCCTTCTAACGAATTCTCGACAACGAGATCTTCAATTGTAGTGAGCATAACATGATCATCAGTTTCTTGTTGTAAAAGAGTAGGTTCCGTGTCTACATATTCTCCTGAAATATTTGCCCTCGGGTTTATTTTAACAACATTGTGCCACATTCTTCGGTTTTTTCTTGTATGGGTACGGGATATAACAAACTTGATCCGCTTGAGATGCTGTGCAATATCAATTTATAAAATCAGACATATATAAATATATATATATATGGTTTATATGGTATATTTATATATATAAATATATATTACCTAAAATAAAGGGTTCGTATTTATTATATCTTTTGGATAGAAGAACGTCTACAATGCCACCATTGCTCCTCCGAGTGCCTCTACCAAGCACATGGTCGAACCACTTACACTTAAATAGTGTGATTCTCAGATTAACAACCCCCTCGTACTCTAGTTCTATGATATCAGTTAAGATAACGTGGAAATCAGCTCGATTGTCTGCATTGCTATAATTCTCTCCAGTAACACATACACCATAGTTACATGTCTTCCTTCCCTCGATGTGTTTCTCGGTATGAAACAAATATCCTCTTGTATAATAGATGGGCCAAGTTTTGGCCCTACTCATGGGTCCTTGAATTATGTTTAGCACCCACGTTGGAGAAGGAAACTCGGCATTCCATCAAATAACCTACAAATATATATAAGCAAGAGAATATCAAATATATTGAAGTAGCAAGAGATAGTCGAATATCTAATATTTAGAGACATACATATTCTTTGATCCATGAAGGATATTCTGCAGCTTTTTGCGTGAAGATTTCTTTCTCAGTGAGGTCTGGATGTTTGACACTCATATAATCTTCGAAGAATCTATATAAACACAAGAGACGGAAGAAATATATATGTTGCGCCCCTCGAATTAATTATGGACTCTATTAAATGGAAAGTGAAAGACATTACAACTTGTACCTCTCAAGTGAATCGAAAAAGCCACAATTTCGCAAAACATATGCATGTGCGCATTGTTTGTCTCGTTCTGAAAGCCATATTTCATGCATTTCGCCCATGGGTCGATCTACGTGAGTAAATATATCGGGGACTCCATCAAAATGATATCCCGGAACTTCACATTCAGTGAA
This sequence comes from Euclidium syriacum, assembly GCA_900116095.1. Lineage (NCBI taxonomy): Eukaryota > Viridiplantae > Streptophyta > Magnoliopsida > Brassicales > Brassicaceae > Euclidium > Euclidium syriacum. The sequence goes on along the minus strand of FPAK01000001.1, from coordinate 260,535 downwards.
TCTTGTTGACCTGACCAAGTTAGTGCAAATAAATTTATAATAACATTTTTATCGCTTTCCTTTATATACTTGAGGGGAACTAGTGAATTGTTATCACGTTTACCTTGCTTTCGTTTTTATGCTCGGGGGAAAATAGTGCTTTGTGAAATAAGCTACCTCCTCCCGTAGATATGACCGAACAATCGATCCTCCTGCATATCTTTGGTTCTTTGCTTTACCTTTCAACTTTTTGAAGTACCTTTCGAAAGGCTACATCCACCTGTATTGCACGGGACCTCCTAATTCAGCTTCGTATGGGAGATGTAAAGGTAGGTGCTCCATCACGTCGAAAAAAGATGGAGGAAATATCTTCTCCAAATTGCATAGGATTAAAACTATGTTTTGTTTTAGAATTTGGACGTGACTTTTCTGTAGAGTTCTCGAACATAGATCACGGAAAAATCCTCCAACATCTGTGATTTATAAATTGAAACTGGAAATGGTTACTATAATTAATATAATCATATTTATGTGATTTATAATAAGTAATTAGTACCTGATATCGCAGTGTGCACGTTCCGGTCTAGTAGTTTTGCAAAGATAAACGGAAGTAGCCGCTCCATAAAAACATGAGAGTCATGACTCTTCATCCCAGAAAACTTTTCATGAACCATATCAGCACAATTAGCTAAGTTTGAAGCATAACCGTCTGGAAATTGGACAGATTGTTTCATACATTCCAATAAGTTTCTTTTGTCTTTGTCTCTCACTGAGTAGGCAGGGAAATGGGCTACATCGTTACCATCGATATGTAAGTGGGGCCGATTACAGAATTATTTTATATCCAATCTTGAAGGGATGGTGTCTTTTGATTTACCCTTCACACGCATAACAATATTCATGATGTTGTCGAAAAAATTCTTCTCTATATGCATTAGATCGAGATTATGTCGAAGACTGAGGTCCCTCTAGTAGGGTAATTCCCAAAATATGCTTGTTTTGTGCCAGTTATGATCTTTCCCAAAGCGAGGCTTCTTCTTATCGTGACCACATCCACCAACATCCTTTGTTTTCGGTGGATTTACACGTTTCACCCATGAATACATTTGCTTACCAGTCAAAGACTCAGGTGGTAAGTCTTTCCTAGCGTCTGTACCTTTCAGAAAGTCTTTTTTATTCTTCCTTAGAGGATGATCAAGAGGAAGAAATCTTCAATGACAGTCAAACCAACACGTTTTTCTTCCGTGCGGCAGAGAAAAAGACTGTGTATCTTCCATGCAAATTGGACAAGATAATTTGCCATGTGTGGTCCATCCTGATAACATTCCATACGCCGGAAAATCACTTATCGTCCACAACAACACTGCTCTTAGCCTGAAATTTTGATTCAATGACACATCGTATGCATCGACTCCAGTAGACCACAGTTCTTTTAACTCATCAATCAGAGGTCGGAGGAAGATATCGGGACTAGCTCGCGGATGATTTGGCCCGGAATTCATAATGGTTAGAAACAAGTACTCTGTATTCATGCACATACCAGGGGGTAAATTATAGGGAGTAAGGATCACAGGCCACAACGAATGATTTTTTGACATGTTAAATGGATTGAACTCAATCCAAGATAAACATTACGGGGTTCTTCAGCAAACTAGGGATGTTGATCTTGAAAATATTTCCACTCCACCGCATCAGATGGATGACACATTTCTCCCTCATTTGCTTGGTGCTCGGCATGCCATCTCATTGCCGCCGCAGTCTTCTCACTCTGATACATTCTCTTTAATCTGTCACCAATAGGCATATACCACATACGACTATATGGTACATTTGTCTTCCGGTTTTGCTCGTTAGGCATCCATCTTTCCGACTGACAAAACCGACATAAATCTAACCCTTCATCTTCTTTCCAGAAGATCATACAATTTTTAATGCAAACATCAATTGCATTACTTGGGAGCTCTAAATTGCGCATCAATTTTTCTGTCTCGTAATGTGACCCGGTTACCTGGTTTCCTTCTGGTAAAAAATCTGTCAACATTTGGCATACCGAATCCACTGAAGCTTCACTCCAATTATAATATGCCTTATTTTTCATGACTCGAGTAGCTAAGGATAACTGCGAATGACCGTCACGACAACCATCGTATAATGGAGTATTCGTTCCATCTAACAAGTTGTTGAATTTTTTTGAATGATTTTGTATTGGTTCTTCTACGTTCTGATAATAACTAAAATCATGATGATAATAGTTATCATCAAAACCCACGTTATCACGAAACGCATCATTCACCATATCCACAACATATCTATCTTCTACTACATTACCCGTTTCTTCCCTCCCACTTATATGCGTTCTATCAACATTACTCATTCCTATATCCATATCGAGTTCTTCACCATGTCTATACCATATATAATAATCTGGCATAAATCCATTACTATACAGATGTTTCTGAACTCTTGTACCCGGGATAAATTTTTCATTGTCGCAAACAAGACAAGGGCAGTAAAACTTACCACGATTTCTCTGCACTAGAGGCTGGCTATTTGCAAATGCCATTAATTGATCCACCCCCGTTATGAATTCCGTTGAGAGATTTCCTATTGCTTCATCATTCCTATTATACATCCATGCCCGAAAATTACCATAATTGTAATTTTCGGTCATTATATGACTTTAGAAACCTTCACCCTCTTATTTTGTGTCTAAAATATCTTTCTTAGCTTTGTGTTTCTACAATTGTGGAAAGAAAATTCGAGTTCTTTCTATATATAGAAATTTTTGCTACTAATTTGCTACTGTATACCAAATTAGGTACACCAACCAGCGAAATAAACCCACGTGTTTCATATATTTCGCTACTGATTTGCTACTGATTAACCACCCACCGAAATCCGTAGCAAATCAGTCGCTAATTTTGCTACTGATTTGCTACTGCCATCAGTAGCACCCACGAAATGATTTCCACGTGGCATGTACCAGAGTTTTGCTTATGTTTCGCTACTGTTCAGCGACCCACCGAAATCAGTCGCAAATCAGTAGCAAAATGTTGCTACTGATTAGCGACTGCCTCTTTACTACCACGGTGTAGTCGCTAATCGGTAGTAAAATTGCTACTAATGCCCGACTTCTTCTGTTAGTCGTTAAATTACTACTGATTAGCGACTGTTTTATATCAGTCGCAGATCAGTCGCAAATCAGTAGCAAAACAGTCGGTAAATTTACCTACTGAACATTCATTAGCAAAAATCAGTAGCAAGAAACTTGTTTTGGTGTAGTGTGACCGAACTATTCATGGCAGAGAGTTTTTATGCCTACGTGATTTGTTTCGTGATCGATGTGTCATCCTGTTAGTGGTTGGAGTTTCCGAACTAGTCTGTAGGCCTCCGTGTCGAGCATCCCTTGGTCTCGAATGCGTAATGACGTGACTACTCGAGCATCTGGGCCGAAAATATCGTCTTGTTGCTGGGCTCTAATGGGTTTGATGATTTGGTGGAACGATAATTGATTCGGGTATAGGACCCTAAGTGAGGGGTGTCATTCCCACTTCCAAGAATCATTCTTATATTTTTTATAAAAAAATTATTAGACATATATCTAAATATATTATTTATTTACTTGTGTAGATAATTACAAAGATTTTTTAAATCTATCTTAATACTATTAATTTAGTAGTACAAATATACAAACAACCTTATTTTGATGTGTTATATTACCTGTTATGCCATTAAAATTTATTCAAAACTAAATTATTCATTAAAGATAAAATAATCTATAAATATAGTAATATTAGGATTTAATTATGATTTAATCTTAATCTCTTTATAAAAAAGATGGAAAATAAAAAACTATTCTCATATTTCCTATAAATAAGACCTCTCTCCTTTGCTTCTTCACACACGAAACATTTTCTTCCAAATCTTCACATTTTCTTAAAGGTTTCTCAATATCAAACTCTTTTTTTGAATATTTGACATTTTTTTTTGACATCTTCAAAGAAAGTCTAACTTACACAGATGATTTGAAAATCCAAACTGGAGAAATATAACTTACATAAGTAAACTCTCTACCCTGAGAAGTAGTACTACACGCCAAGCAATCCACCTTACCATTAAGTTTTTGAGGAATAAGGTTGAGACTAAAAGCTTGAAGTTGTTTTCTGAGGGTGAAAAAAATCCACAAGTAGGATCGGAAATGCAGGCTATTCTTCCAACGTTGAAATCATCTTCACTAACTCCGAGCAATCTGTCTGAAAAGTCACAACACCTTCCTAGTGAGCAAGCATACACTCCATCCTAGAGAAGGGTCTTCATCTCTGAGTGAAGCAGGGGTAAGCTTTGTCGATGTCCTCTGGCACCCATCAAAGTAATCGTGGAAGGCGAGCTATTCAAAGACCATCTTAGACCCGCAACAAGACTATCTTGCTTCCATGATCAGTCGATCTGGAAAACACTGCCAAAAATTGGCAAACTACTGGCCAAAGGAGGTAGAGCCACAAGAACCCTCTCCGCCGGAGAAATTTGAGCATCAGCCCATGCATGAGCTTCTCCAATAGCATGCTTAAGAATATCCGGCGGTGTACGATCCAAACCTTTGTAAACCTTATCATTTCAAGCCTTCCATATAAGCCATAAAATCCATGGGAAATGATTAAGAGGATAATCTTGAAGTGATTCCTTTGGAACCCTTGAAAATAGGTAATCCATATTTGAAAACACTGAGAGAGAGGGGAAAGAAAGAATTTCCACTTGAAATCAAGGATAGCGCCCAAACCTGCATAGCACGAGGGCATTCAAATAAAGCATGATTCATTGTTTCACTATCCATTCCACACCGAGGGCAGGCCTGTTCACATCTAATACCCCGGCTACGTAACCGATGATAAACTGAAAGACATCATGAGGTAACCTGCCAAAGGAAATGTTTTAATTTGGAAGGACCCTCAACTTTCCAAGATTGCGTCTTTAACGATGTTACCAAAGGGCCAATAAAAGGAGGTTTCGATTGGGCCGTAACAATAGAGTGTGACACCCGATAGCCCGACCTGACTGAATAAACACCGGACTTTTTCAAAACCCATCCAATCCTATCAGGGGAGTGAAATCTACTAATCTGAATTCCCCGGATAAGGACAATATCCTCAGAAAACTCATTCAACATATTCATATTCCAAGTTCTCGTGAGAGGATCAATCATGTGATTAACCTTAAGATTAGGGGGATAGTTAGCAATCCACGGTCGAGCTGGCCGTGGCCACACATCTAGAATCCAATGATCCGACCACACGGAGATACAATTACCAGAGCCCACAAATATAATGAGACCCTTCTCCAAAACATGTTTAGCGGACATAATGCTAGTCCACCCATAAGAAAACGAGTAGATACGGTTATCAGCCATAGGACTATAAGAACGATAGTATCTTCCCTTCATAACTCTTGCTAGAAGGGAATCTGGAAAATGAATTAACCGCCAAAGCTGCTTAGCTAAAAGAGCCGAGTTAAACTCATGAATGGTTCGGAAACCTATCTCCCAATCCTCCTTTGCCGCACATAGATGTTTCCATTTAAGCCAATGAAGCCTCGTCTATTTCCCCCAGAACTCCGCCAGAACCTAGCAATAGCACTCGTAAGCGTGGTAGTTAACGTCTGTGGCAACTGATAACATGTCATAACGTGGTTGGGTAACCCCAAAGCCATTGATTTAATTAACACCTCCTTTTCCCCTTTTGAAAGTAGCTGTAACGACCAAGTAGTCGTTCCATCCTTTAAACGATCCTAGACAAAGGTGAAAACCTTACTCTTGGTCCCTCCCAAACTTTTTGGAAGACTAGATAGGAACCTATGCCCCCCTTCAGTAAGAATGCTCAAAGAGTTCATGAGGAACTGTCTCTGATCCTCCAGGATCAAATGCTCAAAGGTAATCGATGATTTACTAAGGTTAACTTGTTTCCCCGAGACTCTTCCATAATCATCCAAAATACTCAGAACAACCGCACATTCACTTTGATCTGCCTTACAGAAGAACATGTTATCATCCGCAAATAGAAGGTGGGATACAGAGGGACACGACCGAGACACCTTTATACCTGTAAGGCGATGCTCTAATTCAGCTTTCCTGATGTTGGCAATAAGAACTTCCGTACATAAATGAAAAATAGGGAGAAAGCGGATCGCCTTGCCTAAGCCCCCGCTCCGGGAGAATCAAACCATGCGGAAAACCATTAAGGAGGATCTTATAAGAGACTGAGTTAATACATTTCATTATCCACCCGGTCTACTTAGGATGAAACCCCATCTTTTGAAAGAGCCTTTCCATAAATAACCATTCTATCCTATCATAAGCCTTACTCATATCCGTTTTGATTGCAAAAAAACTACTCTTGCAAGATTTATTGGTACGGAGGCCATGGAACATCTCATGTGGAATGAGGATATTGTCCGAAATTAACCTCCCGGCTACAAAGGCTGATTGAGTCTCTGAAATAAGTTTGGGGAGATCTCTTTTCAATCTCTAACAAAGAACTTTAGATATGATTTTATACCCAACATTACATAAACCGATCGGCCTAAACTCCACCACCTTCCGGGGCCTTGCTGTTTTTGGAATCAGACAAATATTCGTTTCATTCAACCGATCGTCAAATACCCCATGTTCCAAAAAACTGTTCACCATTTCCACAACGTCTTTCTTTATGATATCCCATGAATGTTAGAAAAAATGAGCGGTCAAACCATCCGGCCCAGGTGCTTTATCAGGTTGCATGAGGAATAAGGCACAACAAACCTCTTCCTCTGATACTGGAGCAATTAGCATATTGTTCATATCCTCCGTGACCCAGGTCTGAACAGGCTCAAGGACCGGTTTAAAATTCGAAGGCTCAGAGGACATGAACAATTCCCTGAAGTAACTGCACAATAACATCTTCTAGATCTTTATTTTCTTCTACCCAAACACCCTCATTATTTTCCAAACCCGTAATAAGATTTCGTGCCCCCCTCTGTTTAGTTACAGCATGAAAAAACTTTGTATTTTTATCACCCACTTGGTGCCAGTTAAGCCTACTTTTCTGCTCCCAATAAACCTCCTCATCATCATAAGCGTCTTTCAATTCTTTTGAAATCCGGTTAACCTCTACTTGTGGCAGCATATCATCATTTTTAGCCAATTCAAGTTTGTTCATTAGATTATTAATCTTCACGTTATCATACGGTACCAACATTTTCTTTCAACGCGCCAGAGAAGAACGACAACTAATGATCTGATCCACAAAACCGACTCCATGATTCTCAAAAGAATCTATCCAACCATTGGCTATGACCTCCACCATACCCTTTTTTCCTATCCATCTTTGGTCAAACCGAAAGGAACCTTTCCGGCTTACCCGACCAACTTCACACTCTGCCATGAGGGGTCTATGATCAGAACCAATCATTTTAAGATAATGCACATGGGAATGGGTAAACACAAAGTGCCAGACCCCATTCCCCAACGCACAATCTAGGCGGCATCTTACTGGCCCGTCAGACCGATGTCCTTTCCAAGAAAGAGAATCACCCAAGAAATTAAAGTCCACCATTCCACAATTTGCGATCATCGTATTGAAGGGGATGAAAGATGAAGCATTTCGTAAAACAACACCTTTCTTCTCATGATCATCGATAATCTCATTAAAATCACCGATCATAAACCAATGATTCTTCCGCATCAGATGATGTAGAGAAAGTTTTCCCTAATGAAACTGCAAGTGCACAGTGAAGGAAATTCTAGTACAAAGGTTATCGTATCCTCAGGGACTCGATATACCACAATAATCTTCTAGTTTCAATTAAGCTAGGTTGGAAATAAGTAATTAAAAAGACTGAAATTAAGAAAACACGAAAAAGCTGTTGTAGTAAAACTGATTGGTTGAGGCGTTAGGCGTAGGGATATTCTCGAGATTTCTGAATCAAGGCAGGAATCTACTAGGAAATCTATCCAAAGTTCTTGAACACAAACACAACTCTATAGAAAAACCAGCTTCCGCTGCGAATCACTAACTATGTCTAGTTAGCTAAATTACCAAATTCCTTTGTGTAACCTAACAAATAAGACATGCAATAAATTAGGTTTGCTGAGTTCACTAGATCTCTAGTCTAAATTCCTCTGCTACTAGTCTCACTAGCTTAATTAATCTTGGTTCAAACTAACTAAGTCCACTTATATCTAGTTCTGCAGGCTAAATCTAAGTAAATAAGATCAGATTAATTATAGAACTATAAACTATTCCTAGTTTGGGAAAACCCTAATTATGATTCATCAATCCCTTAAATCCCTAAACCTAACCAACAAACTACTAAGACATGAAGAGATTAAACACAAACATGTTTTGAATAGATTGCAAAAGAGAAATCAAAAGAGAAACAAAAAAGTGTTCAGGATTCCTCCGTCTCCCTCAAACAATCCCTATTAAAAACCCTAGAAAAATAAAGCATAGCCTAAACAATGGCTGAAAAATCCCTTTTATAACATTACGGACGACCTAGAATAGTTGGACCAATAAAAGGAAACAACCAGGCACAAAAGAATCAGAAAATAGAGATTTTCCTGTTTTTCTGAGGGATGCATCGATCGATGCACTCCCGATGCACTCACAGAAGATGCACAGACTTCTTCAGCTCGCGACAGATTAGACATGTCTTCACTAAAACGGTCATATCTTGAGCTACAGACATGAGAATTACTTCAAACCACTTGGATATGAAAGCTAACTTCCATATCTTTCTTTTGGAACTGGTTTGATCAAATTTTAGTACCGGAAAGACCTTCAACAAATGTCAAACTTCTGAAAGTCAAATCCAAGACTGCATCTCCCATTTACTGATTTTTTCCTTTTTGCTCCATTTTCTCCAAATCATCTCAAATGCTCAAAGTACCTAATATATAGTATATAGACCTGCAAATGACTCTAAAACTAACAAAAGGATGGGTTATAAAAACCTAAAAACCACACATTATCATCAGACTTATCCGAGTTAAGTTCTCCCATATATAATCTCTAGATTTAATAACATGATCACCATAAATAAAGAAAATGAAAATCTTCTCCCCTCGTGTCGAAATCCCAACATCAATAATTCGAAGACTAGAAAAGAGGATATGCACACTGAAGTGGTTATTATAGAAAAGAGCCAAGCTCCCACTCCATCCAACAGGATCCACTGTAAAAAGGTTATCAAAACCAAAGTGAATCTGAAATCTTTGCATGTAATAGTTATCATGTTTGGTTTCTAACAAAAAAAGAAAATCATGTTGATATTGTTTCCAGAAGTCACTCAAATAATGAATATTTGACATTACAGATGAGGAATTCTTCCAAGAAATTTTTTCTTGTATGTTCAATGTTCCATTAAATTACAGGTTGTGAGCACAATATTTTGTTGTTTTCTTAATGAACAAATTTGTTAAATCATGTTGTTATTTTCCTTTATATATTTACTAGTGGGAGAGCCGCGCTTCGCACGGTATTTGTTACTTTTAATATTCCTAGTGAGGAGAAAACTTCAAGAAGAAAATGAAAAAATTAACCGGTTAAGATTGAATTGTTAAAAGGTTAAATTTATTTGAATTTGAAAGAACTTAGAATATTAAACAATTGCACAACATGTAAGGTAAATAGTTGAAACTGAAACACATGTGCTTATAAGTGGAATGGTCTTCCACTCAAATGTAAAATTAAAGAAATGATTTCAAACTATTTGCCATTGTTTGTGATTATTTCTGATAACAATTAAACTATATATTTTATTGAGACATGTCTTTGAAATCTGTTATAATTCCTTCATTTTGTCACATGTTTTACAATTTAAATTAATATGTATTACTTTTGATATTTACGCTTAACTTGTGATTCATTCAAAAATTAATATCCTTACAAACACCCACTTCACATGGAAGAAAAAAAATAACGTAGTCATCTATTAGGCGACTACAAAAATTAGACTTCACCAAGAAGAAAAGGAGAAAAAAAGTATTTCTTTAACATAACCAACTGCACCATACTGCATGTCATTGTCTAACTCACTTACGAGAAGGTTTTCTATCCAAAAATGTATGTTTCTTGCATCACATGGAACCAATGTGATTTAGTTTCACTCTCAGCAATCACCTCTTTCGAATCTCCAATCTGGGATCGCATTTAAAACTCGATATATATCAGCCTAATGTTGTCGAAAAGCTGGTAACACACTCGTCTTCTTCTTCGCTAATGTAATTGGTGAGTCCGTAAACGCGACGATGATATTTCTCATATAAATATCTCGAATGCTCTCCACTGCCCAACATAAACTTAATAAGAAAGTCTCCATTGCCGACCCAACTTGCGAGAAGTATTTGTGTTCATGAATCTTCTTTGATTTTATTTGATTTTTTTGGTGGTGACAGTAAACATCATTTGCGATATGTTTTCAACAACGATTCCAAAGTCGTATTGGTTTTGAAAAAAGTAAATAATGGATAATTGCATTAGAGTAGGCTTACCAAAAAACACGGGAACAAATTCAAGAAATTTTGTGAAAATAATAGAAAGAGGTAAAAAAAAAAAAAATTGTAAGATCATTCAATGTAAAACCTTTACATCTAGGAGCAACATATTGACACCCATGGTCTTGCGTGGATGCTACACGTTGACCACTTCTATTGGCTTTCAAGTATGAGTGTGAGCCTTCCATATATTAACATATGTGATACTTTTGTTTCTTTGAGAATTGAAAGAGGTGTTTCGGTGATGAGTTTGGGAGAAGTATTTATAGTCTGGTGAATGGAAGGTTGATTAGTTATTTAATGATTTTGAATTGAAAGCAAATTACTGGGGGATTTCATCTCACGAATAAAATTAGTAATCAACATAACTTAACTGTTATAAAATTTACCCTCATTGAATGTGATGTTAGGGAATTCACAGAGCCATTATTAAAGCTTTGAGAAGATACATGTGCAGCTTTTTTTTGACGAAGAAGAAGATCAAACGGGAGAGATAAAGTGAGCGTGATAGTGATGCTAGGTTTTAAACAATGGACATGACTAAGTTATATTTTACTTATTCTCTTGGGTCTCGATTGAAAACTTAAACAAAAGCCTAAAACATCACGTGAAGAGAATTTAATCATTGGGTTTTTACGTTTTGAAAAAAATGAAGGTGACATGTCACAATTGTAGCACTTGAATAGATGAGATGTTTTTATAAGAAGAGAACACAAATTATATATATATATATATATATATATATTAAAATTGGATATATAAGTTTTAATGGTTTATATGTATTTGAAAATATTATTCGAAAAGCATTGCATTAATAAACGGTAAAAATGTCTAAATCAACAAAAAGATTTTGAAATACCTGATACGATGTCATTTTTGGATACATTTAATACAACATATATTTTCTTCCGATTAAGGTTTACGAAACCTTGCTACCAGACTTTGATTACCCCATTCTTTGTTTCAAAGGTTTATAATATCCATAGACATGCTCTATCATATATGGCATACAAACAATTCTACGTTGGAAACGCAACTACCATTCTTCTATGTCAAGCATACATTTTCCAGATATATGTGATGCACAACATATGCTACTTACTTTTTCAGCTATCCAAGTTAAGTCACATAAAAGAAAAGAACCCTAGAGTTGAACATCTAATGTTCATAGTTAAGCACTATCTATTTCAACCATGTAGAACCCGATTTATGAATATGATTTAGTTAACTCCTACAACCCCCTCCCCCTCCATCACTTTTCATAATAAAGAGGGATATAAATTTCTTGAGATTCAAATCCTATATTAGAGAAAACTCATACCGATACTTTTCTTCTATAAAATTTGAGTTAGATATCTATTCATCAAACATGTATCTCTTAATGGAAGTGTCTGATCTTCTTCTGACCCTCATTCTTTTATCTACTTTTATATTCCCCAACACAACATGTTATACCATATACACCACTGTTGGCATGGTTAAAACTAACATTTCTTCTATTTTCCATGTTTCTTGTTTTTTCTAGCTAGTACTAATTCTTTATAACTTCCCACTTGTCTTTCCAAGGATTTTTCCACACATGTTATCCTTGAAGAATATATTAGTATGCTTCCCATTAGAGGTATTCTCATATACCTCCCATGAATTACTTCCTCAAATTAATCCTCATCTCATATAACATACCAAAATGTAAATTATTACTTTTGTTTTCCTCCAAATATTTAACCGCTCAACCCCGAGTCTGAGAAAATTCAGAAAATTTAACGTCGAACTTAACCAATTTAGATAAACTATTTTGTTAAGTTTTAGTTTTTTTTTAAAAAAAAAAAAAATATATATATATATATATATATTTTGTGATTAAAGTTTGTTTTAGTTTACAAATAATTGAGATTAAATATATGTTCATATTAATTAATTTTAATGGATTGGATTACAACTCTATATTAATGGGCCTAATTGTTTTATTAAAATTAAATAAATTAATTAGATGAGGTGTCATAATTTGGTGTGTTGAATTGATGAGGTGGCACTATAAAAAGAGAGAAAATAAAACTTTATATATATAGATGTTTTCAATCAATGGATTTTTTTTCGTTTTTTTTTTCCTCTTTTCCATATATTTGTAATTGATTTTATTACACCAATTTTAATCTGTATTTTTTACAGGATATATTTAAAAATAATATGATCAGAAATTTTGCATATTTCATGCTTAACATCCATTGATATATTTGCGGATTATTAATGATATATTTGCGGATTATTGTTTGGAAAAATTGCTAAAACTAAACTTCAAATTGATTTTAAATCCAAAACTAGACCTCAAATTTAAACAAATGCAGGAGTACACCCCTGGGGTAAAGAAATTACGGTTGGCTCCCTTATGTGTAAACAAAAAAACAAAACTCTCGAATACGATTTCAACCCACGCGTCCGAAGACTTCAGATGTGAAGTCTCCCTGTGAGACTTCAATATGAAGTCACATATGAAGTCTCATTAGTAATTAAATCTAATATTTGATTTCTTAAAATAATGAAAAATATTTTTGTAAAGCTTTAAAAGAAAAATATTAAGTTTGGTCGAATATAAAGTATACAAATTAAAATTTCATAAAACATAATAATATTTAAACAGATAAGGTTGATTATACTCTACTTTAGGGTATATAGATTTCACATGTGAAGTCTTATTAGTAAATAGTTCTTATAGTTAATTAATTAAAATAATTAAAATATTTTTGTAAAAATTTAAAAGACAAAAAAAAGTTTGATCGAATATGAGGTATATAAATCAAAGTTCAATAAATTTAATAATATTTAAGCAAGTAAAAAATATTTTGGTAAAAATTTAAAAGAAAAAAATTAAGTTTGATCGAATATGGGGTATATAAATTACAATTTCATAAAAATGCAGAAAAATAAATCATTTTAGCTTATTATATTTTAAATCTGTCGCACTCGTTGAGACTTCATTGTGAGAAATTGGCAGGTTGCTATTCGAAGATATATGCTCCCCAAGAGCATGATCTATCAGAACCCCCTCCGCCCGAGAGCTCTGTGCATCAATCCAAGCGTTGGCTTCGCCAATAGCATGTTTAAAAATATTCGGCGGTGTCCGATCAAGACCTTTATAAACCTTATAGTTGCGGGCCTTCCATATAAACCATAATATCTAAGGGAAAAAGTTAATAGGGTAGCCCTGTAACGAATCCCTAGGGATCTTTGTAAACAAATAGTCCATGTTCGAAAAAACCGAGGGAGACGGGAATGACAGATTCCCACTTGGAATAGGGGAAAGATCCCAAACCTGCAAAGATGGGGGGGGGATTCAAATAAGGTATGATTAATGGTTTCACTATCCATTCCACACCGAGGGCAAGGCCGGTCACAATTAATACCTTGGGAACGTAACCGTTGATGGACCGAGAGACATCCTGAGGTAACTTGCCACATAAAATGTTTCAATTTAGCTGGACCCTCAATTTTCCAAGAATTTGCCTTAAGAACCGTCACTGTAGGGCCAATGGAGGGTGATTCTAAGAGGGCCGAGCTTATAGACTGAGCCACCCGATAACCAGACCGAACAGAGTAAACATCGGATTTAGTCAACGCCCAACCAATCCTATCAGGGGTGGAAAGTCGACTTATCGGAATTCCTCAGATAAGGACAATATCCTCTGAATGAAAGAACTCGTTCAGGAAATTCAAACTCCAGGATCTCGTGAGAGTGTCAATCATGTGATTTACCTTGAGATGAGGGCGATAGTTGGCATTCCGGGGGCGGGCTGGTCTTGGGCACACATCGGGAACCCAATTATCCGTCCACACTGAGATTGAGGTACCATTACCCACAATCTTAATAAGACCCTTCTCCAAAACATGTTTGACCGACATAATACTAGTCCACCCATAAGACGGTGAGTAGACACGTTTATCAGTCATAGGACTAGAGGAACGATAGTATCTTTCCTTCATAACCCTAGCCAAAAGAGACTCTGGAAATTGAACTAACCTCCAAAGCTGCTTAGCCAAAAGAGCCGAATTAAACTCGTCAATTGAGCGAAAACCTATCCCACCATCCTCCTTCGCAACACAAAGATTTTTCCATTTGAACCAATGTAATCTACGTCTATTTCCTCCAGAACTCCACCAGAATCTAGCAATAGCACTCGTCAGCGTGGCAATTAACGTCTGGGGCAAACGGTAACATGACATAACATGGTTAGGAAGCACCGAAGCCACCGATTTAATTAAAACTTCTTTACCCCCTTTTGACAGGAGCTTGGAGGACCAGACAGTCGTTCTATCCTTTAGCCGATCCCGAACATAAGCAAAAACTTTACTCTTAGCCCCACCCAGACTTTCTAGGAGGAACAAGTATGAGCCCATCCCACCTTCGATAAGAATATCGAGAGAGTTCATAAGGGATTGTATCTGATCAATCGGAACAAGATGCCCAAAAGTAACAGATAATTTAGACAGGTTAATCCGCTGTCCTAAGACCGTTCCATAATCATCCAAAATCTTCAAAATAGTCGCACATTCGTTTTGGTCTGCCTTACAGAAGAACAAACTATCATCAGCAATTTTTATAAGAATATATAATTAATCAATTGATTACTATTTATCATTTTTTAATTTTTACATTTTTTTTACATAAATTTTTTTTGAATTGTAATTTTTCTCTTAATAAATATTTATAGGATATGGATTCTAGAATTTTATTTTTTACCTTAATATGAGTAAAAATGGATATTGGAAAAAGCTTTTTGACTAAAATATAGAAACATTTAAAATTAAGAAAATCAGGCCGTATATTTTAACTAAATCTACTATTTATATGGAATGTCATTTAGTTATCTAATTAGACTATTGAAACTGAAGAACAAATTAGAAAGTGTATTACCTTAATGGTATGCTACTAGAAGTGAAGCCAATACTGATGAGAATGATTAAATTGATTTCAGCTCTGTTTCTTAAAGAATTTGCATTCCAAAAATGATATTAGTCGATGATGTGGATTTGGTCAACAAAATGATCAAAATGGAGAAACTTTAGACAATATATATATTATTGGCATCGTCTGCAGAAGCTTTTTCCCTATCCATATTTTCAGTTGGTTTTGTTGGGTTTAGTTTACTTAGAAATTTATTCTCAAGATTGTGAGATCGGAATCTCGCACTTAGATTTATAGAAGTTAGGGAAAACGTGGTTAAACTCTCAAGGAAACCAGAACTAAGAACAACAACTTTGAATATGTTTAGAAAGAATGTATAGATTGAATGATGATTACAACTGGGGTATTTTTCTTATGAGGATCTTCTATCCTCGTACAACTTTATTTATAATATATCTCTTAACTATTTTTAACTGTTCCTATATTCTAGCCGCTACTCTTCAGCTAACCTCCGTCCTTTAGATCCGTTCTTTATGTTCCCTCTTTTTCGCACCGGAATAGCTCCTCCACGTATTGGACTTAACAGACCTGCTTGAACCTAGGTTTGGGCCGGACCTGGGCTAAGCCCAAATCCACCTCTAACAATTTCCCCCCAGCGCGGATCTTGAGGTACGAAATATTCGCGCGGAAAACAGGTGCCTTCTCTAATTTATTCAAACCTGATTTTATTTGATCCGGCCTTTCTTAACCGGCCAAAGATTTCTAATCGACGGTGTGCATGCCTTCTTCGCAGATCCAATGGACGAAAAAGGACGCCAAAATTCCTTGAATCCTGTCGTTCCTTTAATCATGGCAATAGCAAGGAAAATCTCTTAAAGATTCTCTTTCATCCCTTCTTCAACGGCTGAGATTTCAAGCTCTCCATCGCATCAAATCCATCGGTCGAAAATGCAGATGAGGAACCGTCGTTTACCTCGATCCTCTAACCGTCAAATCATTATAAAGAGAAGCTCTTTAACTTCCTCTCTCAACTGCGCACATCCACTACTATCGAGGTAACTTCTCTCTCCTTCATCTAACTCCTCTTTATATTTAATTGGCCACGCTCTTTCGGTTTTATCATTTCGTTTATTTCGATGTGTCTTCAGACCCTTCTTCTTTAATTCGCCTTCCTTCCTTTCTGTCAAAAGAAAAACTTGTTCTCCTTCTATCTCTTTTACCTTGAATCATGACGAAGAAGAATATCTCCAAAGCTTCTAGCTCACGAGTTCCTCTTGTTGACAAGAAAAAGGAGAAAACGGAGGAAAGTCCCAAGGATCCGATTGTGGAAAATTTCGGGCCTCATCCTCCTTTGATTCTGTCTGAGAAAGATATTCCAGATTTACTGAAACAAGCTCGCGCACCTCCAGATACCATCGTTAGACTTCCTGGCCCGGGCGAATCTCCAGAAACTCCTCCCGAAGGAATGATTTGCATATGGTCGCCATTTATTACCAAAGCAGGACTCGAATTCCCACTCCATGACCTTGCACTTGACCTTCTCGAGCGTTACGAGCTTTCGCTTCCGCAAATCAACCCATCAGCTATGAAGCATATCATCGGCTTCATAGTTAGGTCGTGTGAGGAGAATGTAGCCTCCGATGTCGAAGATTTTGTGGATCTGTTCCAGATCAAAGAGGGCCCCTCGTCAAAGGGAGCTACTGGGGTCTATTACTTTTCTGCTCGTTCCACCAGGTCCATCTTTAACCTCGGCGGGAGCGGCAATGATAAATGGAGGCAGAGATACTTCTTTGTGTGCACAAAGACTGGGATCGTACCTCCCGGACGCTCACTTCAAAGGCATTGGGGTGTTGCTCGTGGCTACGACCACATAGGACCTTAGGCGTAGTTTAGGAATTTCCTTTCATCTGTTTTCTACTTTGACCTGATTTCATTTCGTCGTATTATGCAGGCGGGCCTGACAAGGTGAGAACACTTTCTGCTGCATCCGAATTGTTTCTCGGGAAACTAAGGAGCGTTCCCTGCGATTGGTCGTACTTTACGACAGAGAAGATTGGTCCAACGCGTTTTCTGGAGGATTGGAAGACTACGTGGCCTGAAGCTGTTCCCGTTTCTGAGTTACTACCAGCTTCAAGGATGTGGAAATTCTATCATCGACTCCAGGTACCTCCTGAACTGGGAATCGATTCTTCTTTTGTTTCAGGCTTTATTAATTTCGATTTTTCTTCAGGCGTTTTCCGAGAGACCGTTCAATCTTTACCTGCTGCAACTCAAATCCAGATTAAGCAAGAGATTGTTGACAAAGCGTTTGCTGATTGAGGAATCGCTATCCCCCCTACCAAGGCCGCATCAACCAGAGGTACCAAGAATCAGGTTCCCCGACATCAAGCTCCTAAGTTGAAAGCACCTGAAATACCGAAGCCAGTACTTCCAGAGACTTCAAAGGCTATCATCCCGGCTTCTAAAGCTCGGAGATCTCGTCGCGAAAGCTCTTCAAGCTCGTCTGATTCATCAGCTTCCCTTAGGATAAATATGTTTTATGCCGCCGACCCCTCCTACTGCTCAAAGAGGTTCCATTCTAAGGAGAACAGTCAGCAGTCCCAGAACAAACCCAGCGATATGGTGATGGCAGGAGAATTCTGCGACAAGATAAAAAAGATCGCAGATGGTGAGGTCGACTCTAAGTTCAATGCGGGTGGAATTGCTGAATCTTCATTTCCTTGCGCGAAGGTTCTTAGCCCGCGAAGATCCAAATCTAGAGGTAAAGCGGTTGAGACCTCTAAACCAGAGAAGACTCCCGCTTCTGAACCTGCTCCGAAGGAAGACCCAAAGAGCCGCAGGCCCAGCGATCCAAAGAACGTGGGCGATCATCTTCACAAGAGGAGGAGACCTGATGACAGAGGTTCCTCTCACGCTACCTCTTACTCTCGCGATGGTAAAGGCCCTTGGACCTTTTACCATAACCGTGAAAGCTCAATTCTTGAAGACAAAGATGGCCTTGCATACTTCTTCCGTCATTTGGTACCTTACGGGTGGACCTGGCCCAAGCTCGACGAGATGTACCATGGTGCAGAGTACGTTAACTCTTTATCGCTCTTTGCCCAGGTGACTGCTCTTAACCCCTTAGTGTCTTTTCTTTTGTTTTTGCGTTATTTGGGTCGCATTCTAATACGATTTTCAGGGTTTTTCCGAGCTCCACAAATCCATCATTCGTTATGAGGAAAAGATGAGGGAGGCGCCCAAGCGATCGGAGCTAGAAGAAACTGAAGCGGACTTTAAGAGGATGAAGGAGGAGCTAACTGCATCTAAAGCTAGAGTTGCCGAACTCGAGCGAGAGGACGCCAGCTGGAAGCTGGAGCATCTAACCTTGGTAAAGTTTAAGGAGGAGGCTGAGCTTCACGCCCAGGCTGCCGGCAACCGGGTTACTCGTCTGCTGAGAGAAAAACAAGACTTGATCGCTCAGGTTCAAGAATTAACTGCTGAACATGAGGCGAAGTCGAAGAAGGCCGTCAGAGCTGGGAAGAAAGAGATGATCGATACCTTTGGGTCCATCTTGGAGGACATCAAAGCTAAGTTCGAGAGTAAGAAGAGAGAGACGAAAGCTAAGGTTGCGCTGCAGGAGGTACAGTCGAACATCGATTTTCTTGATGACTACTTTGAGCAGCGGATCGGAGATCTCCAGGAAGAGTATAACTATCTCAAGAACAAGAAACTTCCGAAGAGGGCTTCAAAGTATCACAAGAGGACCGTCTCAGATTTCTCCGTGAGCAAAGTTAACCTTCCACAGCTTTCTGATGTATCTGCGGATCCGAACCTGGAGGTTCAAGGTGGTGCCGTCGAGCCAGGCGAAAACCTCGAAGATCAGGCGAATCAGGGTTTAGCAGCAGACGGCGAGCCCCGTGTTGGGGAAGATGACAATATGGAAGATCCTCTTAGTGAGGAGTGAAGCCAGAACGTCATCTTTGCTGCCTTCCATTCCTTCGTACTTTTTATCTTTCTTTTAGCACTTTTTAGAACTTTTGTGACCTGGGAGGTCTTTAAACCTTTTGCCTTTGACTTTGGGCCTGAAGAGGCATTTAAATCTTTATCTTGCTTTATGGAATGTAAGGTTATTTTTCTTAAGTGTCCCTTCCCTTTTTTGCCTTTCGTTTTATCCTACAGTGTTTTTGTAAGTTAGTTTAGTTTGAAACTTTGTGGAATTGACTACTAGACTTGGTAGGTTTCCAAAGATTTTAAGACTTAGGAACCTTGAATTACCAATGCTAAGAGATTTCCAAAGATTTGAAGACTCTGGGAAACTCAAATTGTTAGGATTTCAAGACGTCTTTCAAGGGTTGCAAGTTCTTGAAAAATAATAAGTTAGGGTTTGAAGACCTAATATATGATTTAGAAGCTAGGAATTTAAGACCTTAATGGACAATGAGGTAAAGCTCAAACGTTGCTTGTTTATTCATAAACTGTCTCAAAACAACTTTTAAGTACAAATTGGAAAAAAGACATTTACTTTGTCCTGATCTAGGCTTTCGGGACTTGTTGCTATTTGTTATGGACCTTAACGAAGTTCCTGTCCTGGAGGTACCATGCTCCCCGAAGTCTCGAAGGGAAAAATGAAGAGTTTTTTTTTTTTTTTTATTATTTGAAGTTGGATCCGATTCAACGAGCTGCCTACATATCCCGTTAAGGAATCAAGCCTAAACGTAGTTCAATTTCATAGGAGTTTTTTCTTTTTTTTTTTTTTTTTTTTTTTTTTTTTAGTTGTAGAACCTCTTGAGGTGCATGGCGTTCCAGGAACTTCTTTTAGGTTTTCCCGTTCGGACCTTCTCGAGCTCGTAGACGCCATCGCGAACCACCTTGGTAATGCGATATGGACCTTCCCAATTCGTGCCCAACTTTCCCGCATTCTTTTCCTTGGTGTTTTCGAAGCATTTCCTTAGGACTAGGTTGCCGACCTTGAAGCGTCGAACTTTGACCCTAGAGTTGTAGTACCTTGCGGTAGCTTGCTGGTAATTCTGGATGCGAAGTAGAGCCTGATCGCGTCGTTCGTCGATGAGGTCCATATGGTCTCCTAGCATTTCACTGTTCATTTCTTCATTCGAAGGGCATATCGCTCGTCGTAAGCTTCCCACAGAGACCTTGGCAGGTACAACAGCTTTGATTTCATACGCCAATGAGAATGGGGTCTCGTCCGTAGCTTTTTTCACGGTGGTTCGACAAGCCCAAAGTGCTATGGGGAGTTTTTCCGCCCACCTGCTCTTTTTGGAATCCAGTCGCTTCTTTAGGTTGTTCAAGATTGCTTTGTTTGTAGCTTCCGCTTGTCCGTTCCCTTGAGGATATCGAGGTGTCGATGTTCACAGCCTAATTTTCCAAGTTTCGCAGAATTTCCTGAATTTTTTGGATATGAACTGGGAGCCATTGTCTGTCACTATCTCATAAGGGAGCCCGTGGCGACAGACTACGTTGGTCCAAACGAATTCTTCCACCTGATTCTTTGTTACTTGTGGGAATGCTTCAGCTTCGATCCACTTGGAGAAGAAGTCTGTTAAGACTAGAATATATTCGTAGCTCTGAGTCCCAGAGGGCTCCATTGGTCCTATTATATCCATTGACCATCTCATGAAAGGGCACGGGGCTGAAATGCATGACAGCTTCTCGGCGGGTTGATGGATAATAGGTGCATGTCTCTGACATTTCTCGCATATCTTGGAATACTTCTCGCAATCAGCTATTATCGTGGGCCAGAAGTAACCTTGTCGTTTGATTCTTATATCTAGGATTTTGCCCCCCGAATGGCTTCCGCATGATCCTTCGTGGACTTCTGCCATTAGTTTTAAGATGTCTAAACCGTTGACACATAATAGATAAGGTCCGTTGATGTTTCGTTTATACAGCTTGTTGTCGATCATGCAGTAATGTGAGCTCATGGACCTAACTTTTCGAGCTTCCCACTTTTCAGGAGGTGTGTTTCCATTTTGGATGTAATCGACGATTAACGTTCTCCAATATGGTCTGTCGAGGATTGATTCTTCAAAAGCTACCCTGATTGGATCTGGTTCTTCATCAGGTTCTTCATCTGGTTCGACAGGATCAGGTTCAGAGTTTTCTGGTTCCGCTGAGGTTGAGCTCCCACCTCTTGGTCCCCCAATCTCTGAATCTGATTCCAGAGGTGTCTCTATGTCGCATATTATGCCGGGAACTTCCGTGTTTTGCTCGTTCGGAGGTTCGTCTCGGAGACTAGTAATTAATCCTACGTATTCGAGTTCGAGCTCTTCGCATTGGACCTTCTTCTTGGGATACCAATATGTGATGTGTACCATCGTGACTTCCTCGTCATTGCCTGAGTGGTCCACTTTTTTCTTCTTAGACGGGCGCTCTTCACTGTCCTTTGCGGATACCTCGATGCTTGGTTTGGCAATTTCTTCCACTGGGATAACCCTTTTTGAGAGGATCAGATGTTGAAGCTAAAGCTGCTAGAGCATCAGCAGACGTGTTCTCTCCTCGAGGTATTCTGGTTAATTCAAACTTGTCGAACTGTTTAACCAAGTCCTGGACCACCTTGAGGTAGGCCTCCATGCGTTCATCTTTAGCGTCATATTCGCCATGAAACTGGCTTGCCACCAGCTGTGAATCACTGAAGGCGTTCAGTCTCTTAATCTCGATGCTTCATGCGAGCCGGAGACCTGCGATTAGAGCCTTATATTATGCTTCATTGTTAGAAGCGTTAAATCCAAGTCTGTAGGAGTGATCTATAGTTTCTCCCCCTGATGATGCGAGTCTGATTCCAATACCCAATCCTTGCTTAGAAGATGAGCTGTCTACATGGAGTGTCCACTTAGGTTCGGTGAAGTCTTCGCCTTTTTTAACAGAGCTCATTTCGACGACAAAATCAGCTAATACTTGCGCTTTCAGGCAGCTTCGTGGCTTGTACTCAATATCAAGTTCGCTGAGCTCGATCGCCCACTTGGCAAGTCTACCAGATTGGCTTGGACTGTGCAATATCGTGCGCAGATGTTGTGAAGTCATAACAATGATCGAATTTGATTGAAAATAGGGCCGTAACCTCTGAGCTGCTGTGATGACAGCCAAAGCTAGCTTTTATGTGGTTGAGTAGCGTGTTTCAGCGCCAATTAACGACTTGCTTGTAAAAAAAACGGGCCTTTGCTTCCCGTTGTCTTCTCGGACCAAAACACCACTAATGGCAGTAGTCGATACTGCTACATAGAGGTATAGAGGTTCGTCCGAAACAGGTTTCGCAAGGATCGGTGGCTGGGACAAATATGACTTGAGTTGAGCGAAAGCTTGTTCGCACTTATCATCCCATACAAACTTCTTTTGTTTCCCTTAAGAAGTTCATAAAATGGAAGGCACTTATCTGTTGAACGTGATATGAATCTGTAAGGCAGCTATCCTTCCGGTTAGACGCGAAACCTCCTTCTTTGTAGTAGGCGAAGGCATTTCCCTGAAAGCAGTGATTTTTTTAGGGTTGGCCTCAATACCACGTTGAGTTACTAGGAAACCCAGGAATTCTCCAGATCTAACCCCAAATTTGCATTTAGTGGGATTCAGCTTCATTCCATACTCGTTGAGTATATCGACACATTCGTGTAGGTGAGAAACGTGCTTTTCTTCTCTAGTCGACTTGACCAACATGTCATCAATATAAACCTCCATCGTTTTGCCCAAAAGTTTTGCAAACATCTTGTCCACCAACAGCTGATAAGTGGCACCTGCATTTTTGAATCCAAACGGCATGACCTTATAACAATAAGTGCCTCTTTCCGTAATGAACGAGGTTTTCTCCTCATCTTCTGGATGCATTTGTATCTGGTTATATCCTGAGAAGGCGTCCATGAATGTCATGAGCTGATGTCCTGATGTAGCATCTATTGTTCGGTCGATACTTGGGAGTGGGTAGCTGTCCTTAAGGCATGCTTTGCTTAAATCTTTGAAATCTACGCACATTCTCCATTTCCCGTTCTTCTTTTTAACGCAAACTGGGTTCGCTAGCCACTCCGGATACTGGACCTCTCGGATGGAACCTATTTTGAGGAGCCTGATGACTTCATCGATTGCTGCCTGGGCTTTTTCTCCACCGTACTTTCTTAGCTTCTGTTTTACTCGTTTATGTGACGGGTCGACATTAAGTTCATGAGTCACTAATTTTGATTTAATCCCATGCATGTCTTCTGGGAACCAGGCGAAGCTGTTAACATTTCGTTCGAGGAGATGCACCAGCTGGTCCTTGATTCCCTTGGGAATATCTGCTCCTATTTCAATTATCTTTTCTGGATCGGAGTCTTCTATACAAATTTTATCTGTATCGACCTTGTTCTTTTGAGGGCATAAATTTTGAGCTTTGCGAGCTTTAGGTTCACCCCTGATCTGTAATTGCTATTCTCCGGACTCGCTGATTACCCGGAAACCTTCCATATAACAGATTCGAGAAACACCCTGACTCCCTGTAATCGTAGCTATTCCCCCGGGGGTTGGGAATTTGACGCATTGGTGGTACGTTGAGGAGACTGCTCTCATTGCATGAAGCCATGGTCGTCCCAAAATTGCGAGAAAATGAGCTTTTCTATCTACCACCATAAATTTGACCACCTTTTCTACTCCTTTAGCTATTACTGGAAGCTCTATTGTTCCCATTGACAATGTGGTTTCACCTGAAAAGCCATAGAGCACCACTCTTTCTCCTTTGATTTCTTTTAAGTCGACTTTCATTGCTCTTAGGGCGTTGAAGAAAATCAGGTCCACGGAGCTTCTTGTATCAACCAACATTTTGGTCAAATCGCATCCAGCTACCTCTAACTCGATTAGCAAAGCGTCATCATGAGGTCTGTCTAGATCTTGGACTTCACTTTCCCAGAATGATATATTCGTATCAGGTCCTTGCATGGGAGCTCCTTCCCTTAGGTCTGTTTTTACTTTTCTCATGCTTGCCTTTACCGAATTAATTAAGGTTCCTCATAAATCCGATCCTCCGCAAATGAAGTTTACGTTTAGATTCACGTCGTCAATTTTTCCTCCAAAATTCCGAGGGATTCTCAATCGTGGGAGTGCCTTTTTCTTGGGAGCTCCTGGTGGGGTTGTAATCAATGGTTCCTCTTCATCTTCAAGATATAGGTCCCGGAAAATAGCTTCAATCCTTCTTTTAGGTTTATCCTTTTGATTTGGGGGTGGTGAATCAGTTTCCTTGGGTGGAGACCTGTCACGTTTCTGTGATGAGCCTTCATTGTTCGGTTTCTTCTGGTAAGGAGGTTTCTTATGAAGCTCAACACTTTTTAATTATCCTGCGGCGAATTTAGCGGCTAGCTGTTTTTTAACTTCAGCACATTCCTCCGTGGAATGGCCAGCCTTCTCGTGATGAGCACAAAATTTATCAGGATCATAGGGTCTGAACTTAGGGTTCCTAGTACCTATCGGGGTACTTGGTGCTGAAGTCTGTTTCGCGAGCGTGTCAGCTGGCTGTGACTGCTTTCACCGGGTGTCGTTCACTACACAGGTGTGCTCTCCTTGTGTACGATTGTCTTTTTGTGCAGGTTTTTTCCCGGGATTTTTAGATCCTTGACCGTCAAGCTTCTGGAAGAGCAGCCTTGGCCACTTGTTCCTCCTCATAAATTGCGAACTTTGACGCGTGATGAAGAGCATCATCGATCGTGAAGACTTGATGAACAGATAAGTTGCAACCGAAGTTTGAGTTTGGAGCCAGTCCATTTTTTAATGCGTCGATCGCAATCTTGTGATTTATGTTTGGAATTTTGGTTCTGACCGCTTTGAATCTCTCAATATAAGCTTTAAGGGATTCTTCGGGTTTTTGAGATAGCTTCCAGAGAACAGCTTATGTTGACAATACTTTTACCAAAGTCGAGAATTGCCCTATAAACACCTTCACCAACTGTTCGAAGCTGTCGATAGAATTTCCGTCTAGGTCCATGAACAATTTCAAAGCAGCACCTGAAAGGTTCTCAGCGAAGAAACGGCAATAAGCTGGGTCCTACTCTTCTTCAGATAAAGATGTTTGTGCCAGCATCGCCAACCGAAAAGCTTTGATGAAATCCCTTGGGTCAATTTTTCCATCATATTGAGGAAAGCGATATTTCCTCGAATTTTTCACTCGTGCATAGGCTATTCTACGGGTGAAAGGAGTCTGCTTGGTCTCGTCAACCAAACGATCTATTTCAGGAGCACCGCTCGTTGCTTCGTGCAGTCGAGAATTCATCTTTTGCATCTCAACACTCTGACTCTCGAGGAACCTGACCAGATACCCTGAATCCGTATCCGAAATCTGGTTTGGATCAAAACGGATAAACTGAGGCTCATCCCTTGATCTTTTATTATCTCGCCGTGAGCTCTCGTATGACGTATATATCAGAACGGTATTAAATTGAGTGTTCGAACGAGGGTTATTCCCTGCATCTGCAGCGTTTGAACCTACAACCGCGGAGTTTCTGTTGACAGAAGACCCAGGTGTACGGTTATCCGTCGTGGATTGATTTTGTTGATTCCCCTCCGGGGTGAAGTTGAGACGTGATCCCCGCTGGTCACTGAAATTTACTCGCTTTGAACGTGAAGAAACGTTCGTGTCTCTGTTGGTAACTTCACTTAACTGTTGGTCATGTTTTTCTAGACTAGTGACGAGGTCACGAATGATGGTATCTTGGACCTCGGATCGCTTGATCATATCCATTAGCATTCTTTGCATATCATTCAGCTGGTGGGATCTGTTTCCCGACCGATGAGTAGATCGCACTCCCGCAGTGCTATTAAATTCTGCCTCAGTAGATCGATTAGATCTTTCATCTGCATACTGATTAGGTCCGCTTGCTGATGGCCGGTTAACTGTTCCATCTTGATTGTTGCTAAGAGTAGTATCGCCCTCCGAGGTACTTGAATCGGATGCTGTGAGTGGCATATATGGGTTGTCGGGATTCATTCTTAGCTTCAAGAGAAAGAGTTTAATTAATCTTCCCCATAGTCGGCGCCAAAATGTGAGACCGAATCTCGCACTTAGATTTATAAAGGTTAGGGAAAACGTGGTTAAACTCTCAAGAAAACCAGAACTAAGAACAACAACTTTGAATATGCTTAGAAAGAATGTATTGATTGAATGATGATTACAACTGGGATATTTTTCTTATGAGGATCCTCTATCCTCGTACAACTTTATTTATAATATATCATTCTCTTAACTATTTTTAACTGTTCTTATATTCTAGCCGCTACTCTTCAGCTAACTTCCGTCTTTTAGATCCGTTCTTTCTGTTCCGCACCGGAATAGCTCTTCCACGTATTGGACTTAACGGACCTGCTTAAACCTGGGTTTGGGCCGAACCTGAGTTATGCTCAAATCCACCTCTAACAAAGATTCAAGAACAATTTTATAGTATTTGGATATTTAATATTTCAATAGTGATTTTTTATTTTAACTTAATAATTTATGAACTGCATTTAAAACTATTTAATATAATCAAGAAGGGTTCGTAAGCTTTAGGACATTTGTTAATATAATTTCACTATAGGCAATAAAAAAATATAAGTATATTTTATATACACGTTGAACTTAGTTCCATTTATCAATCCGTTTTGTTAGCATTCTAGTATATTGTACATTTAAAGAAAGACCACAATTACACAACCAATAAAAGAGAAAATACTAAAAATGATTGAAGTGAGTAAAACCTGATTCATAACATTTGTTAAAATGTTATTATTTTTTCCAAGGCTTAACATTTTTCTTTTTATCAATGTTTTTCTCTTTTGATGAAACTATGATCTTAGCTTAAAATATTTCTTTCAAAACAGAAGGATACCTGTTTCGGAAGTATCAAAGGCAAAGCCTAAAGATAACGTATAGGTCTTGGTTTATAATGTTGTGTAGAAAAAAAAAATGTTACTTTCACCTCTCTCGAATGTTTGTTTTGAATGTCTAATATTGATTTGAATTTTCGACATAATGTCAATGCTTGACATGTTATAGAAAAAAATTTAAAACATAAAATTAACTAGAATATATTTAATTTCATCGGAATATTTTATTGTTGAAGAATTTAAATCAGCACTTCTTAAATCGAACTAAAATGAGTTCACAAAAATATTAAATCTTCTTTTCTATTAATTTGTTTTTACAATTGTCTCTATTTTTCTACTTATTAAATTTACAAATTTCCTTAAATATTAAAATTTTACTATAACTATATATTAAAAGTAGATAAATTCATATTTCACATTATACAACGACTCAGATGGAATGTATTAATTAAAAAAACTAAATTTATACATTACTTTTTTTTATTAGCATCTACATATCCCTAAATATAAATATATTAATTATATACATTGGAAACAAAATCAAAAGACAAAGGAACCCACACATTTGGCACGAATCAAAATCTATCTAGTTTATATATAAATTTTCTGTACAGATAATTGCATATTTTCTTTTGCTTTGTATTTATTTTTTAAATGTATTGTCACAATTGATATTTTTTATTTGTTGCTAACTTTTGAAGGCATAGTAATTTTACAGTTTTAAATTTAAATTTAATTTATTCACGACGTATTTCTAATATGGGAGTTCGCGTTCTCATCTTGTCTTGTCCCGTCCCATTCTGATGCCAAACTAGCACTCAAAGTTGAGTTCATTATACTTCATAAACCCATTTGGTACACCACAACCACAGCTTCGGGCTTCAAAGGCACACCCAAACCAAATACAATTTGCTTGACCACAACATTTAGGAATGATGAATCACCCCAAAAAAAAAAAAAAAAAAACAGAGCGACGATTCCATTTTGAATGGTACAAAGAGAGGAGAAGCTTGCACGACACGCAATCATGTATCAATCTTAAGTAGGGAATTGAGAGAAGTGCTGTTGAAGCGCTGAGCAAAGCCGCGGATGACAAGCACTATAACATCACGGAGATGGCGAGAGTGGACCACCATGTTTACTTCATTCTCACTATCGACAACAATCCTTAGCCTTCTCTGGTCATTACGAAAAGTCTCTACATGGAAAGGAGGAACATAGCTTCCGCGAACTTCAGTACTTGCGAAAGACGTCTTTGAGCCTGGTTTCACAACCTTTATTCTCTTCCGGTTCATTTCTAGCATTCGTCTCTCCAGGTTTCCCTCTCCCACAACCTATACATCATTGACACTTTTAACCATTTAACAAACCGCCCAGAGTTAGATGAACAACGAATCAATTTGATGTACATACCTTTTTTGGATAAGGGTCCTTGTCACACAGCACCTGATTCCAAAAGATCCAAAAAAAGAAAAGAGATGATTGGAGAAGGGAACCTTTTTCATATTCCCCCAACGAAATAAAGAACACGAAGCATTGCTCTTACCTCAAACTTCACTAAGCCAGTTTCTAGTTTCTGCTTCACTTCCTTATAAAGATCAGGTTCTGCAAATTTATCATCAACACCAGAGAGATTGAGACCATGGTATGGTGGTTAATGATGATAGCTAAAAACTTACCAACAGCAACAGGTTCGGTTGACGCAGAAACTGGGTGGCCTTCAACGCCATCTTCACGTATAGGTGTATATACAACGACCAGTCTGTATCCGACATCATCTACATTAGCTTCGTACATCTTTCCTGTCTCGCCTACAAAATCAAATCCCAAGTTGGAACTTCTGGACTTGTTGATATCTGGATACAAGAGAAGTGAAGGAAATAAGGTACCTGGAATTGAGATGAGATCAGGGCTTCCAACCATTGATCGAAGCCATTGGATTTTACTCTTTCCCTCTTTCCCACCAAAATAATTGCCTCCAACAGCGTATAAGTTGGTGTGGAAACCTCCTCCTTCAATCTCCAGCTTCTCTATTCTAGGAAAACCTGAAGTAGATTAAAAAGTTGGTCACACCTTCGTTTCCTCAGAGATATTGGTAATGGTAGCTGAAAATGCATACAAACCTGCTGATATTGGACCAGTCTCCGCATAAACTGGTTCACTAGACCTTCCAAACACATCGTGTACTACACATTCACATTTGAGACATCTGCCAATATCCTCAAACCGCACCTTATATGAACACGATGTTTCTGAAGAGAGAGCCTCATCCCCTGATTCCAGTGAGTAGAACCTGTCACAACCCATGTTACGAGAAATTAATTTCTGAGAAAGGTTTTTCCCAAAGTGTGTCGTGCAAATATCTAGCCAGGGATAAAATGCAGTATACCATTGGTATTGAATAGCTTCTTTATACTTGTCCCAAACAAGTTGTTGGATTTCAGTCTTTGGGATCACTTGGACGGCTGTGAGAACATCACCTTGTACAGCCTTTCCGGTGAAAGCAAGCACGTCTACTTTTGGAACCTCTATATTGTGATCACAAGTGTTAGAATTTTGTTGCACAGAGAGCTCATACAGAAACCCAAAGTTAACACGGCAAGGAAACAAAATAAAAAACGCATCGAGCTTTTGCTGGTGATCAAGAATGAAAACCTGGGAGGATAATATCAGTTGGCTCAGACATCTTTAGCTCTCCCACAACAGAATCTGAACGAATTGGTGTGTACCTACAATTCAAAACCCATCATGGAGCCAGGGATCACTATCATAACTTTGAAAACGAGAAGCACAATATCTGTGCGTTGATACAACCATTTCTAGTTATTCTGAAAAAGTGAAGGGCTCAGACACATGGCTAAGAGTTTCTTTCACGAGTAATAGACAAAACGGAAGCATTCAAAAGTGTAAAACCAAAGCAGACATAATTACATCCATGCAAGGAGAAATGTTTATGGAAACATACCCGAACAATATCCTGCAATTGTAATCTGATTCAGACACCTCAAAGGTTTTGGAGTTAGCCCCAACAATAAGATCAATGGTTCCATCAGTATCTCTGTACCAACTGAAGAGACTTTCTCCTTCATGGCCGCCAAAGTACTCGCCTTCTCCGGAATAAGCATCCGAAAAAAGTTTCTTCACACGAACGTTAGATACTTCTGGGTCAGCTGCAACATTCAGAAACATAAATATTTACACATCAGCTAAACCTATAGCCTTCAACAGAATGGAACAAATCGAAAGTTGACAGGTTAAGGAAAAGCTTTAATGAAAAAGTGATATCATGAGTGATACTTAGCATAACAAGCTATTATTGATGTGGAATCGGTAACTAAAATAAATAACAAGATGAGAGAAATCATTTCCATGTCTGCACCTGGGGCAACAGGAGAGTTTGTGATCGAAACAACTGGCTTCCCACTTCTCCCGTCTACGCGGGTAGGAATCCAGTACAAGACTAGATAAGCCCCCACATCTTCAAGTGTCGGAGTATATTTTCTGCAAGAGCATCAGATCATTTACATTCATCCAAAAGAACAAAGAAAGATAGAAATTTGAACACGGTTTGGAAGTATGTGGCTCTTACAATGTTCTACAACAAGCAACAACCTCTTCACCAGCATAGGATATTTCTGTGAGTGCAGATCCGTGCAACTTATCCTTAGTTCTATACCAGATGTACTCTCCAACACCTTCATGACCCCCAAAATAAGTTTTATGAGGCACAACCTCTTGTTTCTCAAAGCAGTCAGGAACTAAAAGCTCCAACCCCATAGGATTCGCTGTTTACAAAGGACAATTTGAAGGAGCTAGGATAAGTAAATGTAGAAAGCAGTATACAAACTTTTGTCAAGATAGAGTGTATACTCTTTAACCTAAAAGAACATTCTACAAAAACTAAAGTAGACAGCTCACCTGGAGCAATAGCATCAGACCTGATACTCCGAGGAGTCCCTTCTATTCCATCTTCACGAACAGGAGTGTAAATAAGTTCAATGCTTTCCCCGACATCCTCCAGTAATAAATCCAAAAACTCTGTTCAGGGATCATAGTGGTTAATCTGAAGCTGTTGTTTTTAGGGGTTAGCAAGGAGCCTGAACTGAAAGGGTAAAAATGGACCAAAACTTACCATCATTACTCAATAATTCCTTAACACCGTTACTTTTCACCCTAAACCATTCCTGATAGCAATTTCCCTTTATCCTGCATTGCAAAAGGTAAATTTAGTGGTGGAGTTTTCCATCCAACAATCACATAAATATTAACCAGCTGTATAAAGTTACCCTCCAACATATGATGCAACAAAGCTCAAGCGCTGTCCTTCAATCATTGATCCAAGAAATTCCAATGACTGACAATTTGGATCGCCTGCGGAAGAAAAAAATTAAAAGACAAGTCATCCTACTTACACCAGCCATCTGCTTTTTCATGGAAATGAGATACTGCAAAGGTTGATAACAAATAGGATGAGAATGTTATACCAGCTACGATTAATCCAGCTAGTTCAGAAGTAACTATGGGTCCATGAGCCCAGTCATTTCTCACCGGTTCATAAGAAACCGAAATGAAGAAACCAATATCACCGACTGACAGCAGATACGAAGAAGTAGTGGCGCCCTTTATTTCACATGGAGTACCATCTGAATCAGTCTGCAAGAATATTCACGTCATTAAAAAAAATTCAAAACCAACTGAAGAATTTGAATCCCATGCAGATTTATCGACCATAAACGTAAGAAAATTGTGTATTTTTCTCAAATATTTAAATATTACCGAATACATAAGTGTGTACATTGCATTCAGAAACCCACCCCAAAAAGAAAGGAAAAATCTTCCAAATATCATAAAGTTTTAAAATTAGGTAAGTTTGAAGTTCAATACCCGGAACCACCGGAAAACAGATGCTCCTTCTTCACCACCCCAATATTCTTTTTCTGCAGATACCATTGTTCCTTCAACAGCAGCTCCAACAACACGAAGAGACACCGCTGTTGGGCTTCCTAATGATCAACAGAACCACATATAATAAGCAAAACGTTATGGAAAAAGTTGATGTTCAATAAACAGTGAAAACATTTGTAGGAAGAAAATGAATTAAAAAGAATTCAAGTTCATCTTGGTTGCATGCCCTACTCTACTTCAAATCATCTGTTGATTATCAGCCTTTCGTTATAAATAGGATTTCTGCATCTAGATGATACTCGCATTCGAAAAGTTTGCTAAACTAGTTCAAGCTCACAGCGTCAGAAAACTCCATGATCATCTCGCAAGATGGAAACAACAAGACAAAGCATTACCTGGACGAACACGTTCCTGGCACATGCAAGTTCTTGCTTCACCCACAATTCCATCATCCCTCACGGGAATGCATTGAAATGAAATGAATTTACCGATACTTTCTTTAGTAATCGTATACTGAAGAAGCCCAGAGGCTTCAGGTATCAATGTAGGGTGATCACTTTCAGCCTGCGCTCAAAGAAGTAGAGAGATATCAGATGCAACCAAGTTTCCTGAACGTGTCAGTCAAAAAGTTTTGTCAACCAATTATTAACAGCTAATGTAGGTTTTGTTTTTTTCTCAATTATATTTTCACATGGATAAACAGAACTTCACCACACAAAACACTACCATGGCTGGAGCGGAACATAGAAACTAAAGTTAGGAATAAATAGGAAAAAAATCTGAAGAGCGTGACGATGTACCTTGTGAAAATGCCATTCGTATATGCTTTTACCTTCATGCCCTCCTATGTATCCATAGGATGCTGTCAATATCCCACCCTCGATGTTGTCTCCAGTAATTGACAAGAAATTCAAGCTGGGAGGAAGAGCTGCGAGTTGTTAAAATCAATAAAGTTAGCGCTGAGTCAGTACACGCACAACAGCATGATCATACCAGGTCAAACACAGTACATATTGATCACATAGACACAAACTCAGAGCATGACAATACTTGGAACTAGATAGATAAAATATAATATACAGAGAAAAACATCCTGCCACTGGGATAAGTGTAAGAAAGCATCAAGAGTTAAATATAGCTCCTGAATAAACAAAATCAACAATCTAATAAACTCAAATATATTTGCACAGTAGTGAAATGTGAAGAAATACGTGAACAGAAGAAAAAACTTCAGCAAAAAACATTGATGTTATTGAAAAGATATAAAAAGAGAGAGCATTCAGGAAATCTTCTAGAATGCCACAGGAGGAAAAAGGATACATAGTTAGACCACTGGTAGAAAAAAATTGCATTTACATATACTGTTACGATGTTGGATCAATTGATATATAACAAAAATTAGAGAAAACTTACTCTCAATTGCTCTTTCGGATATTACATATACTGGTTCACCGCATTCACCATCAGGTGTCATTGGAGTATACTTCGCAACTACATAATTGCCCACTGCCCCCAAGGGTATACGGAATGACTGGGAAAAGAAAGGTCGGGGTGCAAATATTATGAAATATGTCTTGCCCATTTTTTCCAAATAGCATTATGCATTATTAGCCTACCTTTGCCACTTTTGATGTACTCATTTCTTCAAGATCATTGCCTCCTTCCAGGGTAGAACAACTTGATTTGAACCATTGTACTCTGCTTGAACCTTCGGTTCCTCCAGTAACGATGCCTGTTACAGTGACCTTACTATTCTCCCTCAGGTCCCCAACTATCTTAACATCTGTTACTTTTGGGGGTGCTGCAGATTTAATAAATAAATAAATTGAGCGAAAAATGAAGATAAAAGTACAGCAAATCCAAATGAGCAGTCCTGATGGATTAATTATGTGATATCAAATGCTAGCTCTAGACACCAAGATAAAACAAAAGTTTCATACCCATTAACGAGAATTAGTAATAGAGGTTAGCTCACAACAGTCAATTGTTAATGCAAAATGAATAAGTATCCATAAAAGAAGAAAGCCTACTTCACGTTTTTAGCATACCTGGCTTGACTACACTGGATAAAGTTGACAGTGGTTCCCCCTCTAGCCCTGCAATTTTTTAGAATACGTCAGAATTTTCTATCGTACAGCCTAACCCTCTTTAATTTGAGGATTTCGTCCAAGTAAGAACCTGAAGGAACAGAAAGGAAAAGAAAACCAACCCTCAAAATTTGAAGGTATGTACACAAAAGTGACATGTGTGCCAACATCTTTCTGGGTCAATTTATACTCAGATGTTCCAGCCGATATCAACAAGAGTCCTCTGCAATAAACATTTGAGATAAACACATTTGGGAACTGGCAGAGGAACTAGTAGGATTCTTTAACCAAACAACGATCAAGAACCGCAAAAAGGAAAGCAAAGATACTGCAGTGACCACACATTCAGACATGCAAAAAGGTTGACATGTTAACTTCCTTACACACCAAGCATGAAACAGAGGGGCAAGAAAAAAAATATCTACATGCATAGTTACCCAGTTTCCTTGTTCTTCCGTAGCCATTCGAACTTGCTAGGACCTTCCTTGCCTCCAAAATAATCTCCAGTCCCCTTTAGAACACAGCCTTCAACGGCATCTCCAATAATTCGAACATTACTTACAGATGGAGGAGCTGCCATAATGATTTATAGTTAGTACCCCTAGACCCGGGAAGTTTAACAGGCAGCAGATGTGTTTAATCTTAAATAGATGCTTAAAAAAGAAAACAGATAAATAACAACAATGAAAGAAATGAAAGGCAAAGACAAAACAGAAGAAATGACAATGTTTTGCAGATATTGTCTATGGAAGTTTTTACATCCACCTGCTTTTACGAACTCTGTGTACTTGTACTGAGGCTCTCCCCTTGCACCTCCTTCCGTGACTGGTGTGTACATGAAAACCATACTTGATCCCACATCATCTAAAGATAACCTATATTCCTCATCCTCAGCTCCATCAATCACCACAGGGCTCCCGTTCCACTTTCTCCTCAACCAACTGGTTCAAACAAAAAGTAAATATACCTCTTTTGGTCACTAATCATAAGTCTATTAAGAAACTGGAATACACATTTTCATCAGAACCTGCATGTAACAAAAGGAGAAAGCAGCAAAGATGATCTACCTGGTGATACACTTTCCGGGTGTCCCACCGCACCATGCAACCACTGCTTGACCTTTGATAATATTCCCCTCGACTAGTTCCCCATGAAGTTCAAGGCTCACAACTTTTGGTATTCCCTTTCCTGCATAACATTTTGCTGTGATACACTCGAGGAGGACACAAGTACATGGAGATGTGCAAGGCAAATATTGCCTAACAATTGAAAACTTCCATATGGCCTATTGTCTTACTTAAAAAGCATACCTCTTAAAACTGGTGAAGATATTGCAAATATGGATGTATATTCAGTCTCTCCCATAACAGGAGTACATTCGATCTTAAGAACTTTGCCAATGTCTTCACGTTTTGGCCAATATACCTATTGTGTATTATAGAAAGTATAAGAAAACAGATTCTTTTAACACGCGTGTAAATGAAAATATGTCAAGGTAACTTTTACCTCCTTGGTTGCATCAAAAATAGGAACAAAATTAGAAAGTGATCTGTCTGCCACAGACCATTGATATCTCAGGGCTAATTCCGGATCATTGGCAAGAGTACTTTCCTGAACAAGACCAAAGTGACAATGACAGGGAGCTTCTTCAGAAGGCCGGTCAACAGATGCCGCTTTGATAAGACAACCAGAAGGCAATGTTTCCTTCCACCTCTCAACTAAGAAGCGAAATGTCGATTCTGTTCAAAAGAAATTGCATATATATGAATATTTTAAAAAATTTATTAGATGTAAATATGGAGCTTAGCAGTTGAATGAATAGAAATTATGTGTTCGCATAAAAGCTCAACTAGCAATTAAATTTATATTAAAAAACACCTTATATAAGAAAGCATGGAGAACATCAGTATGGAAATGATAGTGTTAACATGAGAATTGGTTAAAACAGTCAACCTTCTAAGTATGAGCATTTATAACAAACAAAAAATTAAGGGAGAGGAAAGCTTTCACTTTTCATACGGATATCATCAAGTCATATTGAAAGATTATATAAATCTGAGAAGTGATTTCATACCTGCTGCGAGCTCAGACTTGCAGAGTTCCCAACCATCTCTGAGGCAGATGGCTGTTTGTGGAGGATAACGCTTTGCAATTGTCACCTCCTCGCGAGAGAGATCTAGAGAAGATTTTTAGGTTAACATTGGACCCCATTGACTTAGACAAAATCCAAGGTATATCCCAAGAAAATCTTCTGAATTTGTAAGACTTCATTCCTAGATAAACTTTATACATCATCAAGGTGGTCACTATTGTGCTAATGTACCTTGGTAACAAAGTCTTTTAAGACATTATTTCCACAAATCTTAGAAATACAACCACTCGTAAGTAATTTCCATACAGATAAATGATTTTTGTTATACCAATTGATCCAACATCGTAACAGCTCCTCCTACCTCTTGTCACATGCTATTGCTTAGATTTTACTTGCCAGAAAAACAATTACGAGAAATCCATATTTGAAACGATCGGTCTTAAGCAGACTATAGCACTTAGTTCTACAAAAGCATACCTCTGTCATTGAATTTCTTCAAGGTAGGACCTACAAGTAGTATTGCTGCCGCTTCCAAATGAGAAATCTTGAGTAATGGATTTTCCTCAACCCGCAGATGCTATAATAGAGAATACACAAAATAAATTACAAACTACGTAAATGTGTGAAATGAACAAACGAACATCCTTCCTTATTATTACAGGGCCAAAACACCATTACAACAAAAGCAAGTACTCAAATTGAGCCATTGCAGCACCTTGCCAGTTGCAAAGTAAATATGTGATAAAATTGGTTCAGAGAAGAATATTTTCATAGATGAGTTAACTCAAACAGTCTATGCAACCAGCTAATCAGCTAGATAAGAAATGGTGAGAAAAAAAAAAAAAAAAAAAAATCTTTCGGGAATTAAGATTGATACCTCAAGAACAGGTAGATATGGAAAGTCCTTCAGAGTAGTTATCTTGTTCTTACTAGCTGCTAGTACCTGAGAATAATCTTCATGAGATGACTAAAAAACCTATGACTTGTAGACAACCTCAATTCAGAAACAGAAAAAGTACCTGAAGCCGGGGCTGGCTTGCCATCGCAAGTGATTTTAACTTGTTTTGAGCAACAGAGAGAAACTAGCATGGGAACAGGAAAGAAAATAGAAAGTATGAAAACCTGAAAGTAATTATTTGGCACATAATTGGAACAGAAGGCTTTGTAAATTTTTAATGCTCACCTCTAAGTTCGGAAGTTGAGGCAAACTAGCAAGTGAAGTTATCTGGTTTCCAGCAAGATAAAGTTGCTGCCAGGAAATATAAGATTTATGATACTCATCACATAGCACTTACGAAAGAAGGAACAAGAACAAAATGGGAAAGAAAGAAACACCTGCAGCAATTTGCAATTCTCAAGTGGTTCAAATCCAGGCCCTTTGAAATCATTGAAACTCAAATCTAAAACCTGAGATTAAAGGATGAAATATGATTACATCTGGTGTAAACATAAATTTGTTGAAAACCAAGAACCCCGAGTAAAAACTGACCTTGACTCGATTCAATATCTCAATACCTTCCAGCGCAGATAAGAGATTGTCTCTAAGATAGACAAACTGGTAAGGAGTAGATAAAAGAATTAAAAATAATTATATGATTAGGCAAAAAAACTAGTAGAGGAATTAAAACAAGTTAAATGCTTGAGGTATGAACTTCATATTCATATAAGTATTCATCCTTCTCGAATCCCCAAAACTAGTAGCAGACACTCTCTAAGAAAATTCACACTTCTTATTCCTGGAATATAAAGAACTAATCCTCCCAACTTTTATTGAAATCCAAGATTGACATACCTAGATAAACATCGCTATCACAAAGCGTGGCACTAGAACACTGTGAATTCATCAGGGAAGGATAAGCTTACCTCTAGGTTTGGCGACAACTGCAACCCACTGGAGGTTAGACTGCGAATCCTATGGCCTCTGAGATCCAATCTCTTAAGCAATTCAGATATTCATTAGTTAATCCACAGAGAACGAAAGGAAACAAAGCAAGTAGAAAGAGGAAATTAAGTTATTACCACATCATCACTAGCTTTAACCTCCACCTTTGGAAGAATAATGAGTCGCGAATCTCGGCTTTCTGGGGTAGGTGTTTTCTTTCGTCCAGAGAAGTTGGAAGTCCGGTCTAGAGGTGTCGAGAATGACTTTGATCTTATGCCACTAGAAACAGAAGGTGAAGATCCAGCAGAGGGAGAAGAAACCTTAGAAACAGTCCTCCCACTTGTGGTCCTACTTCCACTACTGTCAACTGAAGAAGATGGAGCTCTTTTTGAAGAGACAGAGACACTCATGGCCTCTGGCTTACTTAAACCAGACCCAGTTGACTTTGTCGAACTCCGACTACCTGGTGATACCGGAATAGACTTGGAAAGAGAAGACGCTGAGCTCCTCCTCAGCTCTGGAAGTGACCGCCTAACTGGATCAGAACTGATTCGTTTTGGCAGAACCTTAGTGGCACCGATTGTCTTCTCTGTTACTCCTCCAGTGCTATTTCTCCTGATTGTCGAAGGCGTAGAACTTGAGACACGTAAAGAAGACGATGCGGTTGGCTTTCTTACGTTGGAACTAATGACTGCTTTCTTTCTAGTAGTGGCAGTTTGAGAAACACTCTCTGGACTAGTGCTTCCATCAGCTCTAGTCACATTTTGCTCTTTCATTGCCTCAACGGTGGCTCCCAGAGTTTCTTCCTCAGCCTTAGCTGCTACTTCCTCCATTTTGAATTCAATCCAAGCTTAATGCAGAAACAAAAGAAAAATCCTATAAAATCACCAGAGACATTTCATCAATTATTTCTGCTGAATAAAGAAAACTTGGATTACACAAATTTTTATACTTTATTGGTTGTCTCAACTCAATTCAACAGCACAGACAACGGAGGGTGGTTCTGGCTTCTTTCGGCTACACTGTCGGTTACTTGTACATTTTAATCATTTTGTGAACAACTAAGTTCACACAAAAAAAAACAATATTTAGAGAATATTGTGAGCGAAACAGCAGGAGAAATTCCAGAAAGTCAAGTTTTCGCATGGAAGAAATTCGGGGAAATAAACTTCCCAGAATTTTCAAATTAATTATTAAATTAGTCGGAGATGGACCAGGAATAGTAGGGGAAAAACACTTACGAAGTAAAACCAGTAAAATCAAAAACCCATTTACACCGTTCAGCCACCAGAGAATAAAGGGACTCCGGTAAGATTCCCGGCGGTCCGAAACAGAGCAATCCTGGGCGAAAACGGATAAATGTGGATCTGGAATATAAACTGAAACGTTCGTCACACTGATTTTAGTTTTGTTGGAGCTTTTCAAGTGGAGAAAAAGAAAAACGAAGACTCTTAATTTGAGGGAAAGCGTGGCAGAGAGAAAATAGCTGGGGAGAGATTTTGGTTCAGCAAACAACAGTAACTGTGCAGTGGAGAAAAGAAAAAGCGTTTGTTTAACAAAATTCCAAAAGTGCACCCACCCCCTCTATTATTCTCTCTTTCATTTATGTACCCTACTATTTACTAAAGTTTCATCAAGTACCCTGCATTTACAACTCATTGGAAATGATAAACTGATTTAATTGGTTGTATAGCAAAAGAGTAAACGTTTATTAGGTGGGATGCACCCATTATTTGTAAATTAGTTTTCTAACAACCACTTTTTTTAATACCCACTATACACCCTACAATGAAAATTATTACATCAGGACAAAATGATTTGTAAACGGTTATCAAAAAATATATCTGACCGTGGTTAACAAAACGAAACCCTAATAGGAAAAGAACAACCTCATTCCAAAGCTATAAAACATACTTTCCTTTTTAAACTAAAGTAGTAAAGCCTTAAACGGCTAGTTTGTGGTTCCTTTATTTTTGCTTTGTTTTATGGGACAATTACCTAAAATGAAATCATAATGCATAATTGGAAAATAGGGATCGATCATTGGTTTGTATTTTGGTAAAATTATATGTTCAAAAGACCCCCATTTTATGTTCAACATAGGCTGACTTTTAGAAGTGTGTGTGATAGTGTTGACAAGACAAACTCCATCCTAACATATTTTATTGATTTTAATGATTAAATACTTTATAAAAAAATTTAATGTGGTTTTGGACAACACTAAATATCGCGGAATTAGAAAAGATAAATAAGACTTTCATACATAAAAGGTGATATAATCTTAATGGAAAACCATCGATTTATATGGAAATAAGTGGTCATTGATAATGTAACATGTGATATTTTTGAAACAACTGAGATAACATTACAACCCGATCCGGTAAAAAAACAATTGATGCGTGAAGTATTTCACCTAAAACTAACTACAAGTGCACATCGTACAATTCTAGTACTTAGGTTATCGATCCCATGGAGAACTAAGGTAAATAACGGATTTATGAAGAGTCTCAAGGTGACCAAACGGATTAAACTATTATTAAAGTAAACGTAAACTAAAACGCAGTAGATATCAAATTCAAGGATGGAAGAAATTAGATTCAGAGAATTCACCAGATTTTTAGGATCTAATTCAAGCATTCAATCATGTTATTTCCAATTGATTCTAGAACTCTAAACACTTAGATCTTCAATAGCCTAATTGTCCTTGAAACTACGACTTTGTTTATAAACCTAAATCACAAATATCTTTGCAAACCCAACGAAAATAAAAAAGGAATAAGGTGTTCAAGATAGATATATTCATAAGGTATTTCAGTCAAATTTCTTTACACCTTGAGAAGCGTCTTGCTCACTACAGATAGATCATGTTGATCTAACGAATTTCTCCAACTAAATCACGACCTAAAATGGATTGGATCGAATTTGTGACTCCCTTTCAAATCAGGTTAAAACCACTGCAGCGGGAGAATCAGATAGATAGAAACCATAGCATAAAAGGTATCCAAACGATCCATAAAAACCTTAAAACCCCAAAATGTAATGAGTAAACTACTCAACATGGAAATCAAAGCATGAGACATAACTAAAGATCTAAGTTGCATTGAAACAAAGGAAAAAAAATATAAGATCAAAGGTTTACAAATCTAAGTAGAGACGAAGAACAAACTCTTCTCTCTTTCGAGCCTTAGAACAAAAAGTAAAAAGAATACAAAAAGCTAAACCAAAACTTAAGAGGCAGGTTATGAGAACGTAACCCTATCAAGATCCTTTGATCCTTTATATAGGTTACAAACATGAGCAAGGGTAAGTATTGTAAATATGATAAACTTCGGGCTTGTAAAATGGTCTTTTAGTTATCAATCCGTCATATACATTGATTGACACACGCACCGTCGATCGACCTAATGTTAGTCGATCGACTATTTCCTCAGTTGTGTGAATCTTCTCATCTTTTGCTCATTTTGTCCATCATTTGCTTCATTTTTTATCCGAGCTCTTCTTAATACTTTTCACTTGATATCCTGAAAAAACACTTAATATCCTCCATAAAAACATATGTATTCATGGTAAGAAATCGATAAAATCTATGATATATCAACGATGCTAATTATTAGATAAAGAAGAAATTATAGAACACTTAGATTGATCCTAATGATATTGTCGACATTTTCTACACATTGTAGTAGAAGAAACAACAATCACATCCTCCTTCCTCATCCCCTTGGCAATCACATGATGTTGGTGGCAACTGGAAGGTTGAGGAAAACGTCCCTCCTCTTCGAGGATTCATAAGAACGATGACGGAGAAAATCATCTCCCCTAAGAGGTTGTAGTGGTATATCTCATCACACCAGAGAAAACGAGTTAGTGTGCGGAAACCTCTGAAGAAATCACCGGTCATAATCTCCTATATCCCATCAAATTATAATTATGGTTTTTTATATATAAAAAAAAAAACACTGATATTTATACGAGAATCATTGGTATTTGAAGTTATCAATGGTACATGATGTATATAAAACCTTTTTTCGAAGTTATAACATGGTTTTTATATAAAAACTATTGATAATTGAAATAAAAATTTCAATGATAATTGAAATTGTAACATTGTCTTTGTAGAAAACGAGTGATATCTTTCATAAAAACATTGATGTTTGAGATTTTGACGTTTATGATAAGATTCTTTTCGAGTCTTATCAAATATGTTCTTCGTCTCTTCCTGAGTTTCCATGCTTGGGAAAAACAATTCAAAATCATAGCAGAAAAAAGTAGTTGAATAGCGAGAACCGATTATTGGAAGCGGTTGTCATGGATACGTTCGTCATCGACTGTTGGTGGCAGGCAAAGAGAGAGGGGAAGTAATTATTGTTTGCAATAATTTGTGTCATAAGAATTGTACGTTCAGTAGGGCTAAAATCATCCGATCAAGAGTTGAATTGTTCCATACGATTTTCTAAAGTAACTCTCCTTATCATCTAATTTTATGAAAATGTTGTATCATTTAGTGAAATTTCTCTTATTTTATTAAGCTTTTACTTTGATATATTTGCTGTTATTTATTTCTTTTAAATTGAAACTTGGCTATATAGTGTCATGTTCGTCGTCCGAGATTTTTACCCTTTATTTAGAAAAACTTATGTTTTGATTTCAACTAAGTTCGATCTTCTTGTCTTGTGAGCTAAGTTTAAGTCTAAAATTTTTATTTTATCACAAGACTTACACACCTTGTGTGGTACACCTCCATCCATCAAAATTCCATTTATCCATGTTTGAATATAGAGAGCCTTTTTGCCATCTACCAAACCAAACCAACTATGATCAAGTGTAGGGCTCCTTGATATCAATATCGGGGCTCCTTGATATCAATCTTCTATTGTCGAACCATTGTTGAGTCAGGTCAGTATAGCCACACTATCGGCATTTGAGCTAAGTTACATATGACATAAAGAAACCCGCCTAAAATTAGTGGCACTTGACGTCATTCCATTCGTCAAGATTATAGGAGCGAGTTTTAGCCATCGTGGAGTCGACCTCTGCATGGT
This sequence comes from Euclidium syriacum, assembly GCA_900116095.1. Taxonomy (NCBI): domain Eukaryota; kingdom Viridiplantae; phylum Streptophyta; class Magnoliopsida; order Brassicales; family Brassicaceae; genus Euclidium; species Euclidium syriacum. Next base: position 217,315 of record FPAK01000001.1, on the reverse strand, counting down.
GTCGTCGAGAAGTCTAAACTTAAATATGGAAACCGCCGACTGTAGCCATGGGAAAACTCGTGTTTTAAGAAATGGAAATATAAATAACAAAGGGCTGGAAAACCAATGCTACAGTAGCCACCAACTGTCGGTCTCTAGATCATAGAGTTTGAGTGCGGTTTTTTCGAGAACTAAGTTTTTAGAGAGAAATTCATTGCTTAATAACTTACGATAATCGAGTAGTTAGGTTGTTTAGAGATATACGTAATTAGCACTGCAAGAATATATCGATTATATGAAATTAACTAAATTCATTATATTGTCATTGTTCATAAATTAACCGACGGTATGATGGCGGATTTAGAATGGTGAAACTGATGAGGAAATAAAAATGGTCGGACAATTACCAAAAGAAATATTTGGGTTGGGGAACCTTCGACCAAAGTCGACTTTCTTTTGAGCGGTAATCCCCTTTTCTACATTAAAACCCTAACCTTTGATCAAATAGCAGATCTGCCTTCTCTTTCCTTTCTTCTTCTTACGGCTTTTCTGGTGAGCTAGATGGACATTGACTGTGGTTTTAAAAGATAGGTTTTTTCTTCCGGTGGCTGTGCTTGTTTGACTCTATCGGCTCCGGGTTAACTTTCCGATATGATTCACCCAATTTTCCTTCTTGCCGCTCGTTTGTCCAATGTTTGGGGCTGTAAGATTGAACGAGGAAATTGATGGTGGTTTTTCTTTGACATATCTATCTTTTTCGGTGTTCTCTGCTCTGTTTTCTTCCCCTCACCAAATCTGGTTCATTTCCAACTTTTATCAGCGGCTGGTCTTGACATTATATTTGGAAACCACCATGTGGCTTGGAGGTCAATAAAGCGATGTTCATAAGTCATATGGCGGGAACCCTTTAACTAGAACAAACAGAGACGAGGATGTGGTGTTTTAGCCGTATTTTGTTGAGCCCTCAAGATATTTTTTTGAAGCATTTAGAGGATGACGCTTTTGGGGTTTTGAGAAGCTTACCCGAATTCCCTTATGAAGAGGGTGGAGTCTGCTGTCTCTGGTTCTTTGTTGGTGTGGAGGGTTTGTAATTCTATTCTCATGTAATTCTCCTTAATTATATTTCGATGTGATGATGAGTTAATGTTCGGGGTATAGTTTCTTCTCCCTTAAGGACTCTCCGATAACGTTTTCACGGCTTGGATCTCTTTATGCACATTTCTAGCTGCTTGGGGGTGTTTGTTAATGGTGAGGTAACTACCCATTATCAATAATTTGACGATAATTGAGGTTCGGACCTTACCGATCTTTCCCTGATTATATATTAGGTTATAAGTCCCTTCAATAGGATTAGAACCCTCGACCCAGATGATCGAGGGATACCTCGACGAAGAATGATTGGATTTTAGTGTCCGAAGCGGGGTGTAAACTACTTCGTCCCAAGCCGAAGTCTAAGCTCGGACAGAATTAGATCAAATCTTATCACAGATTCCCTGATCTTGGAAAAATGGAATATTTCTATTTTTCCGAGGTTAGCCCATGGGCTTAGATAACCGACTACTAGGATATATAAATACACACCCCCCTTTACTAAATAAGATCATTTAGAATCGGGGAGAAGAATTACGAGACAACCTAGGTTTAATATTTCTCTTTGATAAAAGTTAACTCGACATTCCGAGTTAACATGCTTGTAATCGATATAATCAATAAAGCTAATTTTTCTAAGGATTCCCTTTTGTCTTTTACTTAAACTTACTCCAAAAACGAACCTCTCTAATTATAAATAATTAGAAGTTGATCACAATCTCAATATTTGGCACGCCAGGTAGGGGGTCTCTTTTAGGAAAAGTAAAAAGAAACATCGATGGTAGATACACATCAACCACCTTCGGAGGAGCGCAGAGATGGAGAGATCGTTGAAGTAAGCGATGAGGAAGAAACAAGGGTTCAAAAAAAATCCTCATCAGGTTAAAGAGTCAACGAGAGCTTTATTCGAGAATCACGATCCCATAATCCATGAATTAAATTATTCACAAACAATGTCCAGCCAACTTGGCGAGCAAGGATTTGTTACCCCGATCAATCAAACAATCGAGGTGCAAGTACCATAAACTTAGAATTCTCAGGAACAACCGAGAATATCGACAACACCTCAACTTACCCATCGATCAGATGAACAACCACCAATAACGTCATCCTCGAACAAAATGCAGTAATAGTCGGCAACCAATCAAAATCCTAACGAGGTTGGGATAGCAACTCCCGAAACGGGAAACGAGAGAGAGTTAGTACGAACACATCAACAACGCGAACACATCAACAACGCGAAGATTGGTTGACAAAATAATTTAATCAGCAACAACAAGTCAATCGAAGCTTAATAGATCAAATCGCTAGTTTGTCGGAAGAACTTCAGGCCTCAAGAGCTCAAAATTATAATCGATCTCCTCGAGCAATCCAAGTCCGACCGTTATGAAATGCTTCCCAACAAGTAACATTTGAAGATGATCGAAGCGGAAATAGAGAGCTTAGAACACCAACTTCGGCTGTGTGTCGAGGTTCAAGGTCTGGAGATAATGAAGCGCGGGCCTTAAGTACTGATCAATCGGTTGTGATTTTAAAAAGAGAATTGGAAGAGATGCGTTCTTTGGTTCATAAAGCGACAAGTATAGCTCCGGAAGTCGATCAGTTATTGGCAGAAACAGAAAGAAGTCCGTTCACACATAATATTACGCGTGCACGGGTACCGCTCAATGACAAATTAAAACTCCCAACTTACGATGGGACTGGAGATCCAGCGGTTTACATGAGAGCATTCTTGGTAAAAGTCGGAAGGGCCGAGTTCCAAAGAGGAGAGGAAGACGAAGAAAGATGCCAGCTTTTCCTCGAGAGCTTAAGGGGAGATGCCCAAGCATGGTTTACCACTTTACCTCCTGACTCAATCAGTTGTTTTGCCAAACTTCGGGAAGCTTTCTTTAAACAATACATGCTGCACTTAGAGCAACAAGCCACCGCGTCAGATCTTTATGCGGTAAAACAAGGACCGAGTGAACCGCTTCGAGAATTTATCAAAAGATTCAAGGCGATTTACTCACGATTTAGGATAGACGATGATTTGACGATCAGAGTACTTAGTGGGGCAACCTGGTATTCAAGGTTTTGGGATGAGTTATCAGCCCATCGTTCTCAATCCATGACTGATGCGTTTCACTGATCAAATACACATATAAGGATTGAGGAAAATCGTGTCGAGCTTGCAAAAGCACACGGGTCTGCAAAGGTGAATAAAGAGATGAAACCTGAGGAGAAAGGAGAAGGATGACGAACAAAAAGAGATCAACCTCAGAAAGACAAGTCAAAGTGGGATATATAGGACCGAGTCATAAAACCGAGAAATGCCGAAACCTGAAAAACCATTTAATGGCTATCCGATTTGAGCAGGACCGAGAAAAAGAGAAGCGTAAAGCAAGGGAAATTGAGGAAGAGCAACTTCCTCTAGAAGATGCGGAAGAAGGAGAGATCATGCCCCCACCACCACCTATTCAGAGAAAGAGGATCAACAAGATAATGGGAGGACTCGTGAATTGTGAAGATTCTGTTCGATCGATTCAATGGAGCATCTTTAGATTATCGACATATCAGATTCCATGAAGTACTACTCTAAAGAAGAATTTGATATTTAGTACCGATGATCTGAAGCGAATCGATACTCCTCATAACGATCCACTCATAATTGAAATTCAGACTGGCGACTGCGACGTCCAAAGGAATTTGGTTGACACATGAAGCTCGGTAGATGTAATATCTTTGGACATACTTCAAAAAATGGAGATCAAGGATCAAAAAATTAAAGCTCGGGTAAAGCATTTGACTGCTTTTGGAGGAAATACAGTTTCAACTGTCGGTACTATCAAACTTCCAGTATCAGTCGGAGGAGTAACAAAAATCGTAATAGAAAGGGCCACCATTTACAATGCAATAGCCGGGACTCCGTGGTTTTATTCTATAGAAGCTGTTCCATCTACTTATCATCAATGTCTAAAATTTCCGACTCCTAAAGGATACTTTACGGTTCGAGGTGATCATAAGATGGCTCGAAGATGCTTCGTTACAGAAAACAAGCTTCGTCGAGAAACCCAAAATCAAGTGAAAACTTCGGATCAATTTCTCATCATAGGTTCGGATAACAAGAATAAGCCGACATCTGTCGAAATCTTGGCAGAACTTTTTGAAAGGGAAGAATACTTAGGAAGGTCAATGAAGAAAGGTCGAAAGGGAAGAACTTAGTTTCTCCTTTTAGGCAAAAAAAAAAAAATTGATATATCAGATTTCCGAGATAGTCAACAAATATTCAAACGCCGGAACTACGTGTGGCTTAATCCTCTCCGAGGATACGTAGACAGCCTTTCACGAAGTTCAGCTACAACATCATAATAAATCTCGGTTTTATAGTCAAGAAGTTCATACAACTCAATTATATTTAACCAAGATTCGCACAAATTAATATGTCAGAGCCTTGATCACGTTCTCGAAAAAAAGTTAGGAAAACTTGTCCTAATAAAAAATAAACTTGCGTAAAAGAATCTTGAAGTCCGATAAAGTAAGACTGAGAGATTAAAAGGTACGAAATTATAAAAAAATTACTTACACATTCTTTACTGAATGCAAAGGCTCGACAATTAGTCTAATAAAGTGGGACTTGTTGTTAAACTTTAAGCAAATAAAAAGGGAAAGCGCGCCTTATTTTTTTTGCTATTTCTAGATTTCCAAGTTTTAAATTTTGAAATTTCGAGCAAACATTCCGAACATATGAAAAGAAATTTTATTAGCAAAGATTTGAAAAGGTCATTACAAAGAAATTACAAAAAAAATGGAATCAATTCAAAGGTTATAATACAAGATTACGAATCTGAATATTAAAATCTTCATCTTGAAACTCCGGAATAGAAACATCGTTTGCAAGAGCGAACTGTCGATCACGTTCTCTTTCGACTTCAGCAATGTCCATTTCCAAGATATCAAACCCCTTTTCAAGAAGAGAACAAAGGTTTTGAGCAACAGCAGCAGCTTGTCCATATTCGTTAACCTGTCGAAAGTGTCAGAATACTTGTCAAGAGACCCGCGGATTTTGTCTAATTTCTTTGGGCAAGCATCAAAAATCGTGCATCGCCCGTCCACTGCCCTTTCTGAAAGTGCTTGGCATATTTGGATTCCAAAATAGCTCGACCGATGTCTCTCTCCTCGGAAATAGCAAGGACTTGACGTTTAGTTTCAGCCAGTTCAGGAATTAGCCGAGAATTTTCTTCAAAGAGATCGGAAGTTCTCGATTCTTCTTCCGCAAAGTTCGTCTTCAGATTGCTCAAGCTCTTGTTTAGGTTTTCAACTTCGCTTTGCGCTTCAGCTACATCTCTCTCGGCATCGAGAGGTCTTCGCTCAAAATCTTCATTCTCGGACAATAGAGTACCAATCTTCATATAAGAATCGGCAAGTCTCTTCTCGTACCGAAGGAATGTTTGACCAATGAAGCCCACAGACTAAAACACGAAAGAATAAGAAATTTTAATATAAAAAGATGGTAAGGAAAAAGGGGATTTCTAGGTCGGTTGTTTACTCTAAACATAGAGCAGGAAATGGCTTCTAAAGTATATGATTCCTGGCAAGTCTCGGGAAGACGGTTGTCATAACCACTCGTCTTCCAAAAGAGTTCGGTGCATTTCTCCTTATCTTTGCAGAGAATGTCTGCACCATCAAATTCAAATCGAAATGCGTGTTGTTCATTCACCGCGCTTTGCATATTCCGCGTTCTTGGCGTTCTTCTTCTTTGCGGCTTCAGCATTCTGCTTTTTTGCAGCTTCGGTGTTGGATCTCTTCATTGTAGGAACGTGATCGATTTTTTCCCAGTATTCTCTTCCTAGAAAATTGTTTACAAAGTTAGTATTGGTTTGGAATGTGGTTTATGAAGTTCGGGAAAAATATATCTGCCCAGGTAATGGCTTTATAGATATGGATAGGATGAATGTCACCCCACCGAAGTTCCCCTTCTTTTTTGAGTTTTTCGAATTCTTCGGAGAAGTTTTGTGGAAGAGCGTGGAAGCAGCTTGGTTTGACTGAAAAATAACAAAATATGTGGTTAATGATTCATATATAGAAAGAAAGAAGAAACCTAGTTTCTTACCAATTATAGTCTTCCAGTTTCGGAAGATTGAAGTAGAGGGGTTATAATTCGAAGCTCGGTTGATTCGAACGTAATAATAGCTTCGAAACCACGATTTAGTGTTTGAACGAATTCCAGTGAGTATCTTCCTTATGGGTTTGATATCAATCTTGAAAGCTCCCCTCGGGTTTTCGGAGGCTGTGAAGTTTTTTAATTCCTCCAGTTTCCAGAAATTTAGTCGAACACCACATCTTGCAGCAAGAATTAGGAGTCTAGTAATGATTTTGACCGAGTTGGGCGTCAGTTGAGACATAGCCATTCCTCGACGAGCACAGTAACTAACCATTAACTACAGAATTTGGAACCAAAGAAGAGTTTTAGAGAAGAAACTCTCATAAAGACAGACGTAACCCGGTGGCGAAGTCCAAGGTCTCTGGACAGGCCTCAGAATTATAATTTCATTCTCATCAGGTTGTTGAGCACTTTCTTTGATCTTTCCGATCCTAGATTTAGAAAAAAAAAAGTGTCCAACATCTGAAATATTCGGCCATGAGATTTCACTCCCGAAAACTGAAGCTTCGGAATCGTTTCTTTCAGCCATTACTAGGAAAAGAAATAATAATTGTTCAAATAAGGAGATTGAAGATTACCTCGGAGAGCGAATGAGTGATTATAAGAAGAATCAACCGTAAATTGAAGATTATATAAGGTGTATGAGTGATGACAGACGCTTCTTTTTCTGCGTCAGAAGAATTTGATTAGCCATTGTTCAATTAAAAGGAGACATCTTTCCTTATTCATTTATTGCGTATCTTTTCAAAATGACACGTTGATGTGTTGGTATTTTCAAGTTTTAAAATTCATAACCACCTCAATCTTAGCCCAAGTATAAGCTATACCCGTTGTAGGAATTGAGGGATCGAACCCAAGGGAGCGCGGAAGTTATCAAGTTGTATTTTAAACCAAGTTGAAAGCCTAAATGTAAAGGGGTTTTGTAGGTGTTGGTTTGAGTCTTTATATATCTAAGATATGAATCTAAACTACTAGGAAGAATTAATTAAGGTTGATTAGGGTTTTAGGTGAAGGAATTTCGGTGTAGATGCTGCGCCTCAATGGAAAGTCCACACACACACAAACTGGATCACCGGGATGCTAGTGCCTGAAAAGCTCTCGGGATTCTGTGTTTTAAGGTGGCTGCAAGTCTAACTGAAAATTTTGTGTCTCTATATCTTATATAGGGACCACGAAAACCTAATTAATAATCGGGCTAAACCGATCATTAATTAGATCATTAAACCAAACCAGTCTGTTTGATTTCAGTCACTGTGTCGATTGACACAATTACTTGTGTCGGTCGACACACTTAGCCAAAACACATAGTAATGTATATCAAATATACATCAACTTGATCATTACATTAATGATCAATCCCAATCTTGTTTATCCAGTTTGCTTAGGTGTGTGACCCTGTAGGATCATATAATACTAGCAATGAGTTCATAACTCATAAGTTATAAGCGGCTTCTAGCAAAGCATTATAACTACCTAGTATCACATGATAGTCTTATCTCGACTTCACAACTATCTTAGAGTGAATACAAGTATGATATCCAAGAAATTCCCTTCAATCTCCCACTTGTATTGGAATCAACTTACTCCAATAATCCCTTTGTCTCTATATCTCGATTAAGCATAAGGCAAGAACCCGTGTCATCTTTATAAAGCCAAATCACGTTTATCGAACTCTGATTTATACTGATAAAGGCAATCAATTGACATTCAGCTTGTTTGAGTGTGGCCATACATTCCTTCAGCATCAAATCTTCGATCGGCCCAGAGATATTTGACTCCCGTTATATAGGAGCGACAGATCCCATCTTGTTTCATCCCCTGTTCCCCACACATTTCATGATATGCCCAATAAATGTATGAATAATCACCAGTTACATATGACGTTTGAAAAAGTCAAAGCATACCAATTCATATGCAGAAAATCATGATGAACTCAGGTCTAAGGACTATACTCTATAGTCGTACTGAGAAACTCATATGACACTCATATAACAATCTTATTGAGTTCTCATTATCGGGTCACATCCGATACCGTGTTCACAACACATATCTATGTGATTAACTTTGATACTCCTATCAATGACACCATGAAACTTGGTCATCAGTCACATCACATACTAGTCTCTCGCGGTTATTAATGTCCCAATTTAACAACTGATGCATGAAGTTATTCACCCAAAATTAACTGCAAGTGCACAGTGTACAGTTGTAGTATTTAGGTTATCGATCCCACAGAGAGCTATGGTTAGTTTGGATTCAGATGCAAATGTAACCGAACTATGATAATTCTAATATGCTAATGACTTGTGATGTGTTACAAACTTCAAAAGGAACATTAGATCTAAAGGAAATAAGTCGGGAAAACTCAGGATCACGGTTATTGGTGACTTCTTGAACTCTAAACACTTTAAAATACTAAATCATATTGGTGTACTAGAAAATAGCCTTTATTTAAATCCCTAAATCTCAAATCTCTTTGGATTGTCGCTGGAAGTAAATAAGCTTTAATGCGAACAAGTTAGATCTGTTCACAAGGTGTCTAAACAAACTCTCGTTTGATTTAGAACGCACCTTGCTCACTACAGACTCTTCTGGCATCTCTATCTCCGTCTCCGGTAGAAAGATCGACCTTGATGATCTAAAAGTGGTTAATTACGTCACCTCTAAATATGAAATACTGTTTGTAGTGAAGAATCACGTGGCTTATTCCACAAATTAAAACCGTTTAGAATGATCCTTTGTAAACCCTTTGAAAACCCTAGATCTAATGAATAAACTACTCAGACATGGTTTTGTTAAAACAAATCATCTTTTTATGAATGAAGTGCATATGAAATGAATTAGACAATAGAAGATCAGAGGTTCACAAAACTCAAATGAGAAAGAACACTTCTCTAACCTTCTTCAGAGTCTAGAACAATGATAAGAACAATATCTAAAAGCTAAAAGAATGGAAACAAAAAGCAAGAGAAACTTGTATTGCTCTTAGTTCTTTTGGGGTGCGTGCCTCTTCAAGTGCTTAAGAGGTGCTTATATAGGTCGTGAATGAGTCTTAGGGTCTAGGGTTCCGCGAAAGGCCCGATAAGAAAATCTTCTAAATTAAGTCGGCGTCACAGTCGGTCGACTGCATCTCTTCCAGTCGGTCGACTCGGGGCTCGCAGTAACATTTCTTCATTTTCGCTCCAAATCTTCTAAGTCTTCTCAATTCACGTTGAAACTTCCATAAAACCTTCTTTTTAGCTTTTTTTGCTCCAAAGTGTCTTTTGCTAGTAAATCCTGCATAAATGCTCAAAACATGCTACAAAAACTCCATAAAACCTACTATATCATGGTAGAAAACCGGTAAAATCCATGATACATCAAACTCCCTCAGACTTAAACCTTTTCTTGCCCTCAAGCAAATAATCAAGGCTGCTAGGTAAAGTTCTAATAACTTTGGGAACTCATTTGGGAAATCACATAAGCAAAAAGTTTATCAATGCCATAACCAATCAAGTCAAGACCAACATGTACATTCCCTATCAACTCAACAATCTATCATGCATTCCCCCACGAATTACAAGTCAATCAATCCAAAGAATCATAGCTATTTCAAAACCATAGAAGTACTGCCCAAGGAACAAGTTCCTTCCCTTTTCAATATCATAATAAGAAGTCATAAAATTACTTCACTCTCCCCCAGACTTATTCATTTCTTTATCTTTTGAAACTCTCAAGGTTTAAGCGAATAGTGGTATTATAGGAAATTTTCCTAACCTCGCTGTCAACCAAGTTCTCAAAGGTTCAAATGCATAATGGTATCGCAAGAAATTTTCCTAACCGCATAGATCCCGAGCTTCTAGTGACGAATAATTGGCGTCCTAAAGAATTTCCCTCTGCCTCATCACTAGGTTTTAGTTAAAAACAGATTCTTTTCATTAAAATAAGGGAGAGTGGAATGCTATAGATATCCAGACATTCTCATTATGACTTTGAACGAGGACTAACCCATATGGTTATGAAAGTGCAATAGCACAGACTTACATGGATTTCATGACTCAAGGATATGGGTATTTTCTGATTGATTGAATTGTGTCAAGGTTTTCCAATAGTCATAGACTCTAACTGGGTTTTTTGCATCAATGTTCTCAAGTGTGAAACAGAATGTGATTAGTGTCCCAGATTAATCATTGTTCCCTCAACGGTTTGACTTGATAAAAACAACTAAGAACAAGGCGAAAAACCATGAGATAAACAACAAGAATTTCATTAGCATGGATAAACTCCCTCAGACTTAAATTACACCGTCCCGGTGTAACAAAAGAGAGAAGATATCCAAAATGAAATTGTAAAAGGATCGAACCTGATACCATGGAATTGAAGTCGGCCGACCCTAATGAGAGGTATGTCGACTTGGGTAGCGTATAATCCAGTTTTGCTGAATCTCCTCACCTGAAAAACAAATCAAAAACACCTAAAAATGAAAATAAAAACGTACCTAGTGGGTTGCCTCCCACTCAGCGCTTGTTTATAGTCAGTAGCTTGACTAAAGTTGGTGACTATGGCCGAGGTGGAGTGGAAGCAGTGCTTCTAGCATCCACTTTGATGATAGGTAGGGGTTGGTCGTGCTCATGAGATGGTTGCAAGGGCAACTGGAAATACTTTCATACTGCGACCTCCAGGCGTGTAAAGAATGGTCGTCCGAGGATGAACTTCTCTTCGGTTAAATCGATAGAGCGGAGTACAACAAAATCTGTGACGACCAGCACTTTGTTAACGCGCACTGTGATATTTCAGATTAATCCCTTTGCTACACAGAGGGTTCCGTCTTCTGTCCTCAGCATGAAATCACATTTTTCATGTTCTCCCCAAGTTGTTGCAAGGGTGGCAGATACCATATTGACTTTGTTCCTGTGAATAACAGCTGAGTTGGGGTACTTCTTGTTGTTTATAGTGCAGTTTATCCGGATAACATCATCTTCATTACTTCCAAGGTTCAACTTCTTGGCTTCCACTTCATCATGTATGTGAAATAGCTTTTTAACTTGCTGCGAATTGAATTCCTTCTCCAGAGAGCACTGGTCGGTCGACTATGAGTACAGTCGGTCGACTCGTGTATCCGTTTGATGTTCGCCAACGGCAATCGGATGTTGTGTTTCCTTAGTAGTAACCAGTGACTGGGCGGTCTTCATCATGATGAGATCATTTGCATTTTGGAATGCAAGATTTCTCACTCTGCCAAAAAGGGTTATTAATCTGGTCATCTGACTCTGCGTAGATGTCACAAGCTCCTCCACCGCTCTCTCTAGTGCCTTGAATCTTTCTTCCTTCACGAATTGGAAGTAATGTGGTGGTAGTGAAATCTGGTTCAGTGGTGGTGGCCGGTTGTAACTGTATGTTGTAGAGGTGTCATGAGTGGTTGACTGCGGATGATGGTTATTGATTCTCCCTTCCAGCTCTGTTCTGAATGCATGATTGGCTGTTGCTGTACTTGCTTCGTTTTGAAATTGTGCTGAGGCACTCAGAACAGCTTTTTGCAGTGGTCCTATCTCCTTGAATTGGATTGAATTGCTCGTCATGAACTGGTTTTTCCCTTTTTGAATGAGCCATTTTGATTCCTCAACAACCTTCTTTGTTCCTTTGATCTTGTTCACGTACTGCGGGTTGTTTTCCAGTGACTCACGTTCTGCATCTTAGGACTGGTGATGCTCATACCCGGGGGGTCCTTTGCTTTTACCTTCTGCTCAATTATGCAAATCGTCATTCGCTTAAGTGCTCCCTTCTTGTCAAGAGATGGTCTCCCTTTGAGTGGCTCCACAATCCTTAATAGTCTCAGATTGGGTGTTCTTTCTTGTAGTTAGATTCTGAAGTTAGAATGGAGGATCAGTGTGAAACATCTTCGAAAGAGATTAAATGCTTCTTTGCTCGAGGTGTCGAGTCGGTCGTCCCTGATTGAGAGACGGTCGTCTCCGTGGCGGTCGGTGGTCTTCATGTCCAGGTCGGTCGACTGCAATGCTTCGGTTTGCTCCTTTGTCTTGATTGCTTGATTGTAGGTTCTCCTTGGTGGTCTGATTATTTGAAGCATCTTTAGTTCTCCCCTGGATCTTGATTCAGCTCCTCTTTCGATATCTACTTTCAAATGAGGATGGCTTCTCGGCTTCCCATATTGATTTTCTCCTCCAAGATTTTCGTTCACCATTCTCCTTCTTCTTTCTTCAGCGATCTCTTGTTGATTGCTCATACTCATCCATCTGTAATTCCCATATTGTTGTGCCCTCCTAAGTGATTTCATCGTGTTACCTTGCATGGGTCCTCGGGTTGGCTGCTCCTGAGCCTTCCTTTCGCCTTGGTAATGGGCATCTTCTTCTCTTCCATGATTTGAAAGTTCAATCATTAGTAACCTCCTCTTGATCTCTTGGATTTCCCTGTCGTGCCTTGATGCTTTGATTTGACTGATACCCCTGTTATTCGCGCTTTCACTCCTTACATAATCTTGTATTAGCTGGGTTCCCTTCTTGAAATTCAGAGCGTCAAAATTTCCATTGCTCATTGTGTACAGGATGACTTGATTCTCCCATAGCAAACCTTTATAGAAGATTGAAACTAACTCCTTTGGATTAAAACCATGATTTGGGCAATCGCGCAGGTGGTCCTCCTGTCTTCTCCATGCTTCATTGAAAGTCTCGTCTTCGAATTGCGCAAATGATGCAATGTTCATTCGTGGTTCAACCAAGAACTTATCAATAAAGATTTCCCTCAGATTTTTCCACGTCCTGATGTTCTTAGATTCAAGTCTCTCATACCAAAGTAGAGCTCCTCCACACAAAGAGTACTTGAAAAGGTATAGACATAACTTGTTATAGGTACCTTCATCCTTGGCAGTTCGTGCCAATGTGTCTTCTACTTCCTTCAAGTGTCTCAGAGGGCTGCTTCTTCCATTTTCATAAGGCTCAATCTCCAATAGACTTCGTATCACCTTGGTATTGATATTGAGATCACTTTCTTTTAGTGCGGCCTTGATGTGGTTTGGATCATACCCTCGTCTAGGGTAGAAATTTTGTTCAGAACTTCCATCATTGGTGGTAGCATAGACAGCATCTTCTAGTCCAGGCATCTCCTGTTGACCTTCTCTTTCCGTCTTGAAAGTAATCGAGTTAGGTTTCTGTCTCCAGGTCGGTCGACTTCGTGGAAGTCGGTCGACTCGGGTCTGGTCGACTGGGCTTGTGCGGATGGAACGAATTATTTCTTCAGAATTTGAGTTGATCATGCGCCCTTCAGTGCTTTGTGAGTCGAGGATCTATTTAGATTCGGTTGTTGTTTCTTCTTTCCTCTTCTCTTCTTTTGAAAAATCGTTCGTCAAGTTGTTCGATGTTGACATGCTCATCACTCCTTGTGCTACCTTGGATTTGTCCTCCATTGTTTTGTTTTCAAAACTTTCAGCAATGTTGATACGGCTTTCGTTGGCTGTCTCAGTGGCTTCCTCCTCTCTCTCCTGCTTTTCTTTCTTCTCCTCTTGAGGCGGATCGCGAGTCGGTCGACTGAGTGATACAGTTGGTCGACTCGGGTGTTCGTCCTCTTCAATTGATCGAATTTGCGTGTCTCTTTCCTGATTCATCATGAGTTGTTACCTATATCAAATCAGAATGAAGGTTTCCAGACGTCTCAATCGAAAAAAAATATCTTGATGCAATGTTTTGTGAAATCTTAATGCAAATTTCCTAATGAAAACCAAACTAAACACCGAAGCTCCCCGGCAACGGCGCCAGAAAAACTTGATGCGTGAAGTTATTCACCCAAAATTAACTGTAAGTGCACAGTGTACAGTTGTAGTATTTAGGTTATCAATCCCACAGAGAGCTATGGCTAGTTTGGATCCAGATGCAAATGTAACCGAACTATGACAATTCTAATATGCTAATGACTTGTGATGTGTTACAAACTTCACATTTGTCACATCATCCGAATGTTTTTCCCACTTGTCCTTATCAACAATAGAAGCATTCGATCTGGACTTTTCAGGAAGAGGTTTCTCAAGAACATTTTTTTTTTCTCATTTCTGAGAACGATTCTTATGTTCTGATACCATTCCAAGAAATTAGATCATTTCAACTTTTCCTTCTCAAGGACGGATCTCAACGTGAATTAGTTTGAGTTGTTGTTGTTAGACATAGCTGAATCAAGAAAAAGAGAGTTTCATTAGTTTTGATGTTCAAGGAATGAGAAATCTTAACATTTAAGACTGCTCGCACTATATTCAAAATTATTTTTCCTCAAGTTGAATATAATGATCCAAGATCCATATTTCACTGAGATCTGAGTGAGTTTTGGCTCATCGTCCAAACTTCAGTTATTTAGGTGAGCAAATACTTTGCTGATCATATCCAATATGACTCTTCGTCTTGGATTAATATCCTATATTAAATCCAATCTTATGTCTCTGGGCCCAAAACCATTTTGATAGCCCATTCAAGCAAACCAATCTTCGAGTCATGTGGCAACGATTACCACCTGTCTTACTCGTGTAATTGTGAATGCCTTGTTTTGGCAAGCCCATCACACAACAAAACAAGACCCGGCAGCTGACAAGATATGGAAAGACATCAAAGATGCTTGATATTTTGTTTGAGGAACGGAACATTGATCTTAAAACTTATCACATATATGTTTAAGAAAAATTAGATTTAATTCAAAAGGTTTTAATCTAATTAAAGTTGATTTAAATATAGAGTGCTGAATCTAATTCAGACTTCGAGACACCTAACCCAGTTCAATCGCGGTTAAACCATTTAACCCGATTAAACCGATCAATTTTGATTCAATCCTATTGAACCGGTGTCGGTTTATGTTTGTGTCGATCAACACGTAGTTGTGTCGGTCGACACGAGCTAACCGGTTTGAAATCGTGATGAAATCGACCAAACCAAATTAGACCAACCATACCAATCCAATTCAATCCAATTGAACCGATGGAGATCGACGCATGTCGACAGACACGAACAGTGTGTCGATCAACAGAGGCGATTTCTTGGACTATCGATCATTTTGAAACGCTTTGTGTCGGTCGACACAACCAAGTAGAAACCCTAGTTTTGAAAATTTTCGAAAACCGCCGTTTCGCGAATCAACAGGCCGTGTCGATCGACACACGCTTTGTGTCGGTCAACAGCGTGTGTCGATCGACACGCCTTTCGTAGAAACCCTAATTTTTGAGTTTTTCAAAACAACTTTCAACCAAAAGATCTAACATGCAGCTACTATAAAACTTGTGAATCAAATTCGAATTCAAGTCATTTATATAGCATGTTACAGATTCAATTACAACCTGGCTCTGATACCACGAAGGAATTTCGGTGTAGATTTTAAAACTTTTCTAAAATCCTAATGATTCATTTTTGCCCTTTAGATCATGTTGCTTGAATCTATGTTATCAGATCTCGATCATACCTGGAGTTTATGAGCAGCGGAATTGATCAGGATGTCGAGATCAGGAGCGCCTTAGATGATGCGCCTCTACGAAAAGTCCACACGCATACAAACTGGATCACCGGGATGCTAGTGCCGGAAAAGCTCTCGGGATTCTGTGTTTTAAGGTGGCTGCAAATCTAAGTCTAACTGAAAATTGCGTGCCTCTATATCTTATATAGGGACCACGAAAACCTAATTAATAACCAGGATAAACCGATCATTAATTAGATCATTAAACCAAACCAGTCTGTTTGATTTCAGTCACTGTGTCGATCGACACAACTACTTGTGTCGGTCGACACACTTAGCCAAAACACATAGTAATGTATATTAAATATCCACTTAGTAATCACTTAGACTCATCCACTAACCCATAGGATTAGGGAGAGTAGAGGTCAAGAAGAGTGATACGAAGTGTCACCAATCTCCATCTCCTCTCTTTCCCTAAGGACCCATGATTAGGAGTTCTAAGCCTAATTGGTTTCATAAGAACAAACTAATTAACCCTAATTAGGGAACCCATAATTACCCTATCTCTCTTAATTAATCTCCTTAAATAACTTAAATTAATCATAAAAGGGTTTTACATAAATTAAAAAAAGGAAAATAAAAGAAAATAAAAATATTTACATAGCTACCTCTTTTGGGTAGCAAAAGAAAATCTAGAAGGATGTAAAAGTAGAAGGTGTGGAGTTGTGTCTCCTATGATGGGACAAGCCCTATTTATAGGTAAACATGGTCGGCTAGGGGGATTTTGGTCTTTTTTTTTTTGCTTATGGCTTCTGGATACCGATCGATATGGGTCTCGATATTCTTCATCCCATATCGATCGATATGTCTTCGATACAGGTGAGACTTGGCCAATCGATAGTAGCTTCCTTGCCTTTGCTTCCTCCGTTTTAGAGCTCTTGTCCTCTCTTATTGACCTGAAATTACCTGAAATACACAAAACACGCAAATGCGGACTCCTGAGACTTCTAAAACGGAAATCTAACCTAAATGCATGAGAAATGAAATAAAGATGGGATAAATTAAATAAAATCTTGTAGAAATCAGGTGTTGAAACACTCAATTACCCATCTCATCAATTCCCCCAAACTTACCTTTTATTCGTCCTCGAGTAAACAAAGACTCGTCTTCAAGAGAAAGGTTTGAAATCCTTTGGTATATATTAAACGGTTTGCTGATTATTAAGAAAATGGCAAAAAGAAAGAATGTTCCTCCTTAAAAACATATTCTCCAGTCATTGAAGTGTCTTCATCCACCAAACTCTATTAATCCACACTGCAATCTACTTAAGCTCTTCTTTTGATTTTCATCCTCATAGCAATTTTCTTTCTAGATTAGAGTATCAATTAAAACCTTATAGCTTTCTTTCTTTCTTTCTATATATATATTTAGTTAGTTTATTATTCTACTTATTTTTATACATTTTCCATTTTCCTTCCCAACTAGATTCATCCCAATCCCATCCTATCCTATCCTAGACTTACTTTTTAAACTCAAAAGTGAATGAGCTTCTACATGACAATCTTGGCCTTGTCGATATCGAGGCTCAACATATTTTGCAAAGTATGCGCTCGAAAAAGGTCTCACAATTCACTCACAAGTAATATATGGGTCTAAAAGAAAGGTTTAGGTAAGGGTAGGAATAACCATTGGTGAAAATGGCCATTTGGATACACAAGAGGGTGGTAAAAGGAAAAAGAGGATCCAAATATATATATAGGTTACCACAAGGTTGTTCTTTCAAAATTTCCTTAACAAAACTTAGTGAGCTCAGTTTTAAACCGAATAAGGATGAAGTTAAGCTTGTTTCATGCAATGTTTAGTAGATCGAAAATTTTTTGAGATCACTGAATGAAAGATAAGAATTTCCACTTTTATGAATTCTTTTCTTTCTTTACCTTATGATACAAACCATTTGAAAAGAGCTTTGTCAAAGAAATTCAAAATTTCAAATCATGCTTATTTATGCGTCCTAAGGTTTCTAGACTCGATTCTACTCTTATCCTAGCATACTAATACAACTACATGCGAGAAATGCCTTGAAATTTTGAAAATAAAAATATTTCACAAATCTTACAGAATGTTTTGGGTCAAACTAGTGACTGTGGAATGGTAAAAAAAATTTTAAGGAAAAAAATTCCACAATTTAAACACCAGTTGCTTCAGCAACTTCTTTTCTCCATAATTTGTAGTCCCTACCATGAGAAAAGTGTTTACGTGCTGAGTTTTTCAAAAAAAACTTTACTTTTAAAATCAGTTTCGAATAAATAAGGAACGCACTTCAAAATTTGCCAAAAAAAAATAATGGTCCTAAAACTGTGTGGTCCAATGAAAAAAGGATGGAATTTATTTTTGATAATAAATAAGAATATTTTAAACTAAATAGCCTATAAATAAAATCATCACCATCCTAGAATCACTATCACAATCACAGCAACAATTTTTGGTTGCACAATTTATCTAAAAAAAAAAAAAAATTGAAAACCAATCGTGATAAAAGATATTCTTTTTCTACCTAAAATCTACACATCTTATTAAAGTAAAGTTTTACATTACAAAGTAAGTTGTTAACCAAAAATATCAATTTAGAATAAAAAGAACCATAATGTCAATTTTACATGTTGATTTAAATATAAATTTGTTTTCTTAAATAAACTTTTTTATGAAATCTACATGGTTAGTTTTAGAAAGATTTTTTTAAAACCTTTCGTAATGATTTAATTAGAATTTTAATTTAAAAAACACAGTTCTTAACTTCTATAAACATTTTTAGAACTAACATGCACAAATAACTTTATGTGCTAGTTTATATGTAATAGTGGATGATTTTATAATTATTCAATGTTTTTCGCTTAAGTATTTGTCATAAGAATGCATTTAAATATTTTTGTATTTATTTTAAATACATAAAGAAACAACATTAAATTTATCAAAATGTAAAAATAATCATAGATTAAATTGAAATAAAAAAAAACATAATTCAAAAATGTCTTCCTTTTTTTTTTTTGTTATTTATACTTTTTCTAATGAGTTTATTGGTTGCAATCAGCATGAATCTAAAATATTTTTTTACTCGAAATAATTATTCTATTACTTACAGATTTTTAAATATAAATTTCACTTGATGTGATTGCAAATTACAAATTATATATGGTAATTAATTTGTTGCTTTGAACTAGAATTATTAGGGTCTAGTGGAGTTGTTGTTAGTGGAGTTGTTGTTTTTTATTTGAAAAAATATATAATTTTTGCACTGCTTTTTCTATTTTAAATATTTTTGATATGTTATAGGTATTGAAATAAATTTGTTTCTTTTTCAAAACTATGAGCGGAACAAGAAATACATGTGCTGGTCCATCGAATACCGAAGGTGGAACATCAAACGAAAATTCTGTGGTAAATTATTATGTTAATATATTTAAGTTTTTTTTAAAAAAATGTGGTATAACGTAGATGAATTCTGTGATAGATATATAATTTATTAATGTGAAATTTAAAATTTTAGGCTAGATTTAAATGGCCGGGAAGGTACGGCTCTCTGTTTATTAGACTATTAGAAGAGGAAGTGCAAAAGTTAAACTATAGCTCAACTCTACCACAAAAAACGGAAAAAAATAGAATAACCAACAAATTTTTCAGACAAACTGGATTTAACCTTGACTGTGACACAAAATTTA
Source organism: Euclidium syriacum (assembly GCA_900116095.1). Classification (NCBI taxonomy): domain Eukaryota; kingdom Viridiplantae; phylum Streptophyta; class Magnoliopsida; order Brassicales; family Brassicaceae; genus Euclidium; species Euclidium syriacum. The sequence goes on along the minus strand of FPAK01000001.1, from coordinate 197,977 downwards.
AGTACAAGCATGACGACTTTAAAACCTTGTACACGGCCTATGCGAGGCTTATTGGAGGTACGGGTGTAGCGATTGACCCCGAATCTGGAAGAATACTCATGGATGAGGAATGGTGGATTGATCGAGGAAGGGTATGAGTTTAATCGTAAACCTAAAAATAATTAATTATATTTTATATTTTATATATTATAAAAGATAATATACTATATTGCAGGATACAAAATCAGTGTCTAGATTGAAAAATAACCCTTTGCCACACATAAATTTGATGCACAAAGTATTTGGGCCACATTGTGCTGTGAACGATACTATGATGTCAGCTAGTCAACTATATGAAATACCTGAACAAGACGATGATGAAGAAGAACAAGAGTTCGATGAAGATGCAGAAGAAGACAATGAAGAAAATGATGTACTTGAAACTCAAAACCAATTTGATTTTGAAGCAGAATTACAACAATAGCCGATACGAAGTCATCCCACTAACTCATCAATCTCAATTGAGGTACCTACACATCAATGACGATCTAGGGAAGGTGGTAATAGTGGTAATAGAGGTAATAGAACTACAATTAGGGGACGAGGTCAGTCTACTTGCCATATCACTCAAACTCCAAGAAGAAGAGCTGTTATGGACTCACATCTAACTCAAATCCAGTCATATCTTTCAAGTATTCAAACCCCAATTCAAATGCTTAATGCACGTAGCCAAGCAAAGGAGGATTATGAGCGTGATTCTTGGTTACAGCTGAATGAGCTAGAAGACATAGAGAAATTTACAGATTTTTGGTGGGCAGCATCAGAGATTCTAAGAGATCCGTTCTAGCAAAAGCGGTTTGTGTTACTCAAGAGTAACGAAGAAATGATTCGTTTTCTAGAGGGAGTGATAGGTTATGACCGCAATGGTACTTTCCGTGGTAGTCCTTGGAAACGCCAACTAAGTGGATCTAGTGGACCAATTAGTAGAGGATCCGGTGGTAGTGGGTCAGGATCTCCGAGCGTTGGAGGATTTTCTCAATTTAGTGGTGATGGGTTTCCAAACTCTGGAAGGACTGCAAATTTAGGTGCTAGTGGTTTTTCAAACGGCGGAGCGCCTATAAATTTTGGTGGAGCTGGTCCTGTAAACCACAAAGGATTTGCACAGTTTGGTGTTTCAGGGTCTCAAAGAAATTTTAACACAAGAGAAGGGTTTCATGTGTCAAACTCCAACCCCAATGTTAATGTGTCTCCAAGTTATAGAGTTGGTTCAACTGGAGGGTTGGATTCTAGACCAGTGTCCACAGCCGACTTACTTGAGCATTTTAATTTTACCGACTTTAATCGTTCAATGAGAAACAACAATGATGGAGAAAACTAAATGAATAATTATGCTAAGTTTGTAATGAATAAAAGATATTACTTACCTTGTTTTATGTAGCTTTTACCAATTCATGTATGTGTTTAATTATTGTTTGATAAATGAGTTCTTATGTTCAGGTTCACCGCATTGTCGAGTTACATTCTTGTGGATTACATAACCTCACAGATGAAGAACTGCTTGAACTCATTTGTCTAGAGCACATGGATATCATGTAAACACTATTTAAGCCAGTGACATATTACTATAAAAATTATTATTGTTGAAAACCTATGGGGACTGAATGGGGCTTAGGATGGAACCACATTAAGACAAGGATTTAAAATTATGAGAGAGATTTTTTAAGTCTCTTACGGATGCCCATAGAGGTTTTCACACGTCTATGTAACACATTACATACAGAATACGGGATGAAAATCACAAATAACATATCTGTGGAAGAAAGTGTGGCAATGTTTCTTGTGATATGTGGGCATAACATGACACAATATTCGGTTGGTCTCTTATTTGGACGTGCACAAGAGAAAGTTGGACGTAAATTTAAAGAGTCTCTAAAACATGCAAAAAACTATCTGCTAGATTGCTTAGGAAGCAGTCCCCCGAGCAACTCCGCCAGGTACCACGAGGTCTTAAAGATGATATAAGGTATTGGCCTTATTTTAATGGTTTCATTGGAGCAATGGATGGAACCCATTGTACGGTCATGGTGTCTGGAGCGGAGGCCACTCGTTTTTATAACAGGCATTCGCAGAGAAGCCTTAATGTTATGGCGATATGCAACTTTGATATGTTATTCACATATATATTTGTTGGATGTCCTGGATATGTGCATGATGCCAGGGTTTTATCTTACGCAATTGAGCTTGATCCGACATTTCGGAAACCTCCACCCTTGAAGTATTATCTTGTTGATTCAGGTTATGCTAACACGCGAGGGTTTTTAGCTCCATATAGAGGTCATAGGTATCATATGACACAATTCCAAGATGGATCTTCCCCTCCTAGAGGCCCATAAGAGTTATTTAATCGGTGGCATTCATCACTCCGGACAGTGATCGAACGAACACTCGGAGTTTGGAAGAAAAAAATGGAGAATTTTATCGGAATTTCCAAGATATGACGTCGAAACACAAAACCAAATAATTATAACCACAGCTGGATTGCATAATTTCATTCTCCTTTCTCGAATTCCAGATCTTGATTTTAATGATGCTTTCCACGATAACACAGTGCCGCGAGAACAATTTCATAATAACGAGGACAATGAAGAAATTGGAGAAAATGCAGAAACAAGTTTTTTGCATGAACAAGAGGAGACAACCGAAGGTGCCCATATGCATATGATCCGAGAGGGAATTAAGCAACAAATATGAGATTCATTTCAATAACAAATTAGTTATAAATCTATAAGAATATCTCCCATTCTAGTATTCGAAAATCTTTATTTTTATAAAAAAAAAATCTTTTTTACTATGATGTGTATGTAATAAATTTATAAAATTAAAAAAATCATAATTATTGATTATACTGTGTTATTGTTTAAATTTTAAGTTATTAAATCAGATTATTAACATAAATCTATTTTCATTCTGCAATTCAGCAAAAATCAATTCAGCAGTTACCATTCAAGTTTAAACATATTCTGCAAGATTCAGCAAAAACCATTCTGCAATTCAGCAGAAATTCCACAGTTACCATTTAGTACTTTTATCTCGATCGATACATTGGTCGATACAAGTGTATCTATTGCAATATCGATCGATATTGAAACCCGTTTTTGTTTTTTAATTTTTTTTGTTTTTTTTTGTAAAATTGCTTTCAATGGTTTTTCTGATTTATTTTTTTTTGTTTTTTTGTAAAACTTAGGGATTAAGAAAACTTAATGATTAAGGGTCCTAAAAGAAAAAGTAAGAAAAGAGAAAAATAACATTAGTAACTATAAAACTCTCCATCGAACTTAATTGACACCGTCCTGGTAGAATCAAATCGAGAGAGGTAAAATCCGCATAATCCTAAAGCTAGTGGTAATTACAATGGTGTGATGGATAGTGAGACTTACCTTTGCCTAAAGTTGAATCTAAAGTTAGATCCGTGGTATCTTCGTTCCATCTCTTCATCTCCTTCGCTTTTGAGGATGATTTTGATTGGGTTGGTGAGGAGCTCAGCCTTTTGATCAGCGGAAATGGTTTCTTTATTCAATATTGCGCTGTTGTAAGTGAAAGGCGAGTTACTCCTTCTATTCATTACCCAAGAGTGGATTGATCCATCATAGAATGCATGAGGCTTGAGAAGAAGAGTTGTCTCGTTTTCGGCCGCTTAGGTGGCTAGGGTCGGGATACGGTAGGTATGCCTCTCTTGAGCTTCTTGGTAACTTGGGACCTCATTCAAGTCGGGTAATTGATATGGTCTAGTTTATGCTCTTCACGAGGCAATGAATAGAGCATCGAGGCTTGTCCCGTCTAGAACTTGAGTATCGGGCATCCTTTGATGTGACAAGATATGGATTCTTCGGTTTGTGGTTTGCTGGGTGCTTGTCCCTGCTTCCCTATCAGCAAACACTCTCTTTGACTCGTCAAGATCGGTGAAAAACTTGTATAGAAAGACCTTCAATAGGGAATGTTCTTTATTTGTTGAAGTTTTGGGAGTCTTGGTAACACCTTGTGGAGTGCCTTGCGAAGTAGGTGGAACATCTCTGTTTGTTCCAGGTTATTGGTGAGGCTTTCTTCCAACATCTCTGTGAAAACGTGGTACTTGATCACCATGTCTTCTTGATTTGTCTCTTCTTCGTCACTAGTCATGACGGCATGGCATAGGTTCATTGCAAGCACCTCCATACTATCAAGATCGTTCAATTCTACCTCAACATCATTTTCTCCCATAGATTCTTGCTCGTAGTCATTATAGATAGCACCACAATGGTCCAAAGAGATTGAGGCTCGGTTGTAGACTTGATCACCGAGTCTTGCGAATATGATATTCATGTTTTAAAAGTCGATTTGTGCTCCCACGGTAGCTAGGAATGGGCGGCCAAGCACTAGAGGTACCGGCTCATTCTTCATTGCTTCTACTACTACCAAATCGGTGGGCACAATCCATCCTTTCATTTCAATTGGAACATTTCTCATTATTCCTCTTGGAGTTCTTGTTGTGGCATTGGCTAGAGATATCTTCTTGGAGTGTGGCTCGAGCTCACTGATGCCTAGTTTAGCTAGAAGGGTTTGGGAGATCACATTAATGTTTGCTCCCGTGTCTGCCAAAGCTTCTTTGATCCTCATACTCCCTAAGCGACAAGGAATTGAGAACGGTCTCGGATCACTCATCGTCTTCACACTTCTTGTGCATGTTTTGCTTTCTTGTTATTCTTCTTCGAATACTTTTGCTGCTTTAGTACTCTTACCCTTATCATTTGTGATTGATCTCACAAGGGTTCTCATCTTGTTCATGTTCCCAATGCTCAAGGTGATTGGAAGTTCTATAGACTCTTGTTCCACGGCTTTCTTGAACATTTCATACTCTTCTACTTGAGTTTGAGTAAACCTTGCTTCAGGTAATGGTACCCTCCTGGGTTGTATGGATGAACTCGGATTATCCCTTCTTTGATTGGTTATGTGAAGTTTTCCCATCATCTTGTCGATTGTGGAAACATCAATATCGATCGATAGAGCGGTCGATACTCCATTGTTTCTTTATGGGTGGTTGGTATCGATCGATGCATAGGTCGATATGACCAGGCTATCGATCGATATTCCCTCTTCACCGGTTCTCATTGGTTCATTTTGACTTCCGTACATCTTCCCAGCATTCATCCCTTCTTCTCATCCATCTTGAACATCTCATAGTCCTCCTCTTCATGCCATTGATCCTCAAATTCGGAATCATCATCATCTTCTAGCCACGTTTCAAGGAATTCAGATATGAACTCATTATCCTCCTAGAAGTTCTCGGGGTCGCTCAACATGCCTTGGATCTCCTCATAGTCTTCATAATCTTCCCATTTATATCTTCCATTGATCGCTCCACAAAAATCTTTGGGATTTTGCTCGGGTTTACTGGGCAAAGTTGAAGCGGTGACTTGAGAGGCTTGGCCTAGGTCGGTCGTCCTTCTCTCGAGAAGTCTCATGTTGTTAGAGAGCTTTTCCATCTTGTTGTTCAAATCAGCATATCATCCATCAACTTTCTTGTTCATAACTTCGAGACTTGTTTCTACCTTGGTGGCTACTTCATTCATCTTGGTGGATATCTCAATCGAATGCTTCCCTTGACTCTCTAACACTTGCTTCAAGATTGAATTGGTTCCTTCATCTTCAGAGGTTGTTGATATTAGCATAACATGCATCATTTAAGCTTGCATTAGAGTATGGTTCAATTGCATGTAAGACTAGTTTTTGTTACAATTGTCATGAATTTCATTGTATATAGGTTATAGGTGATGCATTAGATCCTAGTAGAGTCTTTGGTGCATTTTGGGTCTCTTTTAGGTGCTAAAAAGGAATGGAGTGGAGCTAGGAGCTAAGAAGATCAATTGGAGGAAGAGAAGCCATTGGATGAACAAGAGAGGAGCAAAACTAGTCGCAGCGGTCAAGGAGTGATCGCTGCAGAAGGTCAGAGCGGAGTGGAGGTACAGCGGTCAAGGAGTGACCGCTGCAATCTTCTGGAGCCACCACAGCGGAGTCACAGCGGTCAAGGAGTGACCGCTGCAAAAACCAGCCACATCGGCCACCAAGCGCAGCGGTCAAGGAGTGACCGCTGCAATCTTCTGGAGTACTTGCAGCGGTCTCACAGCGGTCACTCGCAGACCGCTGCGGTTTGGTCCAGACAAAAATAAATCGGGTCGAAACCCGGTCCCGGGTCGACCCGGTTTGACTCATTCTCTCTTTTTTTCTTGAATCTCTAGTTGAATCTTAATACAATTTGCATTTCCCTTAAGAAATCTTTACTTTTACATTCTCTCATCATTCTATCTTAAATCCCCATCATGATTTCTTCCCTAATTAAACTTGATTTTGGGAAGATCACTATGGGTCTTGAGTAGTCTCATTAAGGTTTGAAGATGAGTTAGATGAGGGGGATCTAAGCATGAATTAGGTCAGTCTAGATCTTAAATCAAACATTCCTTCCTTCTCTAAGAGATCCTAATGCTTTTTCTTGCATGGAAATGAAGAAAATGACATGGACCATCTCATGGACACCATGTGTTTGATGAAATGTCCAAGAGAACTTAGAGAGGAATTATGATTCTTGCATCAAGGTATTGGTGTAATGGGACTTAATTAGGTTGATCTAGTAATTAGGTTTTAATTCATTAGCATTCATTATTTCAAATGGAAATTTGATAATTATGTCTTGATTAATGAAATGATTAATTGCATGGAAATGAATTAGTCAATTAAAATAGATCATTAACCTAAGGAATAACTAATTAGTGTAATTAGATATCCCTAACCATGCTTAGTGAACCCAAGTCATTAATAACTCATCTTAAGATCCTTCTTTAATCTTTGCATAAACTTAATCATTTAATTACTTGCATTTAGCTTAATTAGTTACTAAAATCAACAAACAAACTTCAATAGGCTTAGATTAAGAAAGTCCTTGCATTTTAGCTGTTAAACACAACGAGTTTAGATTCGATTCCTCTTAAACTACAACGGTTTAGAGGTATTGATACCCTCAAAAGGATTTTAAAATCCGAGTATCAATTTGGCGCCGTTGCCAAACTCGTTTTTGCATATATTTTTAGGATTCACTTAAGACTAAGTATTTTACTTTTAGTATTTCACTTTTGACAACTTGTGTTTGGGATTGTGAGCTCAATTGTGAGTTTTGGTATTGGAATTGGATTGTTGCTTGGTCTTTGCGCTGTTTTGTAGGTACATGCATACAAGATTCAAAGGCAATCAATATCTACTTCAACTCGCCACTCACCGTCGACCAAGCACTCGCGTTAGACAATTGATAGAGCAACTAGAGACTAATACCAAAACTATGGCTGACAACCTTCCTCGCGATCCCGCTACTGTCGGAATTGGTGATAGCGCTAATGTTCACGATGGCCGCCAAGGAATCCAACCACCGAGAATCGAGAACAACAACTTCGAAATCAAAACCGGCCTCATCACCATGGTTCAAGCCAACAGGTTCTATGGATTACCTAGTGAAGACCCTCTTGATCACATTGATCGTTTCAACAAGCTTCTCGATCTCCTCAAGATCAATGACGTCTCGGAAGATGCTCTTAAGCTTCGGTTGTTCCCCTTCTCTCTTGGTGACAAAGCTCACATATGGGAAACAAACCTCCCTCAAGGGTCAATCACTACTTGGACGGATTGCAAGAGAGAGTTCCTCAACAAGTTTTTCTCCCCGGTTCGAACCGCGAAGCTACGGAATGACATATCAAGCTTCAAGCAATTCTCCAATGAGTCCTTTTATGATGCTTGGGAGCGTTTTCGCGGATTAACTCACCAATGCCCACATCATGGCTTCACCAATGCCACTCTCTTGAGTACCATCTATCGAGGAGCTCTTCCCAAATTCTGCCAACTCTTGGATATCGCTTCAAATGGGAGTTTCTTGGCTAAGAATGTAGATGAAGCTATGCAACTAGTAGAGAACTTGGCTACTAGTGATGGTACTTATGGTGAAGATTATGACCGGACTACAAGAGCTACACCGGATCAAGATGAAACAAAGAGAGATAAAGAGATGAAGGCTTTGAGTGACAAGTTGGATAAACAAGCAGCCATGGTAGATAAACAAGCCACACTATTCGATAAACTTCTATCTTCAACAAAGAAGGACTCACACCACGTGGTCAACTATGTCGATGAAGCTACTTATGAAGAAGAAGTCACCTATGCACTGGAAATGGTCAACGAAGAAGAGATTAACTATGTGGGTAATCAAAACTACAACTTTCAACCAACCCACCCCAATCTCTTTTATAGAAGCAACAATGTGGTCAATCCTCAAGATCAAAACTATCCTCCAAAGGCCACTCAAGGAAACCAATTTGTCTCAACTAATCAAGCTCAACAAGCCCGCCCTCAAGGAAACTACCAAGGCCAGCAAGGCGCTGCTCAACCGAGGTCGAATCAACAACCACCGAGTTTCCAAAGGCCTCAACAACAAAGGTTCACTCAACACCAACAAGGGTACACTCAAGGACAACAAAGGTTAAATCCAAACCAACAAGGCTATGGACAGCAACAACAACAACAAGGCTATGGTTATCTACCTCAACAAGGTTACTCTACTCAAGGACAACAAGGGTTTCCTCAAGGACAACAAACCCAACCTGCAAACCAAGCACTTCCACAAGTGGATTTGGTCACCATGATGCAACAAATGCTTAGTGGCCAATCAGCATTGACCAATAGGATTATGAACATGGAGGATGAGATTAAACACCTCAAGGGTCAAGGTGCTTCCACTTCTCGTCAAGGCCAACTTCTGGGGAAATCCGAGGCTAATCCGAAAGAATACATCAATGCTATTGAGCTAAGGAGTGGGACTACTTTGCCTACAAGAGAGAACCCTTACATCAATGAGGACATTGAGAAACAAGAAGGGGGGGGGGTAGACATTGTTGATGAAGGTGAATTTGAAGAGGACCCTTACTCAAGCTCATTGGCAAGGGAATATGCCAAGGAGGATATATTGTGCAAAGAGAAAGAGCTTGAGGATTCCATGGAGAGAGCCACGTCCTTAGCTAAAGCTAAGAAGGACAAAGTCAAGGTTATTGATGAAGAGACCACTAAGAAGCAAAAGTTCATCCCTCCACCATATGTGCCTAAACTTCCTTATCCGGGAAGATTCAAAAAGCAACTAGCTGAGAAGTATAAGGCCATATTTGATAAGTCTCTTAAGAATGTTGAGCTTACAATGTCTCTAGTGGATGCTCTAGTCCTTGTGCTTCAACATGCCAAGTTCATCAAAGAAATGGTAATGGAGAGATCCAAGGAGGTGGAGTCAATGATGGTCTTGACTCATGAATTTAGTGCCATCATCCAAAAGCAAGTGATACCCAAGAAGCTCAAGGATCCCGGTTCATTCACTATACCTTGTGCAATTGGACTACTAGCTTTTCAAAGTTGCTTGTGTGACCTTGGTGCAAGTGGTAGTCTAATGCCATTCTCGGTAGATAAGGCCTTGGGTATTAAGAGATATAAGGAGACCAACATGAGGTTGATCTTAGCGAATAGAAGTGTGCGAACTCCGATTGGCGTGATAGAAGATCTTTCGGTTTCGGTTCAAGGCTACACGGTTCCGACGAATTTCATTGTTCTTGGGATGGATGAAGAACCATCCGACCCTATCATCTTTGGTAGGCCATTCTTAGCAACTGCTGGAGCTATAATAGATGTCAAGAGAGGAAAGATAGATCTTCACTTGGGTATGGATGAGAATCTTGAGTTTGACATCAACAAGACAATGAAGAAGCCAACCATTGATGGCCAATGCTTCTACATAGAAGAGATGGATAGCTTGGCGGATGAGTTACTTGAAGAGTTAAGAATGGAGGATGGATTGGAAGTAGCCTTAACCTTGGATCACAAACGAAATGGTTTCTTAACCAAGGAGAGCCAAGCTTATGAGCTCACACTTAACACTAGGGAGCCATTGGAAATAGAAGCTGGATTTGTGGATCTAGCAAGGGAAATGGAAGCTAAGGGTATTGAAGACGTTAGTAGTGATGGGACAACTTTGGATGATGGAGATTGGAGTGAGCTAAAAGCCCCAAAGGTGGACCTAAAAGAGCTTCCCTCGGGACTAAGGTATGCATTCTTAGGTCCTAAAAAGTCTTACCCGGTGATAGTAAATAAAAATCTAAAGAGTGATGAATTAGCTTTGCTTATCAATGAGCTTAAAAAGTATAGGAAATCTATTGGTTACTCTTTAGATGATATTAAGGGTATTTCTCCCAACTTATGCACACATAGAATTCACCTTGAGGATAAATCAAGGACCTCTATTGAACATCAAAGAAGGTTGAATCCCAACTTGAAGGATGTTGTAAAGAAAGAGATTCTAAAACTCCTTGGTGCGGGAATAATCTATCTGATATCGGATAGCTCGTGAGTTTCACCAATTCATGTTGTTCCTAAGAAGGGGGAATCACTGTTATAAAAAACAAAAATGATGAGTTGATACCAACTAGAACCATCACCGGGCATAGAATGTGTATTGATTACCGGAAATTGAACTCATCAACTAGAAAAGATCACTTCCCTTTACCATTCATTGACCAAATGCTTGAAAGACTAGCCAACCATCAATACTATTGCTTCTTTCAAATCCCGATCCACCCAAATGATCAAGAGAAAACGATATTCACATGTCCTTATGGTACCTTTGCTTATCGAAGAATGTCATTTGGATTATGTAATGCACCAACAACTTTTCAAAGATGCATGATGTCTATCTTCTCGGATTTGATTGAGGAAATGGTTGAAGTGTTCATGGATGACTTTTACGTATACGGTTCTTCCTTTGGTGTTTGTTTTTCTAATCTTTGTAGGGTTCTAAAGAGATGTGAAGAAGCAAACCTAGTGTTGAATTGGGAGAAGTGTCACTTCATAGTGCAAGAAGGAATTGTGTTGGGTCACAAGATTTCGGAAAGAGGAATTGAGGTTGATAAGGCGAAGATCTCGGTTATGGTTAACTTAGACCCAACAAGGACGGTAAAAGATATCCGAGTTTTTCTAGGCCATGCAGGTTTCTACCGGCAGTTTATCAAGGATTTCTCCAAGATTGCTAGACCATTAACAAGAGAGCTTTGGTTAGTGCACCAATAGTTCAAGCTCCAGATTGGGATCTTCCTTTCGAGATTATTTGTGATGCTAGTGACTATGCGGTTGGTGCGGTTTTGGTTCAAAGGAAGGATAAGAAGACTCATGTCATCTACTATGCTAGTAGGGCTCTAGATGAAGCTCAAACCCGGTATGCAACAACCGAGAAGGAGCTATTAGCGGTTGTATTTGCTATGGAGAAGTTTAGGTCTTACATTGTCGGTTCTAAAGTGATTGTCTACACCGATCATGCGGCATTGAGGTACATCCATTCGAAGAAGGACACTAAACCGAGATTACTTCGCTGGATACTTCTTCTACAAGAGTTTGACATGGAGATTGTGGACAAGAAGGGTATTGAGAATGGAGTAGCGGATCATCTCTCTCGGATTAGAGTAGAAGACTTGGTTCCTATTGATGACAAGCTAATGCAAGAGAGCTTGATGAGTGTGGGATTATTGAAGAAAGGAGATGAAGTCATTTTGGGTGATTTATGTATCTCACAAGAGGATAATCTACCATGGTTTTCTGATTATGTGAACTACTTGGCTTGTGGAAAGGAACCACCACTTGAAGGTCATAAGAAGAAGAGGTTTTTCAAGGTTGTGAAAAGATTCTATTGGGATGAGCCATTCTTATACACTCTATGAAAGGATGGTCTCTATAGGAGATGTGTAGCTGAGGAAGAGTTTGAGGGAATCTTGATGGGTTGGCATAGTTCACCAAGTGGAGGACACTTTGCTTGCTTTAAAACGGCCACAAAAATCCTCCAAAGTGGGTTTTGGTGGCCAACCTTGTTCAATGATGCTTATGAGTTTGTGAAGCGTTGTGACCAATGCCAAAGGAAGGGAAATATAAGCAAGAGAGATGAGATGCCTCAAAACCCAATCTTTGTTGTAGAGGTCTTTGATGTTTGGGGTATTGACTTCATGGGTCCTTTCCCACCTTCCTTTGGAAACCAATACATTTTGGTAGTTGTGGATTATGTGTCAAAATGGGTGGAAGCATTGGCCTCTCCTACCAATGATGTTAAAGTTGTGGTTAAGTTGCTTAAGACCATCATTTTCCCAAGATTTAGTATTCCCAGAGTGGTGATTAGTGATGGAGGAAGCCATTTCATCAACAAGGTCTTTGAGAGTCTACTCAAGAAGAATGGAGTGAGGCATAAGGTAGCAACCCCATATCATCCTCAAACTAATGGTCAAGTAGAGGTCTCTAACCGCCAAATCAAGGCGATTCTAGAGAAAACCGTGGGTACTTCAAGAAAAGATTGGGCGAGTAAGCTTGATGATGCTCTTTGGGCTTATAGAACCACTTACAAGACTCCTATTGTAAATACTCCTTTCAATTTGTTGTATGGGAAGTCTTGTCATTTGAGGGTGGAACTTGAGTTCAAGGCGAAATGGGCTGTCAAACTTCTCAACTTTGATATCAAGGATGCTCAAGAAAGAAAATTGGTGGACCTTGAAGAGCTTGAAGAGACTAGACTTAGGGGCTAGGAAAACTCTTCAATCTACAAAGAGAGAACCAAGGCATTTCATGACAAGAAGATTCTCTCTAAGGACTTCAATCCCGGTGATCAAGTGCTGCTATTTAACTCGAGGTTGAGACTCTTTCCCGGGAAACTCAAGTCGAGGTGGTCCGGACCATTTGTGGTTAAAGAGTTGAGAAGTTATGGAGCGGTTGTGCTTGAAACAAAGGATGGAAGAGAATTTATCACCAATGGTCAAAGGTTGAAGAAGTATCATGCTAGGGAAGTCACTCAAGAGGCAATCTCAACTCCTCTTGAGGATGCTCCAACCATCACTTAGCACAAATGGGTAACAATGTCAAACTTAGAGACTTAAAACAAAGTGCTCTTGGGAGACACCCCTTGCTTATCCATGTAAATAGTTTAATTTCATGTTTTCCTTTCTTTGTTAGTGCATTTTGATGTTTTTGCTAAGTGTTTTCAGCAGATTTAAGGAATTTTGGAAGTTTAATGGTTGCAGCGGTCAAGGAGTGACCGCTGCAAGTGTCCGAGAAAAAAATCCACAGCGGTCAAGTGGAGACCGCTGTGATTTCCTGACCTCGAAGCCCATAATTGGTTGCAGCGGTCTCGCAGCGGTCAAGTGGAGACCGCTGTAGATTCCTGAACTCGATGTGATTCTGCAGCGGTCCTGCAGCGGTCACACTCAGATCGCTGCAGACAGGTAAAATCGAGGAAATTTGGGCCAAACCGACCGGTTTGGTCGATTTAAACTCGATTCTCTCTTCTTCTTCATCATTCCTCACGATTCCTTTACCCTAAAACTCAAATTCTCTCATTCTAAATCACTAAAAACCTTTGTTCTTTCACTTTCAAACCGATTTTTTTGCATAATCTTGCATTCTTCACTTGTTTTCAACACAATCCATCATCAAAACTAAGGTAAAATCAAAATTTCATCCATCTTTTGTGAATTTTATAGAAACTCATGAATTTGTGCTGAATATTGATGGAATTGGTTAGATTTGCTTGGGTAATGCTAGTCTAGGCTAGATAGGTTGATTACATGGTTGAATTTTGAGGATTCATGTTGAAATTTGGAATTTTTGAAAATTAGGGTTCTTGAGGTTGTGAAAAAACGAAAATTTGGGGGTTTTTGAGTTTTATGGTTGAAATGGTGCAATTAGGCTAGGAAAACTTGTTTAGGCACATGAGCATTGGTTTTGATTAAGCAATTGAGATAGAATTACTTCCTTAAACTCATTCTTTGCAAGTTTTCTATTGTTTTGAAGGATAAAATGAGAGTGAAGAAAGGAAAGGCGATCGCGGGAGCCTTCAATGCTGAGAATGAATCAAGCGGAAGTGAGTTCGATGTCCCGAGGCCACAAAACAAGAGGGCAAGGAAGCAAAAAAGGGTGGAGGAGCCACCAAAGAGCAAACCGACCCCTACTCAAAGATTGAGAGCCATGAAGGACATGGAGTTTGTCCCAACAAGGTGGGCGGATCACCAACTCTTGGCGGATCTCGGTATCTTGGACCCGGTTAGAAGCTTGTTCTCAAACATGGGCTTGGCGGGACTCTTTGACATGGCGCACATCTCGCATAAGGCGGAGTCCAAGGAGTTCCTTGCTACCTTAAGCGTCTTCGATGACACCGCTTTGGACATAACCGATGAGAACCGAGGCCGCATAAGCTTTAAGATCCATGGGAGGAATTATGAGCTAACAATGGCACAATTGGTATGATCTTCAACTTTCCAACTGGTGGTGAAGTCTATTCATTGAATCTCAATATGAATGAAGCACAAGGATTGTTGAGATTGATAGCTCAGGGTGAATACAAGAAGGGAGTTAGCAAGGCAGCAGCTCTCCGACATCCGACAATCCGGTATGCTCACAAGTTCCTTGCTCACACCTTATTTGCAAGAAGGGAGACGGGAAATGTTAAGGAAGAGGAGCTCGCTCTTTTGACCGAGGGAGTAAAGTCCTTCTTGCGCACCACGGGGACAAGTGTAGACAGCGGATATGACATCATTGGACAACCAAGACCGGTCAAATTCGCTCACTACCTCGTGAACCGGCTTCTCTCATTTCAAGATTGGGTAACTTCGAACAAAGACAAGACTCCTCAGCTCAGCATTGGAGGACTCATTACACCAATCTTGGCAGCTTGCGGAGTAGAGATACGCTCAACCGAGGCGACACTACCAATCATGCGGTTAGATATGTCTTATCTCGCCACATCACACTTCCTCGTAGGGCGCAAAATGAAGAGCTATGGATACCGCTTCTATGTTACCGGGAACGAGAAGAAGACCATTATCCTCCCTAACACGGGTATCACCTCCTTCGACACACGCAACAATCTCTTGTTCAACCCGCGACCATATCTCCTCCATGATCTAGCTAGAGACGGGCCCCTCTCTTCTATTCACCGGACCCGAACCGAGCCACCGCGCGAGGAAGACGAGGAAGAGCTTCCCGGGGAGACTTATGGAAGCAAGCGGTATGATTTCGAGTCTTACGCCGACCCAATCACGGGAGATGCTCTAAGGGCGGCACACGAGCATATTGGCCTTCTCAAAAGGCTAACTAAATGGCAAGGCAAGCAAATCAAGAAGCTTGTGAAGACGGTAAAGAAGCAGGGGAAACTTATCAAGAAGATCCTCAAAGACTCTAGCTCCCCACCGAGAAGAACCGAGGAGGAAAGTTCGAGCATGGCAATGATGATAACCGCGCCACAAACCGATGAAGCCGGACCATCCTCGCGTGATACACAACAAGGAAGACAAAAGGAGAAGGCTCCACTCTTTCCTTCGAGCAGCGGATCGGGAAACCGCTCCTACTCCATGGATTCCTCACCTTCTCATTCCAATTGAGGTACCAAATGCACCCTTGTACATAGTTTTTATTTCTCTTGAGTCTTTATTTGTTTTTTGTCTTTAAGACTCTTCCTCGAATTTTTCTCACATCGAGACGGTGTGATTTAAGTTTGGGGGAGAGCCTTGCATTTGATCTGGTTTTTTGTGTTCTTATTTTACATTTCAAAACTTGAGTCTTATGCATTGTTAGACTTTCATACATTTTTAGTTAAATTTTTCAAATCTTTTTCCAATTTTCATATAGGATTGAGTCTAGAATCACTTGCATTAGGAGAATTAGCTTAACCAAGGTATCACAATTTGACATTAATTCAACACCCTAGTTATTAATCCTTTAATGCTTCACATGTTTTGTTTGAAATCAAGAAAGAACCATTCATGGATCATGCTTATGATAACCTTGCCTACGTTGAAACTCTCTCTACTTGAAGCTAGCCTCACCTAAGTGAAAACCTTAATTTGAATCAACAATTATTGTGTTTATGCTAACAAGTGAAAACCATGGATTACATATACATACTTAAGCATTCTTACCCCTTTCTATCACTCTTGTATGCTTAAGTAGCCATTTATGGTTCCCCCACCAAGCTTCATCATTAAACCTCCTTTCTAGCCAATGCATCATTTGTGTGTGACTTTGTGAGGCCTCTTCCGAGCTAACTTGACAAAACGTGTTAGGTTTAGAGCGACAAGGGAACACTTTTGTGTAGATTTAGCTCTAGCATCAAAGAGCTAACTAGGACTAGGCTAGAGTAGGTGGGAATGTGGTTTAAATTCAAGTTTGGGGGAAATGAAAATTACATTGAAAAGGTTTTGGTTGAATTAGGAAGAATGAAGAAAGGTAAGGGTAATGAAAGAGGAACAAAAATGAGAAGAAATTGAGGGATCAAGCCCAAGGGAGCGCGAAAGTTATCAAGTTGTATTTTAAACCAAGTTGAAAGCCTAAATGTAAAGGGGTTTTGTAGGTGTTGGTTTGAGTCTTTATATATCTAAGATAGGAATCTAAACTACTAGGAAGGATTAATTAAGGTTGATTAGGGTTTTAGGGAGCTAGCTAATCAAGGTTGTTAATTCGGGTTAGGGACTTGTTACTACGGTTTTACTAGCTACTTGATCATCCAATCAAAGATAACCATACCACTAAGCATTTACTCTATCAACAGGCCCATTGAATCAAGATAAATATCTAGTGGCCTTAGATACTACAAGCTCCTTTGTATTTCCTAATGTGGAAGTTTGATTCTAATCTCATTAATTGATCCAACAATTTCTTAGGAATTCAATTAATCCTCTAGACCACTCTCCTAACATATTAAGCCAATTGAAAGGATACAACCGTGAATCTAGGCTATAAGTGTGCAAAGGTTTCCACAATTCAAACCCTAAATACTATTCCATAGTTCTATTAGGGTTAGAGAAAGCCTCTCAACTAATTACTTAGGGGGGTGTATTTAACTATGGATTTTAAAAGATTTTGGAGTTTTCTTAAAATCCTATGTTATTCAACTAAAGATTTTAAAATATCATCTCAAATCCGGTGTTATTGAAAATGAGATTTATGTAAAGTCTTTTAAAATGATTTACAATCCCCTGTTATTCAAACAAGAGTTTTTAAAAATCATATCAAATCCACTGTTATTGAAAATGTTTTAAATATTATGACTTTAATGACTGCAGAAGATTTTAGAAGATTTTAGGAGACTTTCTTTGTCAAAAATATAAATATACAAATCTCATGGTTTTAGGTGGAATTGTAGGAGATTTTAATACCAAATCATAAAAACTTCTTTAAAATCACCCAAAACCATCAAAATCATCTAAAATCTTATCAAAATTCAAATCACTTTAAATGTCAAGTTCAATACACCCTCCTTAGACTCATCCACTAACCCATAGGATTAGGGAGAGTAGAGGTCAAGAAGATTGATAGGAGATGTCACCAATCTCCATCTCCTCTATTTCCCTAAGGACCCATGATTAGGAGATTTAAACATAATTGGTTTTATAAGAACCAACTAATTAATCCCAATTAGGGAACCAATAATTACCCTCTCTCTCATAATTAATCTCCTTAATTAACTTTAATTAATCATAAAAGGGTTTTACATAAATTAAAAAAAGAAAATAAAAGAAAATAAAAATATTTACATAGTTACCTCTTTTGGGTAGCAAAAGAAAACATAGAAGGATGTAAAAGTAGAAGGTGTGGAGTTGTGTCTCCTATGATGGGACAAGCCCTATTTATAGGGAAACATGATCGGTTAGGGGCATTTTGGTCTTTTGTTTTTTTGCTTTTGGCTTCTGGATATCGATCGATATGGGTCTCGATATTCTTCATCCCATATCGATCGATATGTCTTCGATACGGGTGAGACTTGGCCAATCGATAGTAGCTTCCTTGCCTTTGCTTCCTCCCTTTTAGAGCTCTTATTGACCTGAAATTACCTGAAATACACAAAACACGCAAATGCGGACTCCTGGGACTTCTAAAACGGAAATCTATCCTAAATGCATGAGAAATGAAATAAAGATGGGATAAATTAGATAAAATCTTGTAGAAATCAGGTGTTGAAACACTCAATTTCCCATCTCATCACACGTTACAAAAGGAAGGTGAAAGGGTTTGAGAGTACCGAGAAATTAGCACGTGCTACAGAAGAGATCCTTCATTTTCCATATCTTTTCCTGCCTATGTTAATCGGCGAAATCGAGAGAGGAAAGAAGATTCAAGACTTTAGAAGACAAAGATCGACGACAACCGAGCTTCATTTATCGACAAGCTACTTAATTTTGGAAATTCGTCAACTCTACCCTAGGACATCCTCGGACGAACTGAGGGGGACTTACTGTTGATGGTGGGGTAACCACCCCTTATCAATTGTTTGGAGATAATTGAGGTTTGGACCCTACCGACCTTTCCCTGATTATATATTAGGTTATAAGTCCCTTCAATAGGATTAGAACCCTCGCCTAGATGATCGAGGGATACCTCGGTGAAGAATGATCGGATTTTAGTGTCCGAAGCGGGGGTGTAAACTACTTCGTCCCAAGCGAAGTCTAAGCTCGAACAGAATAGATCAAATTTTATCAAAGATTCCCTGATCTTGGAAAAATGGAATATTTCCATTTTTCCGAGGTTAGCCCATGGACTTAGATAACTGACTACTAGGATATATAAATACACACCCCCCCTTTACTAAATAAGATCTTTAGGAATTGGGGAGAAGAATTACTAGACAGCCTAGGTTTAATACTTCTCTTTGATAAAAGTTAACTTGGCATTCCGAGTTAACATTCTTGTAATCGATATAATCAATAAAGCTAATTTTTCTGAGGATTCCCTTTTGTCTTTTACTTAAACTTACTCCAAAAACGAACCCCTCTAATTATAAATAATTAGAAGTTGAACCTAATCTCAACAGTGGTTATGTAGTGTCTTAGAGGTTTGTAAATAAATCCAGCTAGCCTCTTAGTTGGGTCGAGTTTGGTGGTTTCATGATGAACGAGTTGGTCCGGGTCTGCCTTTGTCTTGAGGATTCCTTCTGGTGGTTTTGTGGTGATTGTTGACGGTTTTGACTTTTGAGGGTGGAGTTGTTATTTCAATGTTTTATTTGGCCTTTGTTTGATTGAAACCTCTATTGTAAGATGTTCTAGTGTAGAAAGATTTATCCCTGAGTGTTTTAGGTTTTGTGCTCTTAATGAAAATCTTTCGTCACCTGTTGGATCTCATAATTGTCTTCGGGGCGGTGGATCTCTCAGTTCGGTGAAGAGAGCTTTCAAGGTGTCTAAGGTGCTTGTGACAGAGGACATCGTAGATTCTCATCATTGGAAAAGTCTATCTACTAAGCTCGACTCTTGTGGTCGGCTTTGTGAATAAATCTCGAAATTTCTTAACCTGTTTTTCCCTCCTCGAGGGTCAAAGATCCCATGCTTGATCCGGGTTTATGGATTTTTTCGGCTTAGTAATTATTGGCTTATGATGGCTATGCGGTAGCCGACTGTTTGGTGAAGGATTAGTGCATGATATGACTCGTCACAAACACACCAACACGTGCTATATTTTTAGAGATCGTTAGAGGACGCGATTCTCTTTTAATGTTCAAGGACGGATGGTATGAAGTCTCCTCTCTTCGAAAAACTTTTTGCGCTAGAACTACCCGCTCTCCATTTTGTGAAATCTCTTTGTGTTTTTAGATGTTGTATTTCTCTATTTTCGTTGATGGGCTATTCTTCTAATGAAAGTTTCTTATGTGTTGTATTTGATCGTAGAAGCTTTTGTTATTTAGGTGAGATAGACACTATTGTAAACCAACAAAAACCTTATAAAATTTAATGAATAATCGTATGAAGAAAAAAAAAAAAGTTCGGGTTGGGGATATTATTATCCAAAAGAAGGATATGTAGAATGTGAATGCCAAACATGAGCAAGTTTGATCAGCGAATCTCCTTTCGAGTCGTCTTGCAGCAAAGTAGATTCCGCGGCAAATCAGATATATCTCAATCGAAAGATCACAGAAGAAAGTGAAATCAAGAGAAGGAGCGATCTTATAATGGCAGATTCGGACGCAGAGAGGCCGCTGAGGAAAATCTCTCACGCTTTCAAGGAACTGGCGGCCACAGTGAATTCGCCGAGTCCGGACGTGCCTGTGGCGCAATTCTCTCACGCCTGCTCCCTGGTTTCGCCTCTCTTTGGGTGCCTCGGGATCGCCTTCAAGTTTGCGGAGATGGACTATGTTGCCAAGGTATGTTTAGACTCGATTTTGAAGATAGATTGGGAACTTTTTTGTTAATAAACAGTATTGTGGAGTCGATTAGTAAATTCAGTGGATCTAGAGGTTCAAGGTTGGGAAAATGACTGCAGGTTGATGATCTTGTCGGTGCGTCGAGTTCAATATCAACATTAGTGGTAATGGTGGACAAAGATATCGAGGCGAACAGTGTAAGGAAAGCTGGTAGTCATACTAGAAACCTTTTGAGGGTAAAGCGTGGGCTTGACATGGTCAGGGTTCTCTTCGAACAAATTATCGCTTCCGAGTAAGTTAACTCATTACAATCACCCTCGACTACTTTTCTAGGTTAGCTCGTTCTATGTGCAAAAGAACAAACGTGTTTTGGATATCATTTGCAGAGGTAATAACTCCTTAAAGGATCCAGCATCCAAGTCTTATGCTCAAGTGTTTGCTCCCCACCATGGATGGGCTATACGGAAAGCTGTTGCTCTTGGGATGTACGCTCTTCCCACAAGAGCTCAGCTACTGAAGACGCTCAATGAGGATGGTGAGAGTACACGAGGTCTCTTTCCCCAATGCTTCTATATCTGTTTGCAAGTCGCTGACACTAGTTTTTTGTGTTTTTCGTTTATTTACGAATCTTTTCAGAGGCTGCGGCTAAGATACATATGGAAAGCTATGTAAATGCATCAGCCCCAGTAATTACCTATCTTGATAATCTATTCCTCTCCAAGCAACTTGGTATTGATTGGTGAAGAACCTTAAGACTCTCATTGTCTTTCACTCTTTAACACTCCTTTTCAACACAAAAATAACATTCTCTTCTCATCAATCCATGTAATGACATAGCAACAGCGAAATATTCAGAGCTGTTGTACAAATTAATTCTGTCTTTGTTTTTGGGCCTGAGGATTTATCTCTTGTGGCAGTGACATTTTCAGTGTGTTCATGTAATGTGAAAGTCCAACTCCAATATCTACGCACGAAGAAACATACCCTAGAAGCTTTATAGCCTGTTGTATGTCTGATCTGTATTAAAATTCATGGCACTTTATACAGGAGATTTATTGAATTTCTTACAGATAAAATCGACAACAAATAACACTCCAGTTTGAATAGTGACACTACTCACTACTGGCAACGGGAATAGTTCTACGTATTTGGAAGTAGTTCGTTGAAGAAAACAACATAAAGTCTATAATCTCAAAACTCATGAACAAAAATAATGGAAGTCTATAAGCTAAGGATTATGCTAGTTGCCACATCTCCTTAGGAATGAGATGACTGGCCTTTAGTTCGATTTCGGCTGGTAGAATAACACATGGTCTTCAGGCCTAAGCTCGTCAGAGTTGTTCGAATAATCATTAACATAATAAAATGTGTTGTAAAATATAGCTGACCCGAACTAAGCCTATAAAATCCACACGTATTGGGCTAGCCTCAAAAGATGTCTTTAATGAGTTCGACTTTGAGAACTCAGAGCTTAACATACTTATCTATGGAAAATACGACTTTGCGACGTCAAACGATAATGAACTTGTGAAGAAGCTCCTCCCACTTCTATATAAGAAGGAGCCACGACTTGCAAATTTTAGAGAGTGAACTTGTGGCGAAACTATGTCGGAATTTCCCCAGAGTAGCCACCATTTTGACAAAGAGAGAAACCCTAGCCGAAATACAAGAGAAGATGAATCGATCCGACTTGGTGCAAAGATAGTTTGACCGATTAAGCATCTCAGATCAGGACGGAACTTGGTAGATACATTTCTTACTCTCTGGTATACATTCCCACCAAAGGATTTTGTCTGATTCTTTATCGTTTGGGATATATAGAAATTTTCTCTACAGTTTATCCAGGGGGCGTAACGATCCGC
This sequence comes from Euclidium syriacum, assembly GCA_900116095.1. NCBI lineage: Eukaryota > Viridiplantae > Streptophyta > Magnoliopsida > Brassicales > Brassicaceae > Euclidium > Euclidium syriacum. Next base: position 175,879 of record FPAK01000001.1, on the reverse strand, counting down.
TGGTCTGTGCAGAGCAGATCAGAGCAGTTGTATGAAAGTTTGTGTTTGGAAGGACAGATTGATATTGATCAGCCCGAAAAATCTTTATGCATCTCCTGGACGCATATATAACTCCCTCACAAATTAAAACCGGTTTGTGGTCAAGGGTCATTGGGGAATGGAGAAGTCATGGTCGAATCAGATTAAGAAGTTGAGCCTAATCCAAAAGTCATTTCTAGTAAGCCTATAAAGCCTAGATCTTAGAACATCTCATCAAAACATATTGATGGAGTTCTTAAAAAAAAATTAATTAAATAATAAACGGGTCCCACAGAACAGTTAAGAACCGTATCTGAAAATCTCTTATTTAAGAGACGGTTTTTCACTGTTCACGGGTACGAGACGGCACGCGATTGGTCGAATTTTTTTTTTTTTCCAACTTTAAAAAAAAAAAATTAAAATTAAATTTTTTAAAAAAAAAATCCCAAAGGAATTCTTTGATGGAAATGCTCTTATAGGACCAAATTTCTTAGAGTCCAAATCTCTTAGAGTGGAAGAAGATCTAGAAGTGCTTATAAGTCATCCTAATTTAAGGAAGATTGGGCCCAGCCAATGCAGCCCCTGCACATGTTCGATTGTTATAATTTGTGTGCTTGTGTCGTTTGGTGAGGGTTTAGCTAAGTTGGAAGTGTGTGCTTGTGTCGTTTGGTGAGGGTTTAGCTAAGTTGGAAGTATGATCTGGGTTGGAAATTTTACCTCGGATAAGGGATTTTAGCTGGGATATTGGTCATTGGCCCGAACGATGAAAGAGTCATGCCTTGTAAACACTTGATTTCTTCATATCTTTTCACTCTTAACTCTAAACCAAGTTTTGGTATTGTCGTTATTTACCTAAATCCCTATCAAACAATCATTTATATCACCTTTAAACTAACCAAATCCTAATCACAAAAGATAATAGATAATGGTAAGTAAAAAGGATCGAACCACAAGGAACTAGAGGTTTAAAGCACGAAGATTATTGGCATTTATGTTAAGGTAAGGAGAAAGGGAGTTTATTGTTCATAAACTAAATCCTAATCAAAACAAATGGAAATGTGAATGATAATGACGATGATGCAATGAACTAGATATGTGAATCAAGTAAAGGGATGGTATTATTAGAAGAAATTAATATTGATAGATTTGTTTCCTAGGTGTGATTTATGCAAAATAATTCTAGTCATCAAGAAACAAGGAGGCATAACTACTCCACGATAATGTTGGTAGCTTATCTAATGTTAAGGATCTAGCGATGATTTCGCAAAATAGATAGCAATTACCATTGGTGATTTAGTACCTTCCCTAATTATGTACAAAAGATCTAGTGATGACCTCTCAAGCTAGATAGCGATTTGCTCACTTAGTAATAGTAGAAGTATTTACACAAACACCTAGAGTTTATAAGGCCTTGAGATCAAGAGAAATATTAGCTATTTTCTCTAGCATTAAGATCCTACTCAGTGATATAACCATATAAATATAGGCCCTAAGAACTCCAATGCTCAACCAATTTCACTATTAATCGGAGATCCAAACCTTAATCCTAATGCAATCTACTCACCAATGGATATTGATGATGAATCCATAGTGAGAAGGAGAAAGTAAATGCAAAAAGGAAAGGAAAATATAATTATAGATGCAACTGATTAATAAAACATATGAAGATTTAACAAAATATGACTAAGTTCAAGGTCATGGTGAATAAGAATTTGATTAATGGCAAAAACTTAATACGATCTTAATTTAACCCTAGAAAGACTGCAAGAGTACATCAAAGGCAATTGTAGTACTTAGGGATCGAATCCACAAGGACTTGGTAAGACACAACGGTTTTCAGATTCAGATTAAGCTAAGTAATGTAAATTGTAAATAAAACGCAGCAAAACAATGTAAAATAACTATTATAAATCAGATGGAAAAAAGCGTTAAGCCTAGGGTAATTCCTAAGGAGAATCCAAATTGTGACTAACAGAACTATTAGGGTTATCTATTAAGAACCGTCTAGAATTCAAAACACAATTATGTGCTCGCCAACTTTCGCTGCACGAGACGCTTATGCCTAGAAACTAGAACACCAAGTTTCCTATGAGAATCCTCCGAGTCTAAGCATGCAATGAACTCAAGTTTGATATGTTCACAAAGTCCCTAAACCGAGTTTCCTACGCGTTTAGGCCACTTTGCTCACCTAAGATAGATCCATCAATTAACAATACTTTCGCATCTATTAATTAACCTAAGAGCTTAATTTTCATTCTAGTTCATGACTCTAGAAAAAGTAGTTAAGAACAATCAAAGGCAAATAATCTAAGATAAACCATAACAAATGAAAATCATCAACAGTCATTCATCAACCTTATATGGAACCCCTAGACCTAACAAGAGATCTACTCAGACATGAAGACAATAACAATCATCATGCTTAAATAGAATTGCATTAAAGAATAAAATAGGGTAGAAAACAAAGAGGGTTCAGAAATCTCTTCTCCCTAAAAAAATCTTTTAAAAATCATAGAAAAAAACTTATGGCGTAAACAATGGCCTAATACATGTATTTATAAGTAATATGGTCGTCCTAGATGTTTTCTATTCCAATTGTGATTGGATCTTGGTAAAATACGGAAACTTGGACTCTTAAAATTGAATTTTTCGAACGTGGTGACTTTGTGTCGGTCGATACAAGGGGGTATGTGTCGATCGACACCATACTCACATATTGGCTCATTTTTCTGCTCACGACAGATCATACATGTCTTCATTAAAATGGGGATATCTTGAGCTCCAAACCTTCAAACGACTAAATTCAAATTGGAGGTGAAAACTAACATCTATATCTTTCTTTTGGCACCGGTTTCATATCATTTGGATATCTATAAAACCTCAATCTAATTCCAAACTTTTAAAAGTCATATATGAGATTGCATCTCCCATTTATTAGTTTTGCTCATTTTTGCTCCACTTTATCCAAATCGTCTCAAATGCTCTATCATGTTATTTTGTGCATGTAATCCTTGTAAAAGCAAAAAAAACACTAGATAAAACAATGAGAAAAACCCATAAAAACACTCATCTATCCATGGGCTCCCGAAGTTGAAGATTCAAGATGACGAAAAGCTTTGTGAATGTTTTCAATATGTAAAATCACGTAGGTTTCCATTTGAAAATTCCATCTCATGGTACGGTGTTCCTTTGGAGGGGATCCATAGCGATTTGATGGGTCAAACGAGAACACCCCATACTCCAAGTTTCGATACATGTTGTTGTTTGTTGATGATTTCTCACCAGTACACGTGGGTATACTTTGTGAAGGAAAACTCAGAAGTAGTTTCAAGATTTCAAAAATTCAAGTTTATCATGGAATACGAGTTGGGTAGGAAGATCAAGACTTTATGGACGGATAATGGAGAGGAGATCATGTCAAATGAGCTTCTCACATTTTTTCGAGAGCAAGGGACAAAAAAGGAGTTTATATGTCCATATACACCTCAAAAAATGAAGTATTACGAAAAGAAAGATCCGACATCTAAGTAAGACGTGTAGAAGTTGGCTACACGACAAGAATTTTTCTAAGGCCTTAAATGCGTAAGGCATGAGATGTGCAATTTATGTCATCTATCAAATGCCACTAAGTCAAAATAATATGAATTTTCCTTAGGAGATGGTTCATGGAACGAAGCCAACGGTGAAAAATCTCGGGTTATTTGGATCAATATGCTACATCTGTGTATTCCACTCTCAAAGAACCTAGTTAGAGGCAAAGGCAAAAAATGCATCTTTTCAGTTAGGATGAACAAAGGAAAAGATGGAGTTGTATGGATCCTGAAACACATAGATACATAGTGTCTCGAGATGTGGCTTTGATGAACTCTCCTCATTTTATGGGCTACCTCAAGTTCTGGTTGAGCAAGATAGTGGGAGCTCCTCCAAATTCGATGAACCAGCCCTCCAAGTGCCAAATGAGAGTAGAAACCCTGAAAGAGAGACGCAAGGTCAAATAGGGAGCATTGGAAAAAAAAGAAAAAGAAGAAGGAGCAAGATCATGGCTCGATGGCTAATCAACGGCCAAAAAGGAATAGTTTCAAGCCTGATAGGTTCAGAGATGACAAGTTTCTCACTACTTATTCATGCTACTTCGCAGCTCCATTTGATGAAGATGAGCCATCATCATATAATGAAGTAAAAGGAGTAAGTGAATGGGAGACAACAATGAAGGAGGATATGAGTGTCCTCATGAAGTATGAAACTTTGGATTTGGTTCCAAAACCCAAGGCTGTCCAGCCTGTTTCTTGTAAATGGATGTATCGAATCAAGCGAAAACCGGTGGGGAGCATTGATAGATTTAAAGTAAAGCTGGTTGCTCGGGGATTCTATTAGAAGTATGAAGAAGACTATAATGAGACTTTCAGCCCGGTGGCAAAGATGACTACAATACGCTAACTTCTATCTTTGGATGCGAGCTTTGGTTAGAGGTTATGGCAACTAGACGTGAAGAATGTGTTTCTATACAGAGAGCTAGATAAGAATATAATCATGGAGAAACCACTAGGGTTCAAATCAAGAGAACATTCAGACTATGTCTGAAAGCTTACGATGGCTTTGTACGAGGCAAAGCAAGCTCCACGAGCATGGTATGGAAAGCTTGCTCAATTCCATCATTTTTGCGGTTATGTGCCATCAAATTCTGACCCAGGCCTATTCTTTAACAAGAATGGAGAAGCCCACGTGGTACTCCTTCTTTACGTGGGTGATATGATAATCACCAAGAATGATGATGTTGAAATTGCTCGTCTACAAGAGATATGTCAGTGACATTTGAGATGAAGAAGTTGGGTGAGTTAAATAACTTTCTTAGTTTGGAGGTTGAAAGGATGAAATATTCATCGTTCAACAAAGCTATGCAAGAAGAATTGTTGAAAAGTTCTGGGTACACGAAAAAAAGACACGTACTACTTTGATGGATGTGAACATAAAGCTTAAACGCGATGAATGATCCCTACTATCCGATCCTCAATCTTATCGCTCTCTTGTAGGAAATTTTTTATACTTGACCACTAAAAGACCTCATATTTCCTTCGCGGTGGGTCTCGTAAGCTGTTTTTTTGCAATAACCAAGGAAATCACATCTAGAAGCGGCAAAGAAGATCTTGAAGTGTGTGAAGACAACTCTTGGCATGAATCTGGTGTACAAGTACAATGCCAAGGTTTCTCTCCATGGTTTTACAGATGCTGACTTTGGTGGAGATCTAGATGATTGAAAATCAATTCATGCTACGTGTTCTTATGTGTAGACACAAGTGTGTTATGGTGTAGCAAGAAACAAGCAACAATATTTTCGATTTCTACCACGAAGTGGAGTATAAAGCTTCGACACTCGCATTTCAAGAGTTTATATGGCTTCAAAGGCTTCAGAGACTTCTTGAAGAGTTGTATGAGTCAATCACTAAACTGATTGCCATCTATGAAGATAATCAAAGTGTTATCAAGCTGGCTAATAATTCGATGCTTCATGCAAGGAAGAAGCATATTGAATTGGAGCATCACTTCATATATAAGAAGGTGCTTTATGGAACAACCAAAGCATTGGAAGTTCGAAATGAGGACAACGATGCATATATCTTCACCAAGTCGTTACCAAAAGACCAATTCAAGTTACTATGTTCGAAACTCGGGTTGGTTGACAAAATCAAGTTTAAGGGGGAGTATTGAAATGAAATTTGATTTTGGATCAAACTTAATTTTGGGTCTATGAATAAAATATTTAAATTGGATCAAGTTCAAGATTAAGCCCAAGTTCTTCAAAATATCTAAAAAAACTGTGTAAGGTTTTGCACCTTCTTAAATTTTTTTCTATAATTTTTTTTTCCGTAAATAATATAGATATTTATAATAAAATAATCTAGATATTATTTTAAAGAATTCTAAAGATTTAGAAAATATGTAGACTAAAGAGGTTATAGTAAAACATCTAGATCTCAAAAGTGTTTCAAGAGGCTATAAATACTTTCTCACCCCTTCATTTATATATAAGCTAAGCAATCTCATTTGTATATAAGTTAAGCATGTGAAATAAAAACAAGTTAAAAGAAAGAGTGTCATTCATCTTAATTCTTAAGTTTTCTAAATTTTTTTCAGTGTTTCCAAATTTTTCGAAGTGTTCTTCCATAAATTTCTTCATACTTAGAGATTAATCTCTTAGTTTCTTTCATATCTCTCGGGGATACGGTTTTCGATTAGAGCTAAGCATTTTGTTGAAGGAGCGATAATGCATTTTTTAGTGGGAGATGGTTCAAAGACAAGGTAGAGATGTGAGAAAGGTTTTTGTCAAAAGCACAAATCAATCTGAAGATGAAGCCACTTAGGAGTATTTTTACGATTTGCTGAAACAATTTCCCTCTGCTCAACCTTTAGGACAAGGTTCTTCAAAACATGAGGTAATGGACGAAGGGATTGAAGTCCACGTGAAAGGTCAAGGAAGTTTTGGAATTTACAAGTTGAGATGATAAAGTAAAACACTTTATTACCCCAATTAAAAAGTAAAACACTTTACTCATTCGAAAAACTTCAAAGAAAATATTCTTCATTTCCCTTGGTACCCCTCTCTCACAAACTTTGTTATCCTTTTTTTTTTTAATCAAAACTTTGTTATCCTTTCTTATATGAAATAATTGGATGTCATGACACTCATCCAAAAGTATTTATATGTCATGACACTTTCTGAAACAATTATGTTGGCATAACACTTATGCTACTATTCAAGCACTGTTCATATCGGTTATACCCTTGCTAAATTTATGTAATGCCAATGCATACCCTTATGACACATTCTTCTTTATGCTGACAGAATTGACAAGATCTTTTTCCTTTTTCATTTCAAATTTAAATTAAAGAGATAATGCAGTAAGGAGGAAAGAGAAAGAGGTTTATTTTGTTCTCTTTTGTTCCGCCAAAGTGGAGTCGCAGATCCAAAAAACATTACAAAATAACCGATCTATGAGTCATGGCCATTTATGGGTTTATATTTGTTCTGTTCTTTTCTAGTTTGAAATAGATTTATATATACTAGATCTATAAATTTGAAGTGCAAATGAGAAGAAAAATGGTAAATGTTTATGGATTATTGACAAAGAATCGACGACGCCGTTGACCATAGTTGCAGAACTCATACACATATGTTGAAGAAGATGAAGATACAATGACATCTTTACCCTTCATTAAAGGAAATGTAAAATCTAGATTCGTGTACGAGTAAATGTGTCTATACATTCTAGATTTGTGTACGAGTAGATGTGTCTATACAGTCTCGATTCATGTACAACTAAATATGTCTACACAGACTAAATTTGTGTACGAGTATATGTGTAGGAATCCAGGGCATACTGTGTCGATTTAGTGTACACTGTATATGCACCATAGGGTGGGTATAGTTTCTCCTGTTAAGGGTAATGTTGCAATCGTGGACTGTAGGTTAAAGTGCTCGGGTTTACGAACATAATGTATCTATATTGTACGGATATTATTGTGGATATTGGTTACAGTAAGTGCATGTCGTATTGTCGTACAAGCTGTCTATATAGATGTACTGCCTGTACAAGATGGTACCTTATTTAGTTTAGGGTTTACTATTTATGGTTTAGGGTTTAGGGTTCAAAGTTTAGGGTTTACTATGCACTTTAGTTTAGGGTTTAGGGCATACTGTGCAGGTTTAGTGTAGACTGTATATGCACCAATGGGTCTAGGGATTAGTTTCCCTAGTTAAGAGTAACGCTGATATCGTGGACTATAGGTCACAGTGCTCGGGCTTGGGAATCCAGGGCATACTGTGCAGGTTTAGTGTAGACTGTATATGCACCAATGGGTCTAGGGTTTAGTTTCACCAATGCTATCTTGGACTGTAGTTGAATGTGCTCGGGTTTAGAAATTCATGGCATACTGTACAGGTTTAATGTAGATTGTACAAATATCTTTGACGATTGTACAATTCATTCGAAAATCTTTGTACATCTCTTGCATGTACACATATATCTGCGTGTACAGAATTATAAAACGACCGTACATCTCCTTCGAGTACTGTTTGTAGAGTTACATCAACTTCGGCATGTACAAGTATATCCTCCACAAAAGAGTTCTCATGGTCGAGTTGGTTTTGTCTTTGCACATAATCATCATCTGCAACTCAAACTTCTCATTTTCCAGTTCATTCGTCGTCAAAGTGGGGATGAGTGTACAACTCCTTCGAGAATTCTTTGTACAACTCTTGCATCTACATATATATCTTATGCATGTACGACTCCTTTACATGTTGTATGTACACTCATACGTCTTCATGTACAAATGTATCAAACGACTGTACAAAAAGATTTACTCATACAAGAAAGTGTTAAGTTACTCATTGATGCGTGAAGTTATTCACCAAAATTAACTGCAAATGCACAGTGTACAATTGTAGTATTTAGGTTATCGATCCCACAGAGATTATGTCGAGTTTTGATTCTATTACAATGCAATCTATCTGGTAACTAGTTGTGTAACTTATGGATTAAAAACGCTAGACTTAGGTAAATCGCGGGTAATATGGGCCATGCATGAAATTGAATGTTGCTCTACTCTTAAACACAAAAAGCAAATGTATACAATACCAAATCTCTTTGCGTATTGCACTATGAATCAACCAACAGATCAGAAAGGATGTTTTTCAACCTAAATAGCTAATGCATGCATTGGGAATAGATTTGATTGTTCATGATCTTCCAAGCCAAACTCTCGTTTGTACAAGGACGAGATCACATGCTAAAAACAAGGCTCCGGGTTTAGTGTAAAATGGGTGTATGATGCAACAAACCCTAAAATTCAAAATTCTAAGAAATCAAATCAAAATATTGCATGAATTAATATTAAAGAAGAGAGTAGTCACGAATTCAGCAATAATTCGTGCACCTAATGACCCATAAAATCTTTGACAACCTAGATCTAACTACGGAACTACTCACACATAGCAAACAAACCAACCATAATCATTAATATCAAAGGTTTGCAATATGAAAGTGAAATTAAAAGAGATCAGAGCAAAACGTGGCTCTCTCTCTGTAAAATCAAGAGAACAGGGGCACAAGAAAACCTTCACACAAGGGTGCTCCCTGAAAACAATATCTAAGTAACTTTTTGGTGATTTTTGGTAAAGAGATGCTTGAATGCTTCAAAAGCTTGATGGAAGTCGTCTCTCTCTTTTTCTTCTGCTTAAGGTCGAATATATAGCCTCTCTAGGTCATGCATGAGTCGGCCAAGAGGTTGTAGAAATTAGGGTTTCGAAAAGAAAGCCCAAAAAGAATTTCCATATTACAAAACCGGCCTCTGAGTCGGTCGACTTCCTCTTCCAGTCGGTCGACTCGGGGTTCGGTACATTATTCTTCATTTTAGCTCCAAATCTTCTAGATTCTTGCAAAACACCTCAGCATGTGAAATCTTCCATTTAACCTGTATAAAATGCAGAAAAGACTCCAAAACAGCATAAAATATCATCGTGAAAACCGGTAAAAATATCAGTACATCAAATTCCTCCAAACTTAGCTTTTGCTCGCCCTCAAGCAAATAAAAAGTAAGTTAGTGGTCAAAAACAAATCCGGTTTACCGTGATCAAGCTATCAACTTTCAGCAACCATTTCTTTCATTGTGACATCTCCAACACCTGACCAATACGCTGACCAAGTTGTATTCTCCAATGAAAAACTTATTAAGAACAAATTAGAGTTATCCCAACCACAATGAAAACCATATTTCAGATACCATCAAAGCAACTCATTCTACTGCCATCACATGGCCGGAAATGCTTATCAATCGGTGTCTTAAGGAATTTCTCTCTACCTCATCACTAGGTATTTACCAAATACAAACTTTCATCAAACTGTCTTTAGGGAGAGCTGAAGATCAAAAATTATGCTTGTGAACGAACATTTAGCAAGACATAATGGCAGATGTGATAAACGAAATGATATAGACTTAACTGTATTGTGCTCTGGCATTGCTGAAAAATTTAAGAAAATCACGTGGGTATACTCCGTATTGTATCTATCAAGCTCTCTGGATTTCCATATGGTTGGTCCTTGTCAATACTGCTGAGTCACTCAATCATAGTCAAAGAAGGTGGAAAGTGATAATAGCATCATATCAAACAACAAAAAGTTCACCAAAGATCCATAAAACAAAAGAAAATGATAATAATCCCTCCCCCAGACTTAAGTTTCACTGTCCCAGTGAAACCAAGTCAAAACAAAAGTGCAAAGAGAAATCCAGAGAAAAATAAAAGTAAATGGGGGAAATAAAATGATAGAACCGTGTCTAATCGCGAGGATTGCGAGTGCGTCTTCTCTCAGCTGTAGGGTCAAAGTCGTGAGATGAACTGGTGCCTCCAAAGAAGTGTGGTGACACGTGGCTCATCATCATCGGATCATCCGGGAAACTCATCAAGTTGCTCGGCGCTGTGGAAAAATGCATCGTCTCTCCTCTCTGTGCCGCAGTCGACCGACCCAAAGTAAGGTCGTCCGACTCGGTCTCCGCATCATCATCATCTCGTCGGTCCTCAGTATCTCTGGCTCTCTGCGGCTCTGGTACTCTCCTGGTTGGCTCGTGGACTCCTTGGTCAGACGAACAACCTGTGAAAAATGAATAAAACCAGCGAGCAATCTTATTCTTCCTCCTGTGGTGCTCCATCTTGTAGTCGTACTTCACCTCTGGACTCGCCTCAAATTGGTGGCTGCTTGGGTAAATCGAAGAAATCTGGCATTCCACCAGTAGAGAATCTCGCTCCAGCAAAGGGAAAGTCATCAGCTCGGTGTGAATCACGCGGCTGGGAAGTGGAAGTGCGTGGTGGCTGGGCGGCGCGTCTAGTATGGCGCGGTGGGGCATGCATTGCCTCTGGTAGCAAGGTCGGGGCAGCGGCTATAACCGTCAGCAAGTCAGCAGGTGGGTGAAACCCAATATCCTCCAGTGAATCGAGTTGAACATGACTCTCATTCGGGAGGCGGAATAGACAAGTCGCGTTATCATCCCGAATAAACTCATACCATCCTCGCATACGAACAATCTAAGAATGATCAAGTGAGGCCTCATCTAGAGTGATCTTCGTCGCATCGGCGGCCTCCTTGGTGAATAGGTCAAGTGGTACCTCACACTACTTCATGATGGGAGTCAAAAGGCTCCCCACAGCCTCCTTCTTCTGGGAGGTAGCGTTTCCAAGAAGACATGACTCCTTGTGTCAACCAAATGACGTGCAAAGAGGACACCCATGTTCCAATCTGGAAGTAGAAATGAATCACCCAAGGCATAGTAAAGTAAGGTCAACTCTGGCTCGTAGAGTCGGCCGACCTCAGTCCGTCTCAAGAGTGTGTGGCTGATAACTCTAGCCAAAATCCGAAGGGCGGGGTGGCGGATCAAAGATTGCTTCGTCTTCATCGGCTCATATACTCCAGACCCAATAACGGACCACATCTGGTCACGCTCTCCAAAGCTTTTCAAGCTCCAATATTCGGTTCCCCGTCGCTGGAAACCGAAAATACGACAGGAAATCCGCCACTGTGAGCGAGTAATGCTCACCACGGATCTTGAAATAGAGGCTCCACTGGTTCACGTCCTCACAGCGGCGCGGTATCTCCAAATACATCGAGGCTAAGAACTGCCTCGCCGCCTCCGGGTATGTGTCATAGCAGGTGAAACCAATGACCCCCATACCGACATTCTTCATCAACCGCTTCAAATGGTTCTTCAGCTTTAGATGGGACATGTAAGGCATGTTTAGGTAAAATCAGCTGAATGAGAATGTCCGTGTAGCGGTTGTAGAAGACCGTGTCATAATCATCCCAATCTCGGTTTTGTCTTGTCTGGCATGCACGGTCCTTAACAACATCCGCGTTGTTTCTCTCGGGAAATGGGTCCTCGAGCATCTCGGTCTCTGCTTTGTCCCAAATATTGGCATCACTCCCGGAATCAGAGGAAGACATCTGCAAAAAGAACGAAAATTCGAAAGGAATTTAAACCGTTTTTAACCAAAATCAAAGTCCGCGGTCGACCGACTCCGCCATCGAGTCGACCGACTCGAACCGCGAGTTGTTCTTCATCAAAATCATCACAAAATCCGCTATAATTCATCGTTTTAACTCAAATTTCTTGCATAATCAAACACAGACAATGATTTCCGGCCATCCTACACTAAATTCAACCTAAATCCCACTCTAAATCATAAACATGCAATTTTTCAAAAAATTTCAACCTTTTTCTCCAAAAATCGTGAAAGAAAACGAGTTGAATCAGAAAAATAACTTGCAGATCGTAAAAACCGTTAATACAGGATGATATAGGTTAAAATTTCGATCCCAAGGGACTTTGAATCACAAAATTTGGTTGAAAATTGAGAGAGAAAATCGTGTTTGAATTTGAGTTTTAATGAAATTATGAAGAAAAACTCGGGTTTAATAGAACTCGACCGTCGAGTCGACCGACTGCTCCAGGCAGTGTCGACCGACTGGACCAAAAAAAAAAAAATTTTATTTTTTTTATGACTCAATCTAAATTGGGACTAAAAGCACGAAATCCTAAAGAATTAAACTAAAAACAGACTCACAAGTGGGTTGCCTTCCACTAAGCGCTTCTTTACAGTCAATAGCTTGACTTTGTCTGACTTGAATCCTTCACTTGGTAGAGCTCATCTCAGCTCCTTGATCTTCTTCCTGTTCCTCCATAGGATCATCTTCACAATCTTCATCATCATCTTCACAATCATCATCTTCAGTAAGGTCCACAAATTTGTTTTCCTTCTCAGCTTTCTTTACTAGTTCCTCGATGTCAATTCTTGCAGCAAACAGTGGTTGTATGGTGGACACATGCTTCTTGTTTCTTAGGATTGGAATGTAAGTTCCCTTGTAGAGGGCGCGTTCAAAACCTTGAGGTGTAGTTCCTGTCATCCTCATCTTCTCTTCTTCAATGGTCTCAGCAGCTCTGAACTTAACTCTTCCCGTTCTGTAGTCTATCTCGGCGTGTGCGGAGTGTAAGAATGGTCTTCCAAGGATCAGTGGGTGTTGAGGTTCACTTTCAAACATTGCCACGTGGATATCTACTACGAAGAACCGGCCATTGGCTCTTACAGGTACGTTCTCCACTATTCCCTCGGTTATCTTGTGAGTATCATCAGCTAACCTCAAAAACACGCGCTTGCTCACCATTTGGTCAAGCTTCATCATCTTGGCAACTGAGAGTGACATTAGGTTTACTCCAGCTCCAGTATCACATGGGACGTTCTCAAACCATGTGTGCTCAATCATAACATTGATCTCAGCTCTTCCAAAGTCTCCAAGCTTCTTTGGTATTGATTTCTCGATTACTTCATCACACATCTTGGCAAGTCTATTGCAAAACTCTTTGGCTCCCATCTTATTCTTTAGTAAGTATGGTGTCAACTCTTGTAACTCCGTCTCCATTCCACATTGCTCCATAAGTGGCCAAATCTCCTTACATTGTTTGATAAACTCCTCCACATCATATTTGAATTGTGTCTCAAGTACCTTCAATGAGTTTGCAAAGAAGGTAATTTTGTCCTCAATGTGCTCAAGTCGTATCCAACGAGCAGTGGATTGAACATCTTCATCAGTTATAGAACAGGCTGTCATAGAAATTGATCTTCGTTTCGGTTCGGGAGGGTTGGGTCGACCGACTGGTGGCAGGGTCGACCGACTCGGGTGTCGAAAACTCTTCCTTATGGGTTCTTCGATAACTCTCATCCTTGGTTTGGAACTTGTGATGACTGCCAAACTCTTCGTCTTCTTCTCTGGGTAGTAGCAAGCGAAATCTTCTTCTTCAACTTCTTTATCTTGGATCTTGAAACTAATGTTCGGGCTTCCCAGACCTCTTAACGATATTGTGTCTTCCGAGCAATCGATTAAAGCTCCAGCGGTCTTAAAGAACGATATTCCAAGTATAATCTGCTCTATCCCATCTCTCTCATCAGCATAGCAAGTCTCAAGGATGTAAAAATCCAAAGCAATGAATCTATCACCAATCATACATGGCAACCCAGTAAGCTTTCCCAAAGGTACAAAAGTTGTATCATCAGCTAATCGCATCTCCTTCTTGGTAGTCTTCAATTCGAGTGGTCCCAATCTTTCCATGGCAGAAAAAGGCATGGTGTTACCACTCGCTCCTAGATCACACATGCATCTCTTGAAGATTTGATCTCCAATTGTCAATGTAAGCTCAAATTGTCCAGGATCCTTCTTCTTGTCTGGCATCCGGTACATGATTGCTCTGTCACAAATCGCAGCGAACAGGCAATTTCCATCTTTTGGGGTTATCTTCCATCTCATCACCTTACTGAGGACGTCTTCAAGTTCAGCATTTAGCTTGCAGGCTCTTGCAAATGGCATCCTCCTCATCAACACTTCATAATAGGTCTCAACTTCTTTATTGAGCTCCCAATCATCTTCTTTAGCTTCTACATCAATTCCTAGGTTATCAACTTCGTACTCATGAATTGGAATCCATGGATACACTGATTGATTAGTGCACCATGGTTTGTAGACACTATTCCTGGGTGGAACCTTCATCAAAGGACATCCCACTTCTTCTTCAGAAGCTAAGAGTCGGCCGACCTTCTCCTCCGTTCACCGACCGTTGACACGTCGACCGACCATTGATGGCAGTCGACCGACTGTGTCAGACGATCCTTCTTCACTTGTTTCTTCCAGGGTTTTCTCCTCTTCAATCTCCTTGGTATGGATAGCTCGGATGGATAATGGATATTTGGTGACTCTCCTGACTCCCACAAATCTTTCAAGCTCTTCCATTCGCTCATGAAGTCTTCCGACATCAATCTAAAGGTGGCTTATACGCGAATCAAGGGTAAGGAAAAGTTGATCCATCTTCTTCAAAAGGGTAGCATAAGTTATGTTCTGCATCTCCAGGACTTCTTCAACCAGGCTCTCTGCTCCATTTGTTGGTGGCATTGGCTTGTAAAACGAGTGCGGGTTGAAGTATCCATCTTGGTATTTGTTTGCTCTCACGAAATCCACATCCGGCTTCCCATCTCCTTTGTGCTTTCCTTGCATCATTTTATGTCTATCAAACACAAAAGAAGAAAAGTATTCAGTAGTTGTTTTTATCGTAACTTCCTAACTCTAATTCTAACAAAAATCGAAAACACCATTAAATCCCCGGCAACGGCGTCAGAAAAACTTGATGCGTGAAGTTATTCACCCAAAATTAACTGCAAGTGCACAGTGTACAATTGTAGTATTTAGGTTATCGATCCCACAGAGATTATGTCGAGTTTCGATTCTATTAGAATGTAATCTATCTGGTAACTAGTTGTGTAACTTATGATTTTTGGTAAAGAGATGCTTGAATTCTTCAAAAGCTTGATGGAAGTCGTCTCTCTCTTTTTCCTCTGCTTAAGGTCAAATATATAGCCTCTCTAGGTCATGCATGAGTCGGCCAAGAAGTTCTAGAAATTAGGGTTTCGAAAAGAAAACCCGAAAAGAATTTCCATATTACTAAACCTGCTTCTGAGTCGGTCGACTTCCTCTTCCAGTCGGTCGACTCGGGCTTCGGTTCATTATTCTTCATTTTAGCTCCAAATCTTCTAGGTTCTTTCAAAACACCTCAGCATGTGGAATCTTCCATTTAACCTGTATAAAATGCAGAAAAGACTCCAAAACAGCATAAAATATCATCGTGAAAACCGGTAAAAATATCAGTACATCACTCATACACAAATCCAGCATGTACGCTCACATTTAGTCATTTACAAATCCAAACTATACACCCACATTTAATCGTACACGAATTTGGTATGTATAGAAAATTTATTTGTATGGGAATCTAGACTGTATAGATACATTTACTCGTACACAAGGACAAAATTGTAATTTTCTAAGGGTCATCTTCTACTTTTAGAAACCCTAATTGTTCTGCGTTTTTTGTTCCAATTTTTCCAAGAATAATTCATATTTCCTCATTTTTACACGTTTTCAAACCATTAAAACACAAATTAACAGTTAGAGAGATTGGTGATTAAAGAATTTGAGTTTTTCGGTTTACTTTTTACTCAATCTTCACATTTTACTGTTCACCGAGAGAGACGATGAACAATAACACTAACTAACGCCGAAATTTGTCGGAATCGGAGGCGTGATGCTTGTCTTTCAATTTTTTTTATTAAATTTGGTAAGAAGAGATGTTGTAAGAAGAAGAAATTATAAGGAAAACCAAAAAGAAAAAATGGTGATGGTAATGAATAGAAGAAAAAACAGAGGAGAAAGACTGTCATGTGAGGGTGAGAAATCAAGGAGGGTAGTATAGTTATTCACCAACCGAAAATTTTTGGGAATCTAATTTTTTTTAGAAAGTGTTATATCCTCAAATTATTTGTTGGTAACGTGTCATAGACACTAATTTTCTCTTCTTATATGATCTAAAAATCTTTCATATTTTCAATTCGGTTCTTTGTGAGGTGAGTTGGAATTTGTGTCTATATGAACGTCAATTTCCATTATCCGAATTTCTAAATTGTTTGTATCACATGAAATGATTGAAAGTTTGTACAATATTCATTACAACCGGTGATCCCAACATCTCGTAAATAAAAAAATAAATATATTTACATGTTTTAAGATTTAGAGTTAGCGGTTCAATTTTTAAAACGTAACATGTCCCTTTTTCTCATCCTCAGAGATATTACACAAAGTATCCAAGTACACGGTGAGAATACAAGTCAGCCGGTAATGTAAGTTGTGTGGCAACTGACGAGATGACACACGATGTACGACACCGTAGATTGTATGTGAGATCAATGGAGAAGATTCTGGATGCGGATATCAAGGATGCAGATATCGAGGGTGATTTAATCTGAAGATTCTGCAGATCAAAGATTGACAGCAATCGAAGATTTGGAACAGAATCAAGACTATCAATGCGGAAGGATTTCCATATATTACAAATAAGAAAAACTTGGAGATCAAGTATAAAGAATATTTAAGAGATTTCTGAGTGTGCAAGAAAAATAAACATAGAAAATCTGCTTAACCATAAAAGGAGACGAAGACCTGTGTATGAGGGTCATCACTTCACAAGTTGTAATAAAAAGAGAGAGATCTAAAGCTAAGGGTTTGAAACATAACATAGGGCTTAGATCATTTGGGAAGATCTATAGCTAAGGGTTCAATAAAGAACATAGGGTTTAGATCATCTGGGGATTAGAGATCGAGTTCTTTTGTAGAAGAGCGATTTAATATTTCTTGTAAATGTATCATAAGAGTTTCTAATCAAAACATATTCTTTGTTAAGAAACTACTGTGTGCCATATCGTGTCCTACTGTGTGATTGCAACACACTCTTTGTCATTCTGCATTTTCACACGGCGGTTTTACTTTTAGCAGATCAGATTCTACTACTTGTTGTAGAACTCTAAGATGTTCTTCTTCATGTATGCAATTCAAGATTGAAAGGTCCAATGGTCGAACACTACATTTAACAGTACAATGCCAAAACCTAAACTACTTTAAAAAGACTCGTACATCAACAGCATAAAATAGGCCTGAGAGATCTGTACAGCAAAATAAACTAGTGTGAAAGAGATCGGACTTATCAGCCCGATGCTCTCTTTGACTCTCCGCTTAGTTCTCTCCGGACAAGCTTCAAGATTTCAATGATCTGCAGAGTCAACGGCAATGTAACTATATATATATGTTCGGATCATAAAAATCAATAAACAAAGAGAGATACTGCGCTTACGCCAGGGTAATGCTTAAGGATTGGGGAGTAATGATCCAGAGCTATATATATCTTCTCAAGCAGATCCAAGAGAGATTCAACTTCGTCTCCTAGAAGATCAACCTGTGATTCAACAACCATATATTCTTTATTCCAACAAACAGTTTCTTCTTCACACACTCTACTCAATTATAAGCTTATAGAAAACAAACGATACGTTCGCTGCATAGGCATTCAAATCCTTTTGATAAAAGCAATCATCACTCACCTCAGCCTCCGCCTTTTGGAGATCAGAACACTTCTTCTCTAGACGTTGCTTGTACGTCCATGCTTTCGCCTTGACTTCATTGATTTGATGCGACAGATCACTTAATTGACTGTTCATGTTTTTCAGCCTGAGAGCAAAGAAAGTTCTCATACTATTATTATTCGTCATGCTGCTTCATCAAGGGATAAATTACTTGCAATGAGAGATAAAAGTACCTAGAATTTGTTTTTTGCATCTTTTCTGCTACCAAACCCTCAAGAATGTCGAATCGACCTAAATCCACAGACAGAAGTTGCTTCTTCAGTTTCTCTGATAACTTCTCTTCGACTTTCCTTTTCTCATTTTTGGTTTTCTCTAAATTCTCTCTCGCTAATTCAACTTCTTGTGTCAAATCAGATATCTTTGTCTCATAGCCTTCTCTTTTCTGTAGCTCGCGTGCCGAGACAACTCCTAGTGCTTCGTTTTTATCCTGAATTTCTATTCGTTGCTTTTCTATCCGAGACTGCAAATCATTAATTTGTTGAGAGACTTCCTCAAGTTTGTTTCTCTCTGTAGCCAAGTTATTCTCCGCTGTTTGGATAAAACCCTCCTTCTCCTTGACGAGACACCCCAGCCAATGAATCTCCTCTTTCAGTCTCTCCTTGTCAACCATCTCTGATCTCACAACTCTTTCCTTTTCTGTTACATGCCTGTTCAACTCTACAATTTTCTTATCAGCTTCCTTCAAGGCTTCTTTGTATATCACCGCACAACACTCTTCTGCCATGAAATACTCGATACAAGAGTCTTCGAAATCATCCTTGCTTTTACGGGCTTCTTTACTTGCTTGATCTTCTAATATCAACTCATAAGCTTCTCTCAACATACTATGCTCCAAATCTGTCTCCTGTTTTGCAAATTTAATCTGCCGAATAAACTCTGTCACAAAGCAGTCATAAACATCTCCATAGATCGATGCTTCCACAAGAGAGTCCTCAACATCTGATTCCAGCTTTTGAATCAACTTCTGGCGATCTGCCTCAGCCTGAGAAACCTCTGATATCTTCTCAGCAGTTTCTGAAAGTGAATCTTTCAGATGACGATTTTCGAGAAGAAGAGAATCCAGTTGGCTCTTAAGATCAGCATCATTCTTTCCTTCAGACACCAACTTTTCATCTTCACTTAAAATCTTATCCAATTTGGAGATGACAGATGGGATCTTCTTTTTCAGCAACTCGAGCTCCTTATCCTTCCCCATGGGAGAAAAAGAACCCCTTTCCTTTAAATTCAAGTACTTTCGCTTAAAAGTAAAACATTGTTCCGTCATCTCTTGTATCTCATAATCATGGTCTCTTTTCATTTTATTCATCTCAGTCTTAAAGTGGTGGATCAAATCATCTTTTGATAAGTGTTTCAATGCCTCAAAGCTCTCTTCAGGCTTACCATTTGTATCCCAAACTGAATTAAGGCTTCCCGACATCTTGCGGTGCAATTGCTCCACTCTTTTCCGATCCCCTACGTCGCCTGCCTCAGCTTCCCCGTTTTCATTATCCAACAGTGATTTACGAATCAACTCTAGTTCCTGGCGCAGGACAGTAATCTCTTTGATATTTCCAAGCAACAACAAACTTCTATTGTTACCAAATTCAGCTTCTTGCTCCGACAATCTCTGTTCATACTCATCCTTGAGACTACGAATAAAACTAGTCACAACCGCAGACTCCATTTGTTTTTGACAATCATGCTCCTGCTGCCATGAAGACGGGAGTTCTGTATCATTCTTTCGCTTCAACATCGTCTGTAGAATCCTCTTCAAGGAATCAAGCATTTTGTCTACAGTTTTAGAATCAAGATTTTTATAGACAAAATTGGTGGTGTCACCCACAGTGGCACCTGCTCCATTGATTTGGATATACCTTCTCAAATTGGTGAGTTCTTGAACGAGCATCAGCAACTGTTTTTTGGCTTCAGTTTTAAGAGTGCCTACAGATCCTCCAGTAAACCCATCCGGAAGGTCCAAACACGCCTTCTCATGCATCAAACGGGATTCAGAGGCTTCATTCTCTTCAGAACCCACGTGGTAGAGAAGCAATGTCTCCTTGATTCTCGACAACTCAGAGTCTTTCTGAGCTATCTTCTCAGCAGCCTCCGACTCAATTGCAGTTACCATTCCTCTTATAATCGAGTCATTCACAACTCGTGAGATAGTCAGTCGATCGTTTATGTCATCCCAGTAAGAATCTAAATCCTCAAGAAAATCAACATCTGGATTCTCACTCTCTTTAAGAACACCATTAATCTGGACTGAAAATCTGTCGTGATGAGACTCAAAACTACCATTCTCAGTCATCACCACCTCCTCCTCCTCCATTAAGGGGATACAGTCTAACTCCGCCACTCTTTCTCACAATAGCCCTAAGGGAAATAACAGTTCCTTTAGTACGAGTCCCATACATTTAATGAATACCAAGCTTTGACAGTAAACTAAATCAACATTGAATTATCAAAGTCTTTGATTAATTGAAACGCCCTTCAATTTCCTGGTTTCTTAATCGAGACCATTTCCACAAGAAAAATGAATCACAAATTAAAGGCAGGAGGAGGATTTCAAAAAAAACGTAGCTTCTATCCTTGATAAAGCGATCTAATCTAATGAATCGAGGTTACAAATCCTACACAAAAACTTTACAACTAAAACTCCACCCAACATAACCAAAAAAAGGACAAGCAACTGACCTACCTGAAATTCTCCGGATAAAGTGAAGAGAATTCTTTTTAGAAGCTTTGGTTACACACCCAGAGAGCTACTACAGCTTCAATTTCAAGTTTTAGGGTTTCCGAAAAGAGCGCATAGACAAGGGAGAAAGTGAAGCTGAGCGGAGCGGGAGAGTCGGGAGTCGAGACTCGAGAACATAGCTTTTCGCAGCTCCCTTATACAAGTTTACTAAAATACCCCTCTATATTTTGTCTCTTGTCTGACCATATAATAAAATATACTATATACTAAGAATCTGTATATACATCTGTAGGTGGCTCTTTCAAGAAGTAACACATCATTTCTGCTTACATTTGACAAAGTCTTATTCAAATGGCCAACCTAATTCAACAAATTCACTTCACAACTAGGTTATATGTTTTGTGAGCGGAAGCTATCCGTCTATTATTTAGTTTAAACTTGGTTAACAGTAAAACCATTAAGGTATATAAAACCTTATATGTCAGCAGTAATTCCTTCAGTTGCTAGCTAAAATTTATACATTGTAAAAATTTCGAGTAACTAGCGGTTCTACTTAATTCAGAATCATTGAAGTCTAATCCACCTAACTAAATAATTAAATGGATATTCGTTTCTTTTAAAAAGTAATAATAATTGATTTGAAGTTGAACCTACCCAAAAGTTATGCTGTTATTTAGATTCAAATTTGCATTACGCATAATACATTTTATTAATAAAGTTTAGAAAGTAGATAATTTTGGAAAAGTTTTTTAGTGTCAAGGACATAATTTACCCCAAGAGTCAAAAGGATAAACCTAACTCCCAATGCTTGCTTGTTTACTTTGTTTTTTTTTTCTTTACATGTTTTTAAATCAAAATCTAAGGAATCTTCCTTCTTCCTTCCCTTCTCCCTATTTACATTTTATAAAAAACACCATAACTTTTTCTTAAAAAATGTTTTCTATTAAAATTACATAAAAGAAAATAAAACAGGCAAAACTTACCTTAGAGTTGTGGACTCAGCCCAATTACATAAATAAACAACATAACTTTAATGATAACTCAAATGCCCAAGTTTCTCAGTAATAAAGAGATAAATTGAACCAATAACGAACCAGACTATTTAGAAGTGTTATATCGGATTAACCACCCCAGTTATTGTCGTTGAACAGAGATGTGATCGAAATCGCAATTAGCCTTTTCAGTAATGACAAAGAGAGAAAGTAGTTAAGGAGAGGAAGAGATGTCAGACCTTAGACGCAGAGAGAACCAACAGAGATGTAGCCGCAGTAAGAGGAGATATCAAAGTCACGTCTGAAAAATCGCAGAAGCTAACAGTGGTCACGTTTCACAGAGAGGAAGCCTTTTTTCTTATTGTCAATGAATCTGCATGCAAAGAGAATCAACAGATCTAAAAGATCTCCGGTGGAGTCGATTATTCCTTTTAACCCATAGAGTGTAGATGGACGCCTTCCAATCTGCTTCGATAATAGTACAGCGTGATGAGAAGTTTTGTCGTGATGGATCTCCATACAGATGCATAGAAGGGGCACTCAAAAAAATAATGGTCTCTCGATTCATCGGAGACATTATATAGTAAAAAATGAGGCGTTGATTGGAGTCCCCATCCTCTTATTCGATCTTTAGTTGGGAAACGGTTCAAAACAAAGAGGTAGGTCATAAAATTATGCTTTATAACCCCTCTCGAGTTCTAAACGACTTTCTTCTAAAGAAAAAGTGGCTGATAAGTTTTCAATTGATTATAAATATCATGTGTAGAGTACTTGTCCTTTTGATTACCTTTCACCACCGCTGATAGCGGTCTTGCTCTCAGTTTAGGTTGACGGACGTAAGATGAATTTGAAAAGCTGGATTATTCTCTCAAATCTTAAAGATGGAAGAGGCCAACGATCTCTTTGGCCTATTTTAACAGCGACTGTTAATATTAAGCACTAAACTATACATATGTATAAATAATAAAATACATTGCAAAAATTATGTCTTACCATTATTTTCGAAAAATCAAAATAGAAATTGATGAATAATATTGGTCGATTAATTTATTTATACCAACTTTTTTTTTTTCTAAAATAATAATATTATATAAAATATAGAAAAATAATCATAATTTATCAGGTTTATTTACAACCTAATTAAAAAAAATAGAAAAATATTTATAACTTAAAAAACAAAATTATTTTTTAATAATTGATTTAATAATATTTTAGTATTCGCCCAATAAATTATTTATGTCTCCGTTACTATAGGAATGCAGAGACCAAGGTTTGTAACACAACTCCTCTACTAGCCATTCGCTCTTCTACTTGAACTCTCCACAAGCTTAAACTTTTAAATATCAAAAGAGGGATATTACGTTAAACCTTTGAAGTTAGGCCACACCTTTGATCTACTAACATCTTCTACTAATTATCCATTTTCTCAAGCAAACACAACCTTGTTTAGACCATGTCCAAATCACAGCTTGATTCACAACATCCTTTGCAGAAAAAACATTAGAGAAAGCTCTTTTGTTATTCATAAGGACTTTACCCATTGTGTCTCGTACAACCCATGCATCTCTGTTTCAACACATTTTCCCATGTGGATCTTATGTTACATTTTAACCATTTTACTAAGAAAATCTTCATTTATTTTTATCTTTAGCATAAACATATTCAACTCCTATAGATGATCCACTTCTTCGACTTGTAATGGTGAAGACTTTTTAATTTATGAGTTTCACTTTTAGATCATAATCTTCAAACATTAAGGAGGGTGTATTAAACTGTGGATTTTAAATGATTTGGTGGATTTTAATTTTTTTGGGATTTAGGGTGATTTTTAGGAGGATTTGGAGGATATAAGGAGATTTGGTGAGATTTATTAAAAAATAAAAAGGAAAGTAACGTGAGATTTATGAGATTTGATAAATATTTTTAAGGTGATTCATTATTAAATTGTTGATTTGATAAATGATTCATAAGGCTAATATAATTCAAACATGGTACTTTGCTATAATTAGTACGTATTGTCGTATTACCATTGAAAACTCCATTAATTCAAATGAAAAAAAAAGCCATAGTTCGTACGTATTATATTATCCCATTGAAAACTCCATTAGTTCAAATGAAAAAAAAAACTTAATAAGAAATTGCATCAAAAAAAAAGAAATTGAGAGATAAAAAAAGAAATTGTAAAGCAATGGAAACCAACGACCAACATCTAAAGAAAAAAAAAATCTAAAAATATTATTGCATCAAGATTATATATCCGTAGCACCTGCCCACATGGTTGCTGGAATACTCGATCTCCAGTTATTAGCATTCAACCTTTGTTGTTTCTGTGTACCATTTGGAACTTCAAAAAAATTATATTCATTATTACCTATCTTCTCATCATTGTTATCGCTATCGCATTCTTCTTCAGGAAGAAAAACGTCTGAACGACATTCCTTACAAAGATAATTATGTAAAACAACACATGCAAGAACTAACTGTGCTTGTGTCTTATATGGAAATGGTGGTGCAGATGAGAAATCTTGATTTGAAGATGCCAAAAATCCGCTCGATTACATCTCGTAAGCTAGCATGACGAAGATTGAACAACTCATTTTGATTTGTTTGATCTTTTTTGTCTCCCCTGAATTCTTACAGATGATATCGAATACTTCGAAATGGAGCTAGAAAACTACGACGGTTGGCGTATCCACAATCAACCAAATAAAATTTTCCTAGAATTTTTTGAAGCATACGTTTAGATGTGAAACCAAATGCAAAATAATAACATATTATTTTTAATTCATATGAAAAAATTTACCTTCTGGAACCGTTAATTTGTTACTATTTCTTGTTAAAGCATCATTTAATACTTTTGCATCATGTGCTGAACCTTCTCATCCACTTGTAACATATATAAATTCTAAATCAAAATTGCATGCAACTAAAACATTTTGCGATACTTGTCCTTTTCGGTTGCGGTAGATAGCATGGTCTTTTCCAGGTACCATTGCAAAAATATATGTTCCATCAATAACCCCCACACAATCCTAAGAAAGATTGAAAGCTGTTAAAACTTTATTACACTTGAAAAGTACAAATTAAAAAAGTTTGTACCTTAAAATAAGAATAATATCGTGTGCTGTTTTTTATTTTTGCTGATACTACAGATCCAGGTTTAGCCATGTATGTAGGAGTAAGTGCACATAACACCTTCAGAATTATGTTAAAACTTGTACTTATCGAGAATCTTGACTTGTTGAATCTATCTTGCTCCTGAATATACCTAGAATTTTGACCAACGATGAACAAAAATGTGGCAAGCATTTTCTCAACCGAAACATTTCTCGTATCTTTTACTCCCATATTTTTTCTAATAATAGTGCATAACTTGAGGAAGGCTTCTGGATACATACGGTATAGAACACGAAAATGTTCACGATCGTTAACCAGCACATTTTGTATGTAATCATGTTCAAGTCTTGAAAATGGTCTTCTAATCTGGCGTATTTGTGGAGCATTCATTTTTGTAATCAGATAACGAACCATTTTGATGTGACAAAATCACTAAGAAAATGTCAATGTCCGTCTGAAAATTTCTCATTCTCTTTTTTTTTTTCTTCTACCTCGTACCTTTTCATTTTTTTGAAAAGTGAGATTTATTATTATACCCTATACAAACGAAATAAAAACTTTCAGACTTTGAAATAGAAACACATAATCCTAATTTTTTTTCAATTCAACTCTTATTCGATAGGTTCCAATAAAGCAATTGAGATCATAAGCATGTCTCTAATGTATGAAAGTCAAGAGATCAGGTATTAGAGTTGTCGAATCTTACAGAGAATTCTAAATACGTCACGGCTGAGAGAGAGGTCGTCGAGATATATGGTGTTTCTTTCTCTCGCTCAAAGCTGTATCACTGGTCTGTTTTTTCTTATGAGTAATAAAAGACTGTTTTATTAATTGGTCTCTCTTTACTCTCGTCACCCAATTTTATGCCGCCAAATTCTTGGGTCAATAGCCGCCAAAATGTTTTTGGTCAATAGCCGCCAAATTTTTATTCCACAAGCTGTGTAATATTCGTCATCCCTTGTTTGTATATATAGGGTCTAAATGGTAATAGCAGAATCCGACAGAATCTGACAGAATTATTGTTTTTCTGGCAGAATCTGGCAAAATGAATAAAAGTTAAATGGTAACGGCTGAAATCTGGCTGAATCTGGTAGAATTTTTAAAACTAATTATAATTAATAAAATTAATTTATAGATAGTTGACTACAATTTTTTTGTCAAAATAACAATAAAATAAATTAAATTTATCAAATATAATTATCATATAAATCATAAACTTTCAAAATTAACTATTTTAAGGTAAATATGAAAAATTTAATAAATAAATTAATATTAAAATTAACTATTTTGGATCATGTTTGATATTTAAATTGTAATCTAAATACTATATCAAACATTTTTGTCACAAAATTTAAATTTATCAAAAAAAATTATCATGTAAATTATAAACAATTTTGTTGTATAAATAAAGTTAAATTTTAGTTTTAAAATTTTTCTGCTATTAATTATGTGAGATTTCTAAATAGTAAATATATTTTCAAAATAAAAATTAGAAATTATTATAGATATAACTTTTTAATAAACTAAACTAAGCATAAGTTATTTTCTACTATCATGTTTCTAATTATTACTTGCTACTAATTTTGTTCAGTTAATTATAATTAATTGCAAGATATTAATTTTTTTATATTTCCAAATTAAATTAAACGAAAATGTAAATATATTTGTTAATAAATCTATTTAGTTAAAATCCAATTATTATTTTCAACTTGTATAAGAAAGAAATAAATAGGTGTGGAGCTGAATTAAGTGGGTCCCCTCCTCTCTAATATAAGCCACGCAACTACTTTTTCTCTCTCTTGTATTCTATTTTCAATTGTAGCATGAAAAGTTCTACCAATATAAATGGTGTTAGAGGAAAAAAAAATTCAACAGATTCATTCTACTCTTCACATAATGGTTACTAGTTAGGCCCATAGAATGATATCATTATTTTAGTTATGGAGATCATTAAATATTAGTTCTGTGTAATATTCATCCTACCTTATATATATATATATATATTTAAAGATAAAGAAAGAAGATTCGTAGATGATGATCTATGGACAATGTTTAGATATTGACGTATTTAGGATATTGACGTTGATAAAAAATAATATAGAAGAAAAGTTGTAAACTATTGACAGCATTATAATTTCATATATGGTTCGAGTAACAGAGGAAGACTTGTTTGGTTAGATTAAAAGAAACAGAGGTCAAGATAAGAAAAAGAGTAAGCTTATCAAAAGCTCTAACTTGATATTGAAGATAAGATCTATAGAAACGAAAGCACATAAGTGTTGTTAAAACCAAAACTGAACCAAAAAATATAATATTGTTCAAAGAAATGATAAAAACTCTAAAAATTTTAACTCAAATAAAAAACCATCTTCAAGATTTCAGCCACTTGTTTTACGAAGATTTCGTTTGATTCATCCACAACGGTTTGCTATGGACATGCTCACGAATTCAGATTTCATATCCAAACTGTGAACAAGTGTCATTACTTCATAACGCATATCTTCGTCTAAATTGGGAATTTCTTTAATAGCATCCCACACCTTATTAGCTTTGTCCTCTGCTTCTTTTTCTTCAGCCTCTTGTTCCCATCTTTTCTGCAACATGGCAAATATATGACTATTAATTGGATTCAATTCATCACAAACCTTGGTCACAGTGGATTCCTCAATTCTAGCTTTCTTTCTTTGGGGAAGCTTTTCTCCAATACTTTTTCCTGCTGAATACATAACTCCATGGTCAGGTGATTGGTCACAGATGAATCCTTCTGCATCATCCACCACTTGGATAGAATTTGTATCATCTGTCTCCTCACTGTAGTCAACTTGAGAGGGTAGTACATCAATGCTATCGCCTAAGCTCATAGCATTCTGCCCAGTTGCGACATTTTGTCCAAATATCATTTGCAAATCCTCAAAATCTTCAAATGACTCATCACGCATATGTTTATTACCTGGATGAGCCTGTTTAACAAGAATAATAGAAGAATTAACCAACAAAAATGTATTTTATAATTAAGCAACAGATGTGTATTCATAACAACTCATATTATCACTTTGTACCTCAAATAGACATTCCATACTTCATCATCTGTAGTGAATTTTTTCATCACAGGGTCCCACCCAAACCCAGAATTACAACGAAGAAAATTTGCAAATGTTTGGTACCTATTCTTCATGGTCTTCATCCTATTTTTGTACTGATTATAGGTTTTATCATATCCAAGCTCTTTGGTTAGAGTAGACAATATTTTTGTCTCCACTATTAGCTTGCTGAATTTTCCACTAGCATCACGGAAACCCTTATTGATTGCTTCAACTAGTAGGTGTAGCAACATTTTGTGTTCAGGATCAGACCACGAACCATATGAACCTTTACCTTTTGGATCATCCATTGTAATGTTGGCTGTTCTCTATAAACATTAGCAAACATAAATCAAATATTCAACCCATAGAGAAACCTCAAGAATAACAGTAAACATAAATACTGAACGCAAGAAGAAACCTCATAAACACATGGTTCCTTTTGTTTTTTCTAACAAAAGATTAAACAAAACGTTAAAGCAAAAGTACATCGAAGAGAATGCTCACTTTGACAGAGAAATCTTGAAACCTCAGAAGCTAACCCTACAAAAACTAACCCTAAAGTACTTTAATTATATATATATAAACGTACGTTTACAAAGCTAACCCTAAAAAAAAGCCCAATTAATTTAATCTTTGTAAATGAGCAGCCCATAAAGAAATCAATGAAGAAGTTTGTACCCAAAAGAGCACAACAGAGGACGAGTTTCAAGTTATCTACAGATCAACTATAACACACATAAATCTCTTCCCACATCTTATGGTATCAATGAAAACTAAACCTTGAAACAATCTTCATCCAAAACACATAACATTCACTGAAACGAAAACTTAATAAAATCTACTTGAATCATTATATGCAACATCACATTGGTTACTAAGGATTCAACATAGTTGCAACATCTCTTCAACTCTGAAGCTTTCATTAGTTTATCAGCTTTCAATAGTTATAGAAGATTTTTTCAAGCTCTAATAAACACTTTGAAATAAAAACATCTCTTTTAGTTCTCAGGTTTCAATAGTTATACAAGATTTTCAAGTAGAGGATAAACTAAAGAGAAGATAAATTATACCTACCGGTTGTGATCTCAGAGAAGTTACAAGGGCTCCATGATATTAACAAATTCCCAACACATAGCAAGCTACCATCATAGAAGTTACAAGGGCTTCATCTTTAACTAAATGTTTTGCTTTGGCGATAACAAAGTTGTCTTCGGAATTACCAACAGGTGACAATTCACCTTCCTCCTTCTCAATCTTGGATGGACCACCAGATTCGTCATCAATTCAGTCACCGTAAAAATCATCTCATCAAATATGCAAAATCAAAGACCAACCCAAGTTTCAATTACTGAAAAAAATCAAAGATGAACCCTATAGATCACGAATATGAGAGATTGAAGGCAAAATTGAAATGAAATGTTCAATTGTAACCCAGCCTATTAGATTTCAGAAATACCTCAAGCTTCTCCTTCGACTTCTCTTCTTGCTTCCGTTTCTTCAGATTCGGTTTCTTTAGCTCCGGCCAACCTCCACGACGGTAACCGAAGAACTCACGGCTTGCGTGGCGGAGTCCATATCATCTTCTTCGTTCCTACTTCCCGAAGACACTTCTGGTTGCTGATCTCTAGCTTCGGACTTCTCTGGATCTTGTAGGTTCTGTGTTGGTTCTATCTCTCGCTTGTAATGGCGTTAGTAATGGAGAAAGAGAAAAACAATTTTTTTTTTATTAAAGTAGAAATGGAGAATTGTGAGTCTCTCTCTCAAATACTAC
Organism: Euclidium syriacum; assembly: GCA_900116095.1. Lineage (NCBI taxonomy): Eukaryota > Viridiplantae > Streptophyta > Magnoliopsida > Brassicales > Brassicaceae > Euclidium > Euclidium syriacum. The sequence continues at coordinate 146,166 of FPAK01000001.1, read as the reverse complement.
CCATATAGATGTTATTTGTTCAAACTCTATTTTCAAGTAAAATTACATCACAAATCATCTACAATCTTTCAACCAAGTGATTTTCAAAACAATTTGTTAAATTTTGAATAAAAGTGGATTTGATATGATTTCTTTGAATTCTTGTTTGAATAAAAAAAGATTGTAAATGATTTTAAGTAAATTTCATATTCAATAACAGTGAATTTTAAAAGACATTTTAAAAATCTCACTTGAATAAAAAGAGATTTTAAAAAAGAATCCAAAATCACTTTAAATCTACAGTTGAATACACCGCCAAATATAACTAATAATTATGTATTTGATCGTCGAATCCACAAGATATGATAAACACTAGGAATTCAAGCAATGAAAATATCCAGGAGATAAGTTTGTTAAGTTTTGACTAATTTCCTAAATGCTATTTTAATTAAAAACAAAATGATATAAGGAAAGCACAAAAAAAAAAAGCAAAAAAAAAAGCAACTAAAATGGAAAAATGAGAAAGTAACAAGTGAAACTATATATGCTAATTAAAATAAAATACATGAGTAAGATAATTAAATTGATTGAATCTCTAACTAATTTGTGATGTTAAGCATAACATTCTCAAAGAAAAAAGCACTTAATTTCTAACTATTCCCATGGTGCTGCTGACCACTTTTTTTTTTTCTTTTTTTTGTCTCTTAAGCTATTAAGTCATGATCAAGTTTTAATCATTTAAAAACCTAAATATGCTTGATGAGGACATCAAACCAGAGGTTGAACCTGGATCAGATGTATAGTTCCAAGTCTTGCGAATGATATTGGTTTAAACAAGGATAAAGGGAGACGATAACGAAGACAGTCTTCTTTGGTGGACGTCCAATAACGAAAGAGAGATGACTGTTATTAATATGTCCTCTAAAAACTAAATAATCGAGCTTTTGTACCAATAGTTGGAACAACAAATGCTGATCACACTTGATCAACTTAGAAGTTTTTAATAAACCTCACCTCATAGTTCTCTATTGAAGATTGCATTCAATTGAAGGCCACATGTTGAATTAAGCAACCCATAAGGTGATCCACCTACATGTTTGAAGCAATTTGACTCTTATTTCCAGACCACCAAATATCCCCTCAAGAACAAGTCTCAATCATCCAAGAAAAAGCCAAACGCTGAAGACATATCTGATGGGTCCTACTATAGCTAGTGAGATATTTTGTCTCTACTCAAGTCTAAATCAGAATAATACCTTTCTAGCATGTCTATGCATCTAGTAGGAGCCCATGAAGACTCTAAATTATATGAAGTGATTGGTTCCATGTCATATCCAATACAAGGAAAAATAAGAAATTTTCCTTAATTGGAACCATGTAATATTTTAGATGTTTAAGGTCCAACATCTCTTTGATTCTTCATTGATTGTTACTAATTTACTTTAAATCTTTTTAACTCTTTTTTAGTTATAACATTGGTAATGGCTCCTTATAAGCCACTCTTTATAGTTCTTTCTAACAACATTGATTTTACTTAATAAACGTATTTCATCGAGTTATTTGGTTTGGAATCAAAATCTCTTGTATCGCATGTCTTGCTGAAGATTCAAAGATTTAGAATATGTGATGTATCAGTAGGTCCTCACAACTATTTTGGTTCACCTCAATCCACCTTCGCTTCCACGCTATTCCAGATTAGCTAAAGATGTGTTTAGACTAGTTGGTGTCAAGAATTGGAGTTTGCATCAATACTTCTCTAGTAATCCCAAGTATAAGATTTAGAAGTTGTAGCATGTAGAGGGCCGAACTCAATAAAAGTTTATGTAAAATTAAGGATTCTAATTAATTAAGACATGAGTTAGGATTAATCAGATGCGATAAAGGAAATATGGGGGTTTGAAGTCATGTTTAGCAACTTAAGCAAGATGGATTAAGAGAATAACCAAATAAAATTTTACTAGGTGATTATGATGAGTAAATGAAATGATAATCAACGGTAAATGATGAAAATTTGCAAAGTTAACAAAAATAAAATCAAAGAAAGAGATAAAAGCTTTTTAATTTTTTTAATTCAAATATATCAGCAAACTAAAAAAAATCAAAGCAAAAATAAAAGCTTTTTCACTTTTTTTTTATTCTCATAATAAATATGATTTAGTTGATCGAATAAAATAAAGATTGACCAAGTATCATTAGCTCGACTGGTAAAAGTACCTACGCAAAGTTTAGAATTTACAGGATTGAGTTACGTTTGAGACGGAACCATATAACATGCTATGTTCTCGGATTTGGAGGGATGTACGGGTTTCGACTCAGAACCTCCTAATTAAAAAAAAAAAAACCCCCTTTTCAAGCATCATCAATAAGTTTGAAAGCCTAATCTAGATTAACATGTAATACCGGCAGTACCACTATGACTCCGGACAAACCATCGTTCTAAGAATAAATTCTAATAATTACGCTGAATATGTTTTTTTGTTTATCCTCTCGCACCATAACAACTTAAAGAAACTAGTTTTAACCATTTACTTGCCTTTCAAAACAAAACAAAAAGCACATAAGCAAAAACAGTGGGATTTCCTTTTTGTTTTAAGCATCCTAGATAAAGAAAAATGTATTGTAAATGACATGAATACACTTCATCGGGTACTGGGTTCCGTAATATACGCTAAGGGTAAAATAACGCCATTTAGCATGAACTTCATTTCTGTGTATACAAAGTAGGAGCTTATAAAGGCTTAGTGTGCGCCGTAGAAAATAAATGATAAGAATATAGTACATTTATAACGACCTTAAGGAGTGATCGCCGTCAAAGAAATCGTTAAACACGTCGGGAAACGTCGTTTTGTTCTCCAAGTTGCCTCCACCACTACTCTCTCCCGCGAATCCTTGAGAGAGTAACAGAGTCAGAGGATCTCCCTCAAACTCGTCAAGATCGGCGAAGAAATCCTCTGGCTGATGTTGAAACTCCGGCCTATAAGCATCACGGACGTCATTATCAAACTCTACTGTGTCCTGACGCTCCTCCACGTCCTCTTCCTTTACCGTGGTGGCCGGATAAGGAGGCCGAGTGGAGGATGAAGGCAAGTGGGTTTTATTGGGTTCGTCTTTGTTATAGTTGATGTTTTGGGAGACTTTGGACGAGGCAGATATCGATGTAGTCACAGTTGCGGATTTGGAACAAGGATTTGAAGAGGAGGAGGAAGAGGAACGAGTGGAGCCGGCAAGAGCATTGCGTTGAGTGGGCCATGGATGGTTATGCTCAGAGTTGTAAGTTATCACTAACATGTTTGGATCGGTGCGGCTACGTTCCACTTGTTTCCTAGCTGAACAACCTTTCGAGCTGCTACATCTGTAGTAACCCCTGAGGAAAAATCATTCATCACGCTAGTGTCAAACCATCAATAGTATGTGATCTTCTTACTTAATTTTTGGAGAAAATTCACTTTTTTGATTACCCGCCTATATAAGTAATTTGATCACTTATTTATTACAATCGATCGAGGAATGATATAACTTTCAACGGAATATTATGATTATTATACGATAAGGTTTGCATCAAATGTCACTAATTAAATAGCAATATACATTAAGGCTTAGTGTGCGCCGTAAAAAATTGAATGATATCTTTTAGAGTTCCATGCTAATGATTGCAGCTGCAATATTGTTTTTTAGACCCGTTTCTCTCTTTTTCCCCTGAGAAAGTCCACTTTCCAGTAATATAGCAAGGTACAAAAACAAAATAGTGATTTTCAAGTTGTGATGTAACTATATATCATATATGCGTATAGATCAGGAACATATATGGTTATATAGAAATACATATATTTTGAGTATATGTATATGTTGATGAGTGTTGTGTGTATATAGAATATATATAAGTTATATGTACCTGGGATACGGAGAACCTTTGATGGGTTTTTGACCGTATTTTCGCCAAGCCCATAGATCAGACGGAACAACCTCTCCACTGGACCGGCTATTCATGGCCGCAGGAGCCGGTATGCACACCACTTTCTTTGCTTGGCTCTTCCTGCATGCATACATCTTGAGACCCATGTAAGTATCACGTACGTCCGTGCATATCCGTATATAACTTTTTTTAATCCACTGTAATAAATATGATGATTTCGGTTCGAGATATATAGATGTAAAAATTCGGAAAACTGCCAAAAAAAAACCATGCATAATATATACATGCAAACAACGAAACCCTAGTTCAGTCCGTCTCGTATGCTTTCATGAAACTCTTATATAGAAATGTAATTCAGGAAACGTAAGCAGCGTCAACACTGGGCCAACCTATAACCCCTCCATAAATTCTTGCGCCACTTTTGTGTTTTACGAATAGCGCTGCGACCGGCTCTCACCGCTCGCTTTGTTTTGCTTACTCACTATTTAGTTTAAGGCAAAATGGTTCTAACAGATTAATGACATTTCATTTGTCAAAAAGATAAAAGGATGAATTTTTTTGTGAGTCACCCGAAACAAAACAAAATGGTAGTTATGTCATATCATTGCTATCGTTCATTAATGAAGAATCTACAAAGGAAAAATAATTAATCACATGGTGTTACTATATTTTATCATGAACCCAACATTTAATGAGCTTGTCTAATCAAGAATGAGAATAATAATAATATAACCATGGAGATCAATTTTAATAAATTTACCTTCTCTTAATGCCAAGATTCCGAGGAGAAGAAGAGATCTGAATCTGTGAGGACGATGACGCGATGTTGTGATTATCAACATTGATCATCCCCCACGGTGAAGCTGCTGCAGCGGATACGGCGGCTGTATCGTGGATGATGCTGCTTTGTGAGATCCGGATTTTTGGGAAGACACTGCATTGACTCTTAACATGATCCTCCTCAAAAGCCTTTGGAAAGATTGCAAAAGTGTTTTTCCTTTTGGTATCTCCGGAGTTGGCAGTGAGGTGGAGTGGGTCTGCCGTGCTTACGAACGGGTCGCCAAAGGATGGGAAATCCACGTGGAGATCTGTGGCCCGCGGCGGAGATCGACCTTCTGGTGGCCCAGGAGATGGTGACACGTGTCCTGATCCGATTCCTCGTACGACGTCGGTTAAGTCTCCTTGGTAGTTGTCCATTTCTGGAAACTCGGAGACGCTGCACATAACATATAAGAAACTCGGTATGAAGCGTGTGTGTGTCTGTTTATCTGTCTATTGGATTTATGTAAGGCGGATGCATTAGCAAATCCAAACCCAAGAGAAAGAGTAAAAGAATAATAATCACTAGAAATCCGGGATATATATTAGACTATAACTCTCGATTCTTTTGCCGGAAGGGGGTGATCAGAGATGTTGGTTTGTTTTCCTGGAAAATAAAATGAGAAGAAGAAAGAATAATGGTTGATGAACGAGAGAGACGCTGACTTTTCAGAATGAAAACATCTTCGACCACTTAGAGAGAGAGGGAGAGATCAGATTTTGTACTCTATAATATATAGGTAACTAATTATCACAATAAAATATTTAAAGGAGGTGAAAATAATATAACCTTTTTAAAATTATCTATATTTGTGGGTCGTATACTTTTAATTAGATTATCTCTTTATTGATTTTATTTTGTTTTGAACTTCAAACATGAAAAGTTGGCTATGTTATCCCTTTTCGAGCATGCCGTGTCCATATTTTATTTTCTTTGCAATACCTAATTATTATTTAGTAACGACAAAAACTAAAGCTCTATACGTTGTCCAAAATATATACCGCGATTTCATTTCATATATATATATATATATATATATATATATATATTTGTTTTAAGGAAACAATCAACAATTTGAAAACAATTCGTATGTCGTATTTGGACAGACCTTATCGTATCACGAAGATAAGAAGGTGTGATGTTCGTATTTACAGATAATTAATACGTGATGTGGAGATCATGTACAAAGATCACATAAACCATGGCTCTAATCACTTAAGCAAAGGTCTACTAGAGATAGTTATTGTAAACCGTGAAAATCGATGCATTGAGATACCAAAATGAATTGACAGGTTGGTATGTCATATAAAATTGTATCTAAAATATAAAGCTTAGTCTACGTAAAATCAATACAAAGTCTTTCACGGTCTTCATATGGCCTGATTACAATTCGGCATACCCTATCGAATAACCTCTATTATTTAAGTTGTATTTTTCGAATTTACGACTAACTTGTATGAAAAGTAGATGCAATATTGAAAGGCCATCATCGATGGTCTCTACAACCTTAAATTTAGTATTTCGTAAGAAATAATTCCTCCACCTAAAAATGTATCAACGAGTTGGTTTGCCGCATAAAATTGTGTATAAATTAGAAAACGTAGTCTACGTAGAATATAGACAAGGTGTCATTAGGTTTATATATGGTTGACATACTTCGGCAGACTCTATCAAATATTGAAGATAATAAGGTGGGTTTTCCTAATTTACGACTAACTATTATGCGAAATGGAGGCCGTGTACAAAGACCATCAACGTCTTATCAAGCGAAGGTCTTTCCTAAACATTCTTCTGTAAAAATCAATCTCTTCTCAGAAAAAACATACTGGCAGGTTGGCATGCTGCTTAAAATTAAGGGGGTCTAACGTAGAAAACCTATTATACATACAATCTAAACAAGGTCTATGTGCAGTCTCCATATGGTCTGCTTGCACTTCGACAAACCCTAACTAAGAATTAAGACGATAAGGTGCAGTGTTGACCGAGAATTTACGACTAACTGGCATGTGAAGTGGACACTCAACAGCGATGAGTCTACATAAAATATTGATGCCTCCACAGGAAAAAATGTACTGGCGGGTTGTTCTGCCACTTAAAATTGTTGGGGTCTAACATAGAGGAACAAGTCTACGCATGATCTACACAAGGTATATCTAGGTATGTGTACGGTCTGCTTACACTATGGCCTATCAAATAATGAGACGATAAGGTGTGGTGTTGATCGAGGATTTAGGAGTAATTGGTATGCGAAGTAGAGGCTATGTAGAAAGACCATTAACCCTGGGCCAACAACCTCAAACTAAGGTCTTCCGTAAGAGTCGATCCCTCCTTGAAAAAATGTAATGAAGGGCCAGTATGCTGCATAAAATTATGTCTAAAGTAGAAAACCAAGTCTACACACGATCTACGCACGATCTATACAAGGTCTGTGTATGGTCTACTTACACTTCGACAAACCCTAATGAATAATGAAGCTGATAAGGTGGTACAAACTGTTATGCGGAGTGGAGGTTATGCACCAAGACCATCAGCCATGGTTCTATAGCCTCAAGCAAAGGTATTTGGTATGAATGGATCGATTCCTCCCCAGAATGGCGGGTTGGTATGCGGGATACAAAATTTTCTAAAGTAGAAAACCAAGTATGGGGTATTGATATATCAGAATTTTAGTGTTCTTAAGCCATTTTCTTATAGTTTTGAGATCTTAAGACACTAGTTTGGTTCATATTCATGCATTATTTTCTTAGTTTTTCTTGTTTTAAATTTAAAGTCTTAAGATTGCATTTAGATTGCATATGTGCATTTTGTTGTATTTTAGGTACAAAAAGAGATGGTAAAAAGATAAGCACACTTAGGATAAATCAACAAACACCAAATAAGATATCTGATCATTATTGTATAAAGTTAGATTGGTGAAAATTAATAGATGCTCGAAGATGCTAACTCGGGTAATGCAGTGGAGAAGCCTCATGTGTCACAAGGAGGTGGATTCAGCATATACAAGTGTGCCTCAATGAAAGATCAATGAAAATATGCTGTTGGGTCGAAACATAAGTGAATTTGGCCAAGTAGAGTCAAAATATGGCAATTTGAAGTTGAACTTCCAATCATGTATGCCACCCCGCAACCACGTTCCCTTCACCCGTGACTGGAAGCGTAATAATAAACTTCCTGCATCAAATCGCAAGTGACACCCACTATACAGTGATTTCCGAGCACAATCATATTTTTCTCAACCGGGTCAAATTCGGTTCATCGTGGGTCGAAACAGCTCAGCTCAAGATACATACAGTATATAAGTATTTTATATGCCACAAACCCTATGTTATGCTAGTTTTTGAATTTTAAAATCCAAGACTTGTTCTTGAATGTTCTTATGGATTTTTCTCATAACCTATTTGAATCTTTGGATATTTTGATGATTTGGTAGTTAATTGCATCTCTATTACGATTTTATCTTCTTTTTACCTTTCTTCTTCTTTTCTCACCATGGATTCACTAATATCAATGGGGGAGTAGTTCTTATTATGGATTGAGGGTATGGTTAGATTAGGGTGAAATTAGTTGGTTTTTTTTGTCTCCTACGGCTAAATCATCAAGAATATATCATTCGACTGTGATCCTAATGGTGGATTGAAGATGAAAATCTCATATTATACCCAATTGAAAAAATGTCTACCAAGTGTTTGTGAAATTTCCTCAACCAAAACCAAATGAGAAAATCTTGTATAACCTAAAGAATTAGATGTTAAATGGATTAGTGGGATGTATAGGATTGTTCTTAATGACCTTTGATGTATTAACTGCATGATAAATCATTGCTAATCATGATTTTCATTGGATGATTATTGCCATGAGAATGAATTAGTCTAAGTTATATGCCTAAACCACTAGATTAGCATTTTATAAATCTAAGTATGAACCAATATCCAACCACTAGCTACTCTAATCACCTATACCTAAGCCTTTGACCAATATTTCTCATATTGAATTACTTTTTAGGTTTTACTTTTAGTTGACTTTTCTCATTTTAGCTATCTTTCCATTTGTTTTTGTTTATGCATTATATTAGATTTACATTAATCCACGTTTTAGCTTGTATTCTTGGTTTAGTTTGGCTATCTATTTTGCAATTGTAGTTTCATTTTCTTCTCTTGATTTCATTTGAATTGCATTTAGGACTAGGATTTAAAATCAACCAAATCAATGAATCTTAGATTAATGCATTGCTTGCATTTTTAATACATAGATCATCTCTTTTAGATACAGCCCACAAGTACACAACGAAAACACTTCACTTGGGTATCTTGAGGATTCATAAATGTAAAACATGATTTTAAAAAGTGAAAATCCTCTCCTTTCACGATACTCGGCCTCTAGGCTCAGACCGATTTTCAATTCCTTGAGTTTCCGAGCTATGAATTTCACTTCCAATATCTTTTTTAATTTGTAGCACATGGAAGTTCAGTGATATGAATATTGTAGAATTTTCACTATGTAAATCTGGCCCATCACATATTTTCTTTTGTTATTCTTATGTGAACCCCCTTTTTATTTCCTTTAAATAGAGGCGCATGGAGCATCTATAACCGTTTTTATCCTCCTTCGACTTCATCTTTTTGATGTCGGTTAAATTCATGACCCTTCCGCCTACTTGCCTTGTGCTCTTTGTATCCCACATCGAGTTGTATCTTCTTTTATTCGGTGGTCGCTCAGTTCGATTCACTATGTAGTGTGTCATGAATTTATAGGTTGATGATCATAACTTCTTGGAACTGGGGCTTGTTCCACAGTCCATACATCAATGCAGCTTAAGCGGTGAGTTCGTTGATCGATGTCATTTTGACCATCGTTTCCTTGAAACTAGTTAGGGAGTACAAAAGTTGATCCTTTGAGCTTTAGGTTAACGCTCAAAGATCTACGCCAGAGATCACATTCTCCATGAACATGGAGTACAATGTTACGGAGGAAGTTGATAGTTGCGTGAAGCTATCAATCAGTCATTCTTCTAACTTGGAGAACCAATCTAGGCTAGGTTCCGTTAGGTGCTTTGGGAGAGCTTACAAACTCATGTGTAAGATTTATGATGTGTTATTCTTTCGTACACGAAGAGTTTGTAATTTCACTATATTACGAACCAAAACATTTGGAATGTCTAAAACTATGGAAAATCAATCAAAAGGATAATGAAAATTTTGGTGGAACTCCAATCATAACATCTTTGGGTAATTGGTGATTCAAGTGCATCATATCTACTAATACGTGAAACTAATAGAATGCTCATTGATAGAGAAGCTTGAACGTTACCTCAACTTGCAATATTGCACTATCATAGATTGCTCTATAGTGTATTTCTTCATGCTAGATTGAAAATTGAATTTTATAATTTTACTAGATTAGGATCCGAGTGATACGCGGATTTATAGTTTATTTTTGTATAACCTATGATTAAACACATGAAAACATATAAGTGGAAAAATAAATGAAATCATCCGTTAAATAAGATTTATAATGTCGATGTAAAACACCCGAAAGAGAAGTACAAAATCTGTTTATTTATTTAATTGTTTTATATTAATGTAATTTATTTACATATAAATTTTTATCACATGTTTTGAGATAAATATTTTTTGTTTAACTGATCTAATGTAACATAATCTTTGTTGTTATACTGAATTCTCATACTCATGTTTGTTTTTTTATATCTATGGAGAAATATTATAAAAAAAATTAGCAAACGATAATACATTAAGATCATTAATGTATTGTAAGATGAGAAAATAAGTAATCAAAAAATAATTTATTATATCTCACTAAATAAAAACCTAGGATTATAATAATAATATTGAATAATCAATAATTTTAATCATGAGAATCTTATTATATGATGAATGCATATAATGTATCGGGTTTGTTGTTCTATACGGCGGGAGTTCAAACTCTTTTATTTATAACTAAATTTAAACCTAGAATAAAAATAAAAATAAATAATCAATCATTTTAAGCATGAGAATCTTATTATATAATAAATGCATATAATATAATATATCGAATTTGTTGTTCTATACGGTGGGAGTTCAAATTATTTTATTCATGACTAATGAATCACGGTTCATTATTATATATACATATATATGTAAGATTCGTATGGATATATAAATTTTTCTAAAATTAAACAATAAAAAAATATAACAATGCTTCTAAAGTTTATGTAAATAAACAATTAATAAAAACGACACACGAACAATTATTAAACTATAAACATGTAATCTTAACACAATAAAACGGTAAAATATATGATTCGGTGGTATAATACATTTCTCAGAAAGCTGGAAGTTAATAAAAAATTGTAAGAAAGAGATGAATTTCTTATATAGAATTAAGTAATTCTAATATTTTTCCTTTGAGGATTAAAATCTATTAAATCTCCTTTAATTTTTGTTTCAAGTCTAAATATTGTTATAACATAATCATTTTTATAATAGGAACATATATCATGATACTTATCTAGTATAACATAATCCTTTTTAATATGATCATATAATAAGATACTTATCTAGTAAGTTTAGGTTTATTTGTTTAAGTTATAATAGAATATAATACATTTCTCAGAATGTTGTAATAGAATAAAAGATTGTAAATTTATTTGGTGAGAATTTAACAGAGAGGTAAGATTTTTATATAGAACTAAATAGTTCTAATCCTTTTTCCTCTAGAGATTAAAATTGATTAAATCTTCTTTTTCAATAATTACTTTTTTCAAGTCTAACTATTGTTATGACATAATCTTTTTTTAATAGGATCATATAATAAGATATTTATCTAGTAGAACATAATCTTTTTTCTAATAGGATCATATAAAAAGATATTTATCTAGTAAGATTATGTTTATATATTTAATTATTTACATGTGTCAAAATATGATTAGTTGGTTTAAGTAAAATATTTTAAACACGTGCCAAAATCTGATCGACCGACTGACACGTGTGGTAATCGTGTTAATTACGAAGTTTTGACATCAAACTTTATATAATAAAATTGTAGTTCAAGATATTATATACGTAAAACCAACAATTACACTACTGATGCTAGGTTAAGGGATATCTAACCTATTTTAACATATATGTTTTCTAATTCTAACTTCTTAAATTTTATAAGGGTATTATACTTCTATTACTTGTGTGAAACCAGTTTGTTGGATAAAATATCACCGATCTTACGCCAGACCATAACATTTAATGTCTCAGAAGTTCCTACAATCAAATTTCCGAAAACGATTCGTAAATGTTATCTCGCAGCAGAGTAATGTTGTTAGTGTAGACAACTTAATTTCAAAGAAAGTCGACACTTATATCTATCCATAATCAATATCCCCTAAATCATAAGGGCAATTCGTTATACATTATGTTTTTCCTATAAAATGAAGAAAAGAAAATATGAGAATTAAAACAGAAGCAGTAATTCACATCCACTTATAGTCCATACGTCGTTAATAACAATGATTTACATTTTTTTTATTTCAAACATTAAAAGAACATTGTGAAAATTAAAACAGAAGGAGATCGTTTTAGTCATTACTGAAAATGCGCGAAACACTTTTATATATTTTTACGGTCCACTTTTGTCGAAATCCTGTTAATGGTATTACTATGATTACATATATTTGTCATGTTTTGTGATCCACACGGATTGGAAACATGAAACGTAATGGTTCATATTCTAGTCAAATCGTAATTGTTTAATTTTGTAATACCAGAATGTTTTTTTTTTGTCATCTAGATCTGTTACAATTACTGGAACAGTTACTATACGAACAATTCTATCCATTTACAAAGATCCACATAAGATGATTTTACCTACATTATACTCACGATGGACATCTTTCTCTTGGACATGCCGGACGATGACTAAATAACTCTCGTTATACCACATTGGAAATCTCCTACAAATTTTGATTTCAATAATAGTCAGAGCAATAAATCATAATATATGGGAATCGAACTCCGTACCTTCTAGTGTAGTAGAATAGAAGTATTAATGAATCATTGGTCAAACCATTGGATAAAGAAGCTTCCACTACCGAAATATTTTTAACATCTTTATTTTGTAGTGAAGGAAAAAAAAATTCTTCAAATCTTGAAAAGTAATAAAATCTGTGTATCCAAATATCTCAAACGTATTGAGAGAGAGAGAGAGGGAGAGAGAGGCTAAAATGGCTGGTGCACCTCATCTCTTTGCACTCCCGTCGCGTCTACATACAGCTTCTGCGTTTCTCTGTAATATCTTCATCTCTCTGTTGATTTTCTACATTTTTGATGACATTATCCTCTTTCTCAATCTGAATTTCGTTTCTGTCAGCCGCACCAAACCGGAATCGAGTTCGTATCCAGGCGAAATCATGCCCGGAGAATCAGAGCTTCGATTCAAACGATTTGGAATCTTCGTCGGAGACTACCAAGAAACCCCAGGTTAATATAAAGCGGCCTCTTCTTGTTGGTACGGTGTCTGCGGAAAACGTTTCTTTCTCTGATTAGATTTTCCGGTAAAAGTTTCCAATTGATCGTCTCGGTTCTTCCTTCACCACACGAATTCTTCTTATCTTTCTTTACTTGACAATTTTAGTTTATTTAAGTTATCTATTATGACACGCAAGCACCTATAAAGCTAGTTGATGGTTAACATTGTTCTAGTTAATTAGGTATACTATTGCTTCTATTATGCTAAGAAGAAATTCAACTTCTGCTGGTAATTCAAAATCTTCTAATTTGTGTATGCAAGTGCTAAGGAAACTCAGTGTATTAGTATTAGTTTCTGCTATCAATTAAAATTCAAGTGGTAACTAACTGCCTTGTGTTGTGGCTGCAGAAATCGATGTCACGGAGACAGTGGATGACATGTGTGTGCTTATCTCCAGCTTTAATTAATAATGCTTACACCTTTGTCTCTGTCCAAAAGGCAGACGCTTTAGACAAGACCATTGGAGCTTCATGCCGTAACTGTCAGGGCAGTGGTGCTGTTCTTTGTGAGTGGCCCCTTGTTTGTCTTTTCTTTTCTGGGAATCTGATATACAAAATGCCTCGTGAGCTTTACTACTGATGCCTGTCTTAGGTGATATGTGTGGGGGTACAGGAAAGTGGAAAGCTCTCAACCGAAAACGTGCCAAAGATGTATATGAGTTTACAGAATGTCCAAACTGTTACGGTTTGTGTCTCCTTCCCCTCCCAATTTATTTCATTAGTCTAGTTTTGTTCTGTAACGTGTGGCTTAACGGGTGCTTCTCCTATTGGAAACAGGCCGAGGGAAACTTGTTTGTCCGGTCTGTTTAGGCACAGGATTACCAAACAACAAAGGACTTCTTAGAAGGCCTGGTGCTCGTGAGTTACTCGACAAGATGTACAATGGTCGCCTTCTTCCTGGTTCATGAGCAGGCCAATATATTTGATAAGTATAGGTTGTTTTCTTTTTATCCAATACCTGTGTATTGAGAGGAGGGTAAAGTGGTCCTTAAACGTTCCCGAGCTTGTATTTCTTTTGAGTTAATAAGATTTTTTTATAGCTCGATCTTTTTTACCCCGATTACTTGTTGTATAATGCTTATTAGGTATACATCTGCTGAACATTTGAAGCAAAATTCGAAATGGAACTTGAGAATTTCCCTCTTAATTTAAGATTGGTGTTCACCAAGCTCATTTGCTTCTTGTGATATCAATACACACAGAGAGGGAAGATAAACCTCAAAGTCAGGCTTTCTTGGCTCGTTTAATAGAAGCTTTATTGATAGCATCAGAGATCTCTCTCCGTCTTTTGGCATTATTGTTCTTATTGATCTCTCCAGCATTATTGTTGTTGTTTGTTCCTCCAGAGCTCTTGTTACCTGCTGCTTTCAATGCTTCTTGCACAAACACCTTCAGTCTCCACAAAGTAACATCAGTCTGAACATCGATGTCAAGCTCGACTTCAGGTGCTCCAGCTGGGAAACTTGGGTTGCTCTCTGAAACCATTTTTAAAGCTTTAGAGAGATCCTCAGGAGAGAGCCGACCTAGAGCTGCAGAAAGTCCTTTCTTTTCCTGAGTAGACAGTTTTCTGTTCATTCATTTCAAAACCAAACTCGGTTAAGACCCTCTTGCTTCAGAGTAAATCGGGTTCAAAACCGGAAAATGTGTGTTAGTTTAAATAACCTGCATCTCTGAACTACTGTTTCACGGAGTCTCTCCAGCTGCAGATCAATCTCATATAGCTAAAAAGATACGTACAAAAAACCCGTCAAATCTGAAAGCCTGAAACAGAGCAGAAACTCAAACTAGAGAATTTTACTGCATTTGCTTACTTCGTTACTCAAATCCCTAGCCATGTTTGCTTGAGCAGCCTCCACGGTAAGCTGCTTATTCGCACGCTCCTCAGCTTCACCATCTGCTTGTCTCTTTTCCTGTTTCATACCAAACTACTTATAACAAACACATCCAGGACTTGGAAAAGAGCAAAATCAGGCGTACGGTACCTCTTCGCCGAGTTTAGGCATTATGAGAAGCCATTTCTCTTCAAATTTCTGCAACAGAGCTTCAGCCATCACATGGACATCCTCTTTTTCTTCGTTATATCTCATTGCGTTCTTGAATACTAGCCTAACGTCCGCATATATCTCCCGGACATTACTATACTCCGAACCCTCCATTTTACTTTTGATCGTTCCCAAGTCCATTGGCTTCTCTATAACCTTGTAATAATCATGGAGTCCAAGTCCTTTAACATCAACAGGTTCCAAAAACGGCCATGCCCATTTATGTTGAGCAACCTAAGAGGTATAATAAGAAACAAAAAAACACATATTGAAGATCCAGGCTTCGAATTTTATCATAAAAAGGAAAAAGGGATTCTATTCCAGGCTTGCCTGGCGAAAAATGGTTGCAAATTGACGCATAAGTTCAGGGCTGGAAACATGTTTGCCCTTTGATTTTTCTTTGCCAGCTGAGTTACACTTTGAGGTGTTTGGTTGAGAAATAGCAATCTTTTTCCCACCTGAGTTACTCTTCGATGTATTTGTTTGAGCTGCTGCTCCATCTTTCGTAGAGTAAAACTGTTCAACCTCCACAACTTTTTGCTCAAGCTGCAATCAAAATGCCGCGGTAAGATAGTCGGAAAATAACATAGTACCCGCGCCGCCAAATGAAAGCAATTGTCACCTTATTCACTCTCTCAGTTATCTCATCTACGCATGTTCCCAAATCCTCAAGCTCACTTTCCCCATTTCCATTAATATCTGCAAGCTCTGGATTCTCCACATCGCAGTTCGGCACAAGCACAGGTTCTTCCTATGCAATGACAGAAACCAATCAATTAACTCCAAGCTCAACATAAATTGCATCTTTCTACCATTATTCTAACTGAAATTTTGATAACTCTGTATATCTCGGTGTACCATTCTTGCTACTTATAAGTGTTTAAATTCGATAAAGTTAGAGACTTTCTGACTAGGGTAAATTTGAAAAACGTGATTTCTCCCAAAAAAAAAAAAAAACAGCTAGATTATCAGACGAACTCAATGGTTAGCCAAAATCAATCCACAATTGCAGAATACAAACGTAAAAAAGAAATTCAAAAAGAAAGAAAACGATATTCAGAAGGTGAAATTATGTACCTTCACATGTACGGACATTGGAGAAGTGTGAGTCAGGAGAGCTTTTCCACGAATAAGGTGTCAGGTCGGAGGAAGAAGATGAAAGACAAGTTAGCAAACGCTTTTCTGCTTCTTCGTTTCTTTCGTTTAGGGTTTACACCGAATAGGCTTTTCAAAATTTCGTATTAATATGGGCTTCTTTATTCGGCCCATTAACCAATTAGGTGTTTTTCTTTCCAACAATGGAGTTAAGGAATTTGCTCCTTCTTCCATTTTCTTGTTAATAACTTTCATTATTTTTGGGTCAAAAATCAGGTGAATAAACTAATTGAAAAATATATTAACAATATATAGATGTTTCTGTCATTTTTCTATTTGCAGAAATTACAACTTCATTTTATTTGGTCATGATCAATGTTAATCACAATGTGTTCACTAATCATGTATTTATTTAACCAATGGCCACTTCAAACATCTAACATATTATATTTTTTTGATAATTTTCTATGAACTTTTGACCATGTATTCACTTGGTAGGTTATTAGCGAATTCTTAACCATGTGTATGTTTGGACACGTTCTCTACCTGAGACGGTTAAAATATGACATATTATGGTAGTGTCAACAAATTACCGACCCTATATATGTTTGATCACCTAAATTATATAACATATAACATGATTATGGTAGTTATCCATGAATTTCTTGACCACGTGTCAAGTTGTTAGGTTTTACATGAAATGTTCACCATAATTTTTCTTAGTCATCTGTTGATAATTTGAACCGTCTTACGTAAAAAAAATAGTTATTTACAAATACATGACCATGCTTACGCTTGATATAATATCCACCTGAGTCGTCTGAAATAAGTGATACAAATTTAATGTCCTACTCAAATTATAAAACTCTAACTGCAGTTGTGTTTGCTTGTGTACTTAGAGTTTCAAATTCTCTAGAGACAATAAATTTTCACACACCAACAACCTATAACTAAGAAAAGACGTAAAGTGAGAGAGTAAGCATACT
The DNA here is from genome assembly GCA_900116095.1 of Euclidium syriacum. Classification (NCBI taxonomy): domain Eukaryota; kingdom Viridiplantae; phylum Streptophyta; class Magnoliopsida; order Brassicales; family Brassicaceae; genus Euclidium; species Euclidium syriacum. The sequence continues at coordinate 128,815 of FPAK01000001.1, read as the reverse complement.
AACAAGAGAAAAATAGAAAATAAAGAAAAGTAACGAGTGCAGAAGGGTAATTTCAGCAGGGTTATGGTAATAAATTAGACTAAACATGAAAGTAAAAGATTGAGTAAAGTAATGGCAGTAAATTAATAACATAGTAAGTAAACGGCTAACTAAGTGGGAAATTAAGGCGTTTGATCATAGGTTATATGTAGGGGTTTCTATTGGGAACCGAAAATGTCAAGTGGAACGGATGCACACTTGGGTTGGTTTCCAATATAAAGGCTTGCCATGCTGTTTAGTTACCTTACAACATCGGATCTCATGTATTCTTTGAACCGCCAACACCATTCTTAAGCTAACTTGCAAGTAATCCCTTCAAATGTCTACAAAGGTTCACTTTAGAATCCTAATCACCAACTGGAAGAAGTATTCAAACATCTAAATTTTTATTAAGAACGTAAAAGAAGCTACAACTACTAGGGAGATTTAAACCCCTAAAACTGTTGCTATTACACACAAAAACAAATTTAACAGAGTTTCTTAAAAAACAAATTTGAGACCAAAGGCAAAGTTGGTAGTATCAATGCACGTATATTAACTAAGGAGATGAGGAGAGAAAAAAAGAGTTGGTGTGTCAGTGTGAGAATAAAAAAAAGAGATTACAATCCAATGCGTCAAGCTTAAAGGGTTTTAAGAATAAGTGACATTTATTTTTAGATTTTTTTAATTAATCAAATTCAAAAATAAAAATTAAATAATAACAAATTAAAATTTAAAAGCACGAAAAGATCTACGTTGTATTCGATATTTTATCTTTAGCTAATAGCATTAAATCCAAACATACAATTGAGAGATTTAACAATTTTTGTCACGAACAAACGTTTATTAAGATATCTCAAACCGGGGTTAAGGGCATAACACTAAGGGTCTGTTTAGCTATCATGTCAACTTCCACATTTTTGTTATGTGGTACAAACGACAATAAAATCTTCAAAAACGAGATACATAGCTCTTGGATATAATTGACTATGATGAATACCTCTGTAATAGGTTCCACATTGATTGCTCGATTCAAGGTATGCGAGTCTGAGAATACCAGAAACTACATAGATTTCTTGCGGATCGCGTCTAGCAGAGCAGCATGGACTACTTTAGCTTTCAAAACTAGGGCCGAGGTGTTCCACCTCTCGGCTGTAGAAAATCCAGCCCATGCCGCAGAAATTTGTTTCGTTACTCCATGAGGTGTCAAAAAAGCACTTGGGGATTCCCAGATCTGGGGGGTTCCTACCTTCTCTCTAGTTCTTTTGGTTCGTGTCTTTGAAAGGCGAGCTTATGTGCTATCACCCAAGCTCTTGCATCGGTGGTTGCTTTAACAACAACAACTTCTGGTGTGAATCCTCGGGAGCTAAATATCAGGTTATAACGAGTTTTCCATATATGCCTAAAGATCCATGGAAAGAAAATTATGGTTCTTTCTGTGGATGGTGGGCCATGGAAGCCCAATCCTTTAGAGATGAGGTCCTTTACAAATCTTGGACTCGTCGACTGGGCATAGCTAGCGGGGTTACTTTCCAAACCTCCAATGCGAAAGGGATTCGATGAAAACATGGTCTGGAGTTTCTCTACCCAGTCATCTCTTACATGCAAAGTCTAGTTGGATTTCTCGTGTTTCCATTTGGGATCCTACCGGTAGTGCTCTTTGTAGCAACCTTCCAGAGGAGCATCTTTATCTAAGGTGTTGTTTTGGTTCTCTAAATGCTTGATGACCAGTTGAAATTTTCAGGATCTGGAAGCGAGGTGGTTTCTGTGAGCAGTCCATAACCTGATATAAACGTGTAGTTCCCGTTTTTCACCGGAAGCCAGATTAAGTGGTCTTGAAACGATCATGACTAGCAAGGAAACTAAAAAAAATGAGGAGAATGAGGAGCAGCTAGAATCAAAGCTAAATGGAGTCAAAGAAGAGGAAATGGATCAACTTGTAATTTTGGAGACAAAAGAAGAAGCATAAGAAGCTCAACTTGATATGATCATGATCATGACCGAAAATGGAACTGAACCAGCTTAGAAAGTAGTTCATAAAGAAACTCGGAAAGAGAAAAGCGCTGGAGCAGCTCAAAAATAATCTCAGAAAAAATAAAAAGAAGTCTACATAAACTCTTATACTCTATTTAGGGAAAAATTGACTGTGCTAATCCAACTACTCTAGTTGTGATTCAAGCCACTTAAGCATCATTAAGAGAGGTGTTGCGACTTGCACTTTTTTTCTTTTCTTTTTTTCCCTTGGTTTGGTTTTGTCTCATTTGTGTTTTACAAGTTTTTTAATGAGGCAAGGCCACACCACTTATACAAAAGACTTCTTGATGAAACCAAACTCAACTCTATCACCCAAGGTTGTCAAAGAAGAGGAGGAGCCTAAATTTCGAATTCAAACTTTGTTTTTAATGTTTAGTCTATGCTCATTTACTTTCATTAGTTTTCTTTGTTATTCCCTAAGCATCTAAAACTTTATATGCATGCATCCTTCTCCTTTGATCAAATTTATTAAACATCTTTTATTCAAAAATCTTTCTGAAACTTGTTTGATTACAAGCTTGATTAGTGTACTCGGATTTTGATTCTTGCATTACAAGCACCTTTGATAGTCTAAGAGTTCTTCCATAAATCTTAGAAGTTTCACTCAATCCAGAATCAGTTCTTATCATTCCGCAGTCACAAATCACCCATAAATCATCCACAATCATTCCAAAAACTACCATAGAGATCGATCATTCATCATTCATCATGCTGAAGCCATCATTGAAAAGTATTTTCCATATGCACCATCATCTTACGCATCATCATCGTTGTTGTTGGAAAGATAATCGTTTCTTTTTCTTAACACAACCCATTGAAGCATCAAGGGACTTGATCATGTCACCTAGGATCTCATCAAGTGGTACCAGAGCTGATCTCCGTGACCAGGTTGTGTTTTTCAAAAACCAATCATATTCTGCAACTTTTGAGAGTTTTCATATTTCATGATCATATTAGTTCTATGGTTGAATCTTGTTATAAACATGTTCATTAGGGTCGATTCTGCCTAGATCATGCTTAGGATTTGTTTAAAAACTTGAAAGAATTCACGAAATTTCTAGAAAGATAAAACTAAGGTTTTGCGATCAATTTAAGATTGTACTTTATGAGGAAGTTTCTGAGTTAGTTACTGAGTCAGTTCCTGAGTCAGTTCAGCTATGCTTTAAATTTTTGTGCACTTGATCTTTGTTGGTTGAGTGTGTGAAGCAGGGTTCATGGGCTAAGAAAGATCAAGGTTTCTATTCTAACCAGAGCACACATAATGAAGAAAAGGTTACATGCTGTGGAAAGTTGATTTTAAGCAACCAGATAACAAAAGGAGCTCAACATGGAGCAAATCACATAAACATTCTCACAGTCCTGGGTTCATTTTAGTTCTGCTTATCATCAATCTGCCAATGGAACCCGACTATATTCTTTTTCAAGAAATGGAAGCTATCTAGAGCGGGAAGAAAACATGGAAGAGTGGTTTCACAAAAACTCTATCAAAGAGGAGAAAATGTTGTCTTATGCAGTATGCCAGCTGACAGGAAAAGCACATAAATTGTGGGTGCAAGAACATGATGAGCGCTGGTACTAAAATAAGCAAACTATCACCACTTAGAAAAAACTGAAGAAGCTGCTAAAGGAACAGTATGCGCCTAAGCACAAGAAAAAATAACACATTAATAAAAAAACTTCCAAGAATGATGACTGCAGCCTAACTAGATTCAAAACGTGAAGAATCAATAAACAAGAAGACCGATCATGCCAAAGAAACCAACAACAAGAAAAATGAATTGTTGGTAGAAGCGGTTATGGCTAGAATGAAACACATAATGAATCAGAGATTTGATTCCCTACGCAAAGATCTGCAACATAAGCAAACAAGTGTTAGAACAATTTGTAAGGGTTCGATTTTACCGGAACTCAATACACCTCCATTTGGACCACAAGGACAACACCCTTAAGCTAAGTCTTATGAAACTTAGAAATTAATAGAATTAATCTGTTATGAGTGTCTAAACCATGGTCACCATGTTAACTGAGAGAGTAAAAAATCCTACATCTCTAGAATTGAAAAGAAATAGTGATAATGAGAGTAATGGGCCTGTTAGTGCTGATCTTAACATTCTTAGTTCTAGTATAATGCACTTGTATCGGTCAAAAGGCATTGATGCATGTTCAGTTTCTGGAGCATAGCACTTGGATTAGGATCCGGACATACAAAAGAAGCTTGTAGAGCAAGAAGAAGAACTAATTTCGACCATGGATAAGGTAGACTGAGGTAGAAAGTTGTGAAAAAGAGAAACGAACAGAAATACACATTTCACTTGTTTGTCCTGCATTTAAACCACGAAACCACTTTATCTTACTTTGGAGAATAATGATTATCACAGCTGAGTCTAGACAACACCTTCTCCTCGGTACAAAGATAAGTGAAACCGAAGAAATTTGAGAGAAAAAAAAAGATTGTTACAGAATAAAAACTCTATGATACCATAATAGTATTCAACAACCTAACTTAATCTCATTCTCATTAATTTTAAATGAATGTACACATGTTTTATTATATACAAGTAAGCAATATTGGACCTATGTATACCTCTTGTGCTGAATAATGTGAAGAAACATTGAAGTGACATCTACGATAGGACGGTGTAAGAAAATATGGCTCATTCGGAGATATAGTCATAGCTTCTTCACCAAATATCAACTTCCTAAACTTTCGCTTACCCTCACTCAAATCTTTAGCGTCAGTGACATAAGAAAAGTCTCTTGGTCCACCATTTTCTTGTGCTGGTCCATCTCCGACGATGTTTTGGATTATGAAACCACTCTTTGCACACCAGAATACGATAGCCTCACTTCAGATTTTGAATCATACGACATGTAGATGATCGCACCGATACCAAGCAGAGTAAAGAGTCGTTCGATTTTTTTATCAAGCCCTTCTTTATTTTGTTTAAGTGTTTCTTTCCTCGATGAGTCATTGGAAATGAAAGAAATTTTTACTTTCTTACTCTTTAGGGTGGAAATTTTTTTTCTTTATTTGTGTGTATTTTGATATGTTTTGTGTTTATGGTGGTGTTGTGTTATATAGCGAAAAAGAGATACAAAAATTTGTCTGTATTAATTAGATACCACAATTTTTAGATCACATTTTATCTTTATTAACTAGAGACCACGAATTTTAGATTGTGACTAGTAAAAAAATAAAATAATAATAACGGTCAATAAATTTGTTTTATAGAGGATATAAAGTTATATAAACAATATTTCATTAGTAAAATCAACAAAACGGTTATTTAAAAACATATAATTTTGAATCTTTGTGAGAATTTCTAAGACTTTGTTTTAGAAATGGACCAAAGTCTTATTTGTTATAGAATATATATTTTTTCCTTATTGGAGTTTTTAAATGTAGGTTATTGACTTCAAAATTCATCACATTGTAAAGAAATTGTAAACAATTCTTGAAAGTTCATAGACATAAAATATGTTCATTTTTGTCTATGTAAAATATTTTGTTAGTAAAAAATTGGTTGATGAGTCAGGTTCTTTGAGAATTGGGCGTAAATATTTTAAAATAGGCTTTTTTGCTGAAATTTTTTCTTATAAAAATAAATATAGGTCACTTAAGATAAGTCTGAGATGCTCTTGAGTTTACCTTGGGGTGAAATTAGAACTGTCAATTGGTCAGGGTGACCATGAGCCTCGCCCAACCCATATTATATCGGGTTGACCGTGTACACAACCAATTCGAAATTGGTCAAATTTGGTTAAGCCCAAATATGTCCGTGGTCAAAACGGTCTTGATCAATTGGTCATGGCAGACCAATAAACAAAAAATATTAGGGTTTTGGTGATTTGGGGAATAATTTTTGCTCAGTGTTTCTGTCCTTCCCATCAACCTTGACGGCTCGACATCGTTTTCTATCTACTTCTTCACTCAAATCCGTCACTTCCGTCCATCTCGCTACCGCCAGAAAAGAAGAGGATTCCAAATTCATTACCACCATCGATTCTCTGAAACCTATAAGTTAGGTTATGTTCTAGATCTAATGATAAATTATTCTTTACACATGAAGTTTTTGCTCATGGTTTCGTCAATTATTCTTGGAAAATGATGGGTCTCGTTTAATTTTTGCTTTCTGGGTTTGAATAGTTATGATGTTTTCGTCGATTCTTTGTGCCTTTTGAAAAAAAATTGTTACTGTATATAGCTCTCATCATCTCCATTAGCTAAGCAGAGATTTCATAGTTTTGATGTGTAGATGTTTCTGGGTTTTCGACAAGCTTATGTGTAGATGTTTGATAATGTTTCATTTGTTGGGAATGTCCTGAAATCATTTGTACTTTACTCTAGTTAAAGTTGTAACGTCGAGATTTGACAATTGTATTAATATTAGGTGGTTATAATGTTTTGCTAGAGACCGCTTATAATCTATGGATTTAGAATCCATTACTAATATTATACGATCCTATAGGGTCACACACCTAAGCAGACTGAATCAATTATATATTGAGTTTTGTTATTAATATAATATTGTATTATATATATATATATATGTTATATATAGATATACATGTATAAGGCTCGTGGAATTCATTAAAAGGTTAATGAATGATCATTGGGCTTGGCCCATAACCTATGTAATTAGGTTACGTGTTGTGTGTATAATGTATATATATTAACACGTTTGATTAGATGAAGTTTAATGCCTCTTTTGATCAAAAGGTAACGAGCCACCAAAACTAAACCCTAGACAAATTGTTTGTCAATCTGAGATCTGATCTCAGGCGGCACTAGCATTTCGCTCCGATCTAGTCTGTGTGAGTGTGGATACTGGTAGAGGCGCAACATTTAGAGCGCTAAAATAATCTCGAATAGTTTCGTTTTCATTCCGCTGCAAAACTCCAGGTATATTCGAGATCATAAGTTTAGATTCGATTTAGTATTAACATGTTTCCTGGCAATAGAGTTTGTGATTAGGTTTATAAATTGTTTTAAAATCGGTACAAATTCTAACATCATTAGCTAAGCAGAGATTTCATAGTTTAGATGTTTAATGTGTAGATGTTTCTTGGTTTTCAACAAACTTATGTGTAGATGTTTGATAATGTTTCATTAGCTAAGCAAATATTTCATTAGCTAATCAAGTTTGAAAGCAAGTTTGTCTCTATAACTAGATCATCAAGCTAGCTTTATTATTCTTATTGAAAATTTTCATTTTATTTATATAGAGCATCATAAAATGATTTAGAAAATATGAATCATTGTAGTTATAAGAACATCAAAAGGTTTCTACGTAGAAAAGAATCACGGTAGTTATAAATGGATATAATCATTAGCAGTTTATGTGGTTGCCTTTTTTCTATATGTTTTAGAAAAATGGATATTGACACTCCAAGCTTGAATGATGAAGAAGAAAACTTGGATGTTGAGAATGGATATAGGGAATGAGATGACTCAGGAAGAAGGCACTCCTTTAGTAACCGCTTCTTCAAACACAACTGTGAAACGAAAATGTATCAATGTTTCAAGACATCGTAGAATAGCTAGGTGCTGGAAATATTTTACGATAGGAAAGAAATATCCTGGTGAAAGAAGTGATTTGACATGCAATCAATGGAACCTACACTATTGCATCAATCTGCGCCGGAATGGAACTACAACACTAAATTGTCATATGCTAGGTTGTTCTAAGATTCCTGGAGGTACATCTAGAATTACTAGAAAGCAGGATATGATGGTGTTCCGTGAGATGATTGTTGTAGCATTAATCGAGCATGATCTTCCTTATTCCTTTGTTGAGTACCCTAAGATTAGAGAAGCTTTTGCATATGCCAATCTATATAGAGTTCTGGAGCAGAAACACAGCAGCTGCAGATGTTTACAAGATTTTTTAAGAAGGAGAAAAAGAAACTTAAGGAGATGTTGAGTCAAATTTCAGGCATGATCTATTTGACAACCGTTTTGTGGAGAGCAATCACTATTGAAGGTTATATATGATTGACAGCACACTATATTGATGTGGATTGGAAACTAAAAAAAAGATATTATCTTTCTCTGCGTTTCCTTTTCCTCACACCGGCATTGCAATAACATTGAAGTTGATTGAGCTGTTAAAGGATTGGGGAATAGAAAAAAAAGTTTTATCGATAACGCCAGACAATGCTTCTATAAATGATTTCATGCAAGGTCATCTAAAGAGGAAGCTACAAAAGGATTTAGTGTGCAATGGTGACTTCTTCCATGTAAAGTGTTATGCCCATATTTTGAATCTTATAGTCTAGGATGGATTAGCTGTTATTGATGGAGCATTAGATAAGATTAGAGACACTGTGAAGTTCATAAAGGCATCTGAAACTAGAGAAGATATCTTCCAAAACTGTAAAGAAACAGTTGGTTTTGGAGTGAAAGCTGGTTTAGTGTTAGATGTTCAAACTAGGTGGAATTCGACTCATATCATGCTTTCGAGAGCAATAATGTATAAGGATCTCATGCGTAACTTTGTTGAGGTAGAGAAGACTTACAAGAATTTTCCATCTGACTTGGAATAGACAAGAGGCGAAATGATTTGTGAGCTCTTGACACCTTTTTCTGAGATGACTAATCTCAATTTTGGGTCTTCTTATCCAACCTCAAACTTGTATTTTATGCAAGTTTGGAAGATAGGGATGTGGCTGAGAACTAATGAAGATTATGATGATCCAAATATATATAATTTGGTGAAAGCTATGAGGCTGAAATTTAACAAATATTGGGTAGATTATAGCGACATTCTTGCTATTGCTGCCATCTTTGATCCAAGGTTAAAGTTTGTCTTCTTGGAGTATTGTTTCAACAATCTTAATTCATCAAGTAGTGAAGAAAAGTTGGATCATGTGCGAAGACAACTTTTAAAGCTTTATGGAGCTTATAAGAGAGACACAAGCAACAACATTGCCTCTGCCAAAACAGATTGACAAATTTCAAAAGACAAAATTTAATTTTGATATGATGTAAGTTTTGTTCTTTTTTTTATTATTATTCCTTGTGGTTTAGAGTCTAATGTCATATGTTGGTCTTAAGTGTTTAAGTTCTTGTCCATATTTAGGTGACTGAAATATATGAAATCATCTTAGCTCTCTGATCATGATTTTATGTTTCTGTAGAAAGTTTTTGTCATGACAAATCGTCTATGGTTTTGTTTTATGGTTCCTGTCATGAAAAATCGTCTTAGCTCTCTGATCTTTACTTTTAGACTTATGATTCATTTTCTGCTTTTGAACAAATCTTCTTTGTTTTAGCTCTATGATCTTGAATTTCTGACTTATGATTCATTATTAGAGTTTTGAACCTTTGAACAAATCTTTTTTTTTTTTAGCTATCTGAATTAGTTTCATAGACAAGATTTTATTTTATGGTTTTGTGACTTATGATTCATTTTCTGATCAATTTCCAAGGATTTTATTCTTACATTTCTGAAGAAGCTGGTAATGGGAAATCACTGTTAGACACCTACCGCGATGAGCCAATATTAGATATGGTTGCATTTCGAAATTTAGATATTTTGGCATATTAGAAAGAAAATGCACCTCGTTTTAAGGAGTTAGCAACCATGGCTAGTGATGTTTTGAGCAATCCTATTACAACTGTTGCGTCAGAATCTTTATTTAGTATAGGAAGTCGCATTCTCAACAAATATCGAAGTTGTCTTCGTCATACAAATGTTCAAGCCTTGATATATATGTGCAATGAATTGTTTGCGCGGGTTTCAACAAATTGGTAAGAATTCTAACACTTAAATTATTTGTCATTCTCTTTAGGTGATGAATTTTAAGACATTGCTTTACTTGTTTTAGGTGTTGTCTTTCACTTTGTTGAAGAGGAAGAGAAAGAAGCATAGTGGTTTACTTGATGAATCTTAAGAGGAAGAGAAAGAAGCATAGTGATTTACATTGTTGCTTTAAGACTTGTTCCTTTGTTGCTTTAAAACTTGATGTTGATTCAAATATTTAGACATAAATATGCTTTGTTATTTGGTCTATTTAGTATTTACATTGATTTCTTTTAGTAATATCCCACATTGTGACTATGCTTGCATCATCTTCGATTAAAACATGAAACAAAAACAAAATGTTAAAAATAGGATTACAAATACAATGGACATAAACTGGATAGGTCATTTGGACATAGTCACAAATGGTCATGGTCACAATGGAAACGGTCACAACTGGTCTCGGTTATACTACGCAAAAATAAATGGTCACTAAATGGATGGACCAGATGAGCCTGGTCATGACCATTTGACAGCTCTAGGTGAACTTGCATGCTCCAAATCTAGTTGTCTTTGAAGGATAGTACAGTCTGAAGAGTGTTGGGTGATGTTGGAACATGATCATAGCGAAATTCATTCTTTTAGGGAGAAAATCTATAATCCATAATACCATTATAGTAGGTGAGATGGAGTCACATCTTTGCCCAATTCTTCTGGCATTTAAGGTCCACGTCTCGCCTCGAATTGTATTCATGTCAAAGAAAAAATATCATAAAAATTAAAAAAATTAACGTAACATTAAATTAGATATTTTATTTGGAATAATGGCTACGATTTTAAAAAAATCAAATCTGTGTGTTGATTCTCAAGAATCTCAAATTACCCAAATTTATGCAAATTTAAATATATTTAATGAGATTGTTTTGTTTGGTAATAATTTAATTTTGTAATTCATTACAAATTAAAGTTTTTCTCCATATTTGTATTCCTAAATTAGTAATGTAGAGATTAATAGAGATTAATGATGTTCAAAATATGAATTGCAAATAGAAAATATGATTTAATAGATATTCAAATTTGAAAGTTTTTATTTGGTTTAATTCAGTTATATCGTAATTAAATTGAAAATAATAAATATTTAATGTTTTTGTTTGATAAAAGTTAAAATGTTAGAAATATTTCACTTGATAAAACATTAAAACATTAAAATATTAAAACTATTTTAAATTTATCAAAGATTTATACCTATTGAATATCATTCAAATTATATACTATTTATTATAAAATAACTAAATCAATATTTGTTTAAGATATAATACCCACACATGATATAATGATATAATGTAAAAAAGTGTATTCAAAATTGAAATTGAATTTTAATATAATGATCAAAAGAATATCTTAATACTTTTAATTGAGTAGTACAAATATTAAAAAAACTTTACAATTATGTGTTATATTACATGTAATGTTATTGAAAATTATTTATATGTAAAATTTTTTATTAAGGGTAAAATCGACAAAATATATAATTAAATGAATTTGGTTTTTACATGTGATTTCACACCAAACCAAAAAAGATCTTTGTGTTATCCTGCGAAGGATCCGGTTATAAATTCGGGTCAACTAACCTTGATCTATTCCCGACCTGATATGAGAGAAGCCTAACAATTTTTTTTCCACGCCTCTCCTCACCGTAGATAATTTTATGGCTTTTGATTCTGGTTTCTTTCGTTTTCAATTGTCTTAAGATTTGGTTTTTAGTAATCGAATAAAGGTTTATTATAAGAGGGCTTTGTGGAGACGAAGAGTGAAAGAGAAACGAAGACAAAAGAGATGGAGAAAAAAACTAGAGAAAGAGCTTCTTCTTGATCTTCGAGTAGCCATGGAAGAAAAAGTTCTTTTTATTTTTTGTTTTATTTTTGATTCCTTACTCTTAAGCTGAAGCCATAAGAGATTTTTGTGAGGGGAGAATAAAAGTAATAAAGATTTTGTGTGATGTCTCTATCATATTATTAGTAGGAGAAATGAGCTTTGCTTCACCAAACAACTTGATATATATTACTGCCGAAGGAACTCAGGAGCTCGACTATCAGGTCCACCAGGAGAAGTCTCGACATATAATAGTATTGTAGTATTATTTTGACATCACAGCCTAATTTCTTCAATGATCTGGACTCGCCAATTGCCAATATCTATTTGGATTTCAATTTTTATTCTTATTTTATTTTTGGATTGGGTTTTTTTCTTGTGGGAATATGACAATTTAGTCTTCTTCGTTGTGCTTCTAAATTGGTGATTAGTTCTCTAAGTGTCTTTGTTTTAAGTTTTTTGGTAATTTGAGTACACCATAATTAGGAGGAATCAGTAAGAGTGTTATTCTGGTCTTTTTTTTTTTTTTTTTTTTTTTTTATCTTCGTCCAATTTTCAGAAACTAAAAAAATGAAAAAACGATTGAAACGTATCTCTTGATGGATTGTGTAGTGTTTGTTTTCTAAGCTGGTTTATGATTTTAATTGTCTTACCATTGCAGGAATTATCAAAGGTTATAGCTAAAAGGTGTGAGGGAAGATAGATTAGTTACGTAATATATCTTTTTGAAAGGGCAAAGAGAATCAAATGGATACCAATTTTGGCCATGGAACATAGATTGATGAAGAAGGAATCAACGTTTTGAATGATTCATTGTCTTAAACGGTAAGAACTAACCTTTCATTATTTCTTTATGCCATTCACAAGCAATATATTGTTTGCTTTGATCTAAATCGTTTGTAGTCCTGTTTTATGTTGTTTTCAAGAGCATGAGAGAATAAAAATGAGTGAAAAGAGCAAAAATATGTGAAGACATCCATTGAAAGGTCCCAAGATATCAGATTTATAGCCAGATTAAACACGAAGGTATGCATCTTAAGATTTTGTTTTATTTCACTCAATGAAATTTTGTAATATTTTCATTTATGTGTTTTGCTTTCTAGGAAATTTTTATTTGCGGTTTTCTAAGCAAGGTCTTGATTGTCCCTTTTAATTTGTTGAACCAGGAAGAAGCTACATTAGATTTTACCTGATTCAAGGAACGACTAAAGCATCTGCATATAAGATGTATATCTTAGCCCTTAAGAAATTGAAGGGTCATGGAATCAAGATAAGTTACCAATTTTGAACGTTAGGTTTTTTGTTGCAGGTGTAAGTGGACTTCCAAAAAGTTTGATGATATTACTTATATTTATAAAGTTACTAAATTTTTAAAACTTAAGACGTGGAAAATATATGTGGTGATGTAGATAATCAATGTAGGTGAAACAATAGAGGAAGTAGAGGAGAAGGTTCCAGAAATGGTATTAGATAAAAGCCAAGATAAAATCAAAAAGTGTGTAGGAAAATAGAGACGCAAAGGAGAAAGAATTTCTAGAAGTTGCAGCAGCATGATGGGAAGAACAGAAAAACGGTATGTATTTTAAAAAAAAAACTCAAACTTGACAAAAGTTTTTTCCTAATCATGAAAAGTTTCTTGATTCCCTGATTATTTTACAAGCCTTTTGGTTCATGTTTCAGTGGAATCAAAGACAAAGAAGTAGGAGATAAGAAGTTGGTAGCCGCTATAGATCTAGTAGACATTACATGTAAGAACCTTGATGCTCGTGAAACGCCTTGCAATCTACAACATCTTATATATGCCTGGATTCTTCTTTGACCATTTGGAGATTCGTTTGTCATTTCCTGGAGAAAGAAACTCAGTAATGGTTTAATCTATAATCTTCTTATGTTGTATCTCTCCACAGGTTCTTTAGCAATCTCAAGCACATTACTCTTTTTTTTTGCTGTTGTGTAGATTGTGATAGTAACGGAACGGACATAGAACAATAAAGACATTTCAAGAATGAGATCGGACTAGATTTATTGCCTAAAGAATACAGTGGCCGAGCGAAGCTCAAAGAAAATCCAAGATGTTTGTCTTCCTCATGTTTCTGAATGAAGGTCAACAAGAAATAGTAAATTTTTGGAAACATTACAACCCTAAATCCCGTTTTTATCTATTTGATATTATTATTATGTTTTTTTCATAGAGATTTTACTATTTCTGTTAATGTTTTTTTAGAACAAAACGTCATTTAGAATTTTTTTAAAATAAAATTACTCCAAAAGTTGTTGGAAAATACCACACTACATTCACCTCAAATTAGAAAAAAGAAAGACAATTTAAATTGTAAGGTCAAAATTAAACATATTTATTTCGATTACAATATTGATTAATAGCTGATAACGATCAAAAGTATTTATGGTATATAATTTAATTATCCGAATTGTATCTCTTGAAAACAGGTCGGATAATATCAGGTAAATTGTCCGGCAAGGTTAGTTTGGGTGGTCAAAATCACTAACCAAATCATTCGAGTGATTAAAATCACTATCCGAACAAGAGATTACTAACTAATTTTTAATAGTTATGTGTGGTATAATGTTATAGCCTATAGTGTTGTTTTAGAAAAGTAGTTTGAATCCATGGCTTGATCGTTTTAGAAACAAGGGTTTTGATAGATAATACACTGTAACAAATGATAAGTATCGTTCTGGTCTTGGCGGAGTTTGAGCCACTAAAGATAAACAAAGTTAAGAAAACTTTCGAATCAAATTGATTCAACAATCGAATATATATTATGTTTTCATTTTATCATGTTAAGTATGCTTCTAGTTTTGGTTGTTTTTTTTGGATAAATTTGAAAATATTAAATTTCTAGATAAGTATTTAGTCTCCTATAGAATATGATTCTTTATCCATTATACTAAATATTTATATTTAAATGGATAATTGTTTAAACAATAACATAAATGAAATAGAGAATATTTATTTAGAGGTGGTATGGGTTTACCATTTTAAAATGGACATGTCTAAGTCTAACTAGATAAGATTTAAGTCAATCCTATATACTTACCTAAAGCCGAAAGTCTAATAACATATAACTAGAGATCAATATACAAAATTTGCAACTTGTCTAATTTACATACAAGATCTAAAGTTTGTCCAATTTACATATAAGATCTAAAGTTTATAGAGAAGAAAATAACTAAAGTATTCTTTAAAAATAAAATTTAATAGAAAAAACATAAAACATGTTTAAATGTTAAAAAATTTCATCTATAATGCATACCGTTTATACAATTTACATATGTATTTTCTCATAAATAATATCACCAAATAATAAGAAAACACATATGAAGAATTCAAGAATATTCGATAAATCTTTTAAAAGTTTCAACCGTAGGTAAAAAAATAGATTGACGAAATTGATGGTTAGTAACAAACATCAAATGTAGATACAAAAATTATGAATAACAAAAATTATAGAAATGTTCAACTTCTAAAACATACTCCCGTTCAACGAAACCAATGCTCAATAACTAAAAATACAGTTTAATTTTAAATTACCATGTCGTACAATGAATTATGATGATATTAACCGTGTTACTTTGTTTAATCTATGAAGAGATTATTAAGTTTATTTGACAATTATAGTTCAACTAACAATATGTATGTTCATTTTGAGAAACGGAGCGGAAAATAAAAGTCAGGTGTTGAAAAAATTTCCGAAGCATTTCAGATAAAAGGAAAATTTGGGTACAAGACATAAAATAACATAAGAGGACGGGGACGGATACGAGAACAAAATATTTAGACAAATTTTATGAATTTTGAGAAAATTTGGAAAAAAATTTGGAAATTAATTTCAACCATTTTTTAAATAATATTTAGATAATTTTCAATACAATCACATCTTATATAACACTTAATATTAATAATATTATTATTATTTTTTTGTTGCAATATAACACTTAATATTAACATATTTTTATCTATTTTTTAAGGTTTTTTTCATTCAACCAGGGTTATTTATTTTCGTTTATCAAATTTCTTTTTACTTTTTTGGTACTAGAAAACGCAATACATTGTTTTAAATGATTATGTTTCTTTTGAATTTTTTTTGGGGGTTTCACGACTTTCATTCGATGTTTGATTTCTTACTTTCAAATATCATTGTAAGCCACGGTAAAATTAATATATACTTTTACTACTATCATAAATCACGATGGCAACACCAAAAAAGCATAAGGAAAACATTTTTATACCTTTTATACATGTTGATTTATATTTAACATGTACTAACATAACTTATCATACATAAATTTACAAACCAACTAAATCGTACCCAATAAAATAAAATTACTAACAATTCCCTAATAAGACTATTGCAGAACTTTTGCTGCAAAATGAGGTATTACCATATACAATAACCAAATTTTATTGGAAAAGATAAATGGCTGTTTGCAAAAATACCTTATAATTTGAAGTCAAAGCTAAAACTATCTTCTTCCTCTGCTCTTTTTCAGAATCCCACGAAATACCCTTTAAGAATTTTGATATTCACGCATATGCCATCACTCAGACTTCTATTAGAGTCTAACATTTTTTCCAAAAGACAAAAATAAATTTCAGATCTAACTTAATTACAGAACTGCCATCTTCTCCAATTAACCCAACCACGATTAACAACCAAATTTGAGCTCCTAATGCCTCACAAAACCAATTTTGAGCCATTAAAACTCTATATTAGAGTTCACAACCTTCTATTCTCCTATTTCCTCTCTAATTTCATCCAAAAAATTATCTAATTCACGTTTTTAAAATTTAAAATTTTGGATCTTTTAGATTTCGGTTATTCTTGAATAAAAAAAGTTGAGTTTGTTGGGTATTGGTGTAATTAGAAGTTTTAGGCGCTTGACCAAAGTAAAAACAAGCTCAAACTCGGATTTAGATGATTTTTCACATGATTCGCAGATTTTTAGATTTCTTTCGTGATTTCAAACTTCATATGAAATCTGATGAAGTTTGATGGTCAACGAGAGGGTAGTTTTGCAATTGACTTATAAATTACTCAGACCAAAACTGAAGTCTAAGAAATTCCTTTGAAATCAAAAAAATGAAGAAAATTTCTCTAATCGAGGCAGAGGGTAGTTTTGCAATTGACCGAAAATTGACTTTTTATTTAGACTTCATATGTAGTCTAACAAAAAATGTAGTGACTTTGACCAAATTTGATTTTTTTTTCAGACGGAATCAGCATTCTGATTTATAAAGAGGTTATTTTTAGTAATTGACCGAAATTTTCAAATGTTGACAAAAATAGGTGAAAATATTTCAGACTTCTATAGTAGTCTTAAATGAAGGGAAAAACGTTCCAGACTTCTTTGGTAGTCCGAAACAGATGAAATCCGTCAGACTACTAACGAAGTCTGAACTCGTAGATTTTGGTCAACTAAAAAAGACACCGTCTTTTTGTCGAACTTCTAACGCAGTCTGACTATTTTTTCAGACTGCAAGGGAAGTCTGGGCAGAAAAATCAAACTTGGTCAATTGCAAAACTACTGCATACTTTTTGCCAGACTACAAGGGAAGTATGACACACTTTAGACTTCTTCGAGAAGTCTAACAAAAAAGTCAAAATTTTGGTCAATTGTAGAAATACCTTTTTTTTTTTTTCTCAGACATCTACTGCAGTCTGAGAAAAAGTCAAAGTTTAGGTCAATTGCAAAATACCCTTTTTATCAGATTGCAGTATAGGCCTGCTTTTTCAACTTTTTGCCAGACCGCATCCGCAGTTTGCTTTGTAACTTTCTAATTGCAAAAATACTCTTTTCGTCAGACTACAATAGAGGTCTGACAATGAGTTTTGACAGACTTTTTTTGCAGTCTGGGTTTATCAGTTTTTTAAAACCATAATTTTTTGTTTATTTGTGATGAATTACGTTGATTTTAAAATTTTAAAATGTGTGTTAGTTGTATAAGTTCCTCGTACGTAAGGTTGACATGGTTATGTTTAGTAATTATTTTTTAAATAAATTTTTGAATAATATTTGCAATGTAACTAATATAATCAGACTTCATTCGCAGTCTGACAACTGTTATTTTTTAAAAATGCATTTTTAAAACATATACAATGTATCTTTAATATTTTCTAGCTCTCACATGTATTATACGTAGTTATATTTGCGCATGTATCAGTTTTACAAGATTATTTGTTATATATTTTTGGTAATCAAGTTTTTTAAATTATTGGCAATGTAGCTAATATAATCAGACTTCGCAGAGAAATCTGATTTTTCTGATGTGATCGTTAATGAGAGACCGGACTTGACATTTTACCTATTGTTTATGGAAAACGAGAGATGAGAGACCGGGTTGGGCATTTGTATTTGTTAAACTTCTAACTTGTATGAATTAGACTACAGTTTGAGTAGTTAATTTTTATAAAAAATAGAAATGACATTGATATTTTAGTACACCACTACTATCTTACTCCACATTTGGGCGATATTTTGACTTATCACCTTTGTTGTGGTCATTTACACTACACCAAATATTGGCTTATCACACATTTGTTTGTTTTAGTCATGTAGATGATTTGATTTGTTAATGGGAGAAAATGAGTTACTTTGTTGATTGGAATGAACAAAACTCTTTATTGATTTCAGTGGACAAAAGTCACAAAACAAAGTAAATAATATTTAGTATTACTTCGAATATGCATATCCATGAAGTATACAACTTTGTGTTTTTCTACAAGCACAATAAAAGAAAAATGGAGCAACGAGAGCTTCCTTCCTCTGATTTGATCATCCACTTCCTTAAGACTTCGATTGTAGTTTTATATCAGACTTCGACGTAGACTCTTTAATTTTGGCTCTCACAGCTTCAATGACCTTGTCTCTTGCCCCTTCAAGCTACTTAATCTCTTGTCGCTGCTTCTCATTATTCAACGAAATGCTTTCGTATTATTAGTATCTGCATATAAAATATACAATTCAAGGTCCAAATAATTGTATTACGGCACAATAGACAATGATGGTTATAAGAATAATTTATGGGATTATTTGAAAGAAAACATTTGGAAGCAAGATGATCAGATGATCAATCGATGGTTTATATTTTCTATCAATAAAAATGAAGAGGTACTAGAAAAAAGGTGGAAGGAAAAGGAACATAACCATCATCATCTTTAGTTGCTTAATTTACAAGAAGTTAGAATACCTTAGCAGATATATCTGCGACATTTTCTTGGAGAGAAAAGTGCTGATGAGTTTGAGCTGCTCTGCTTGTTCCACTTGCAACACCAGCTAATTCAAGTAACAGAGATATACAAAATGTTAGAAACCGATGTATCAATCAAGGCAGAAACTTGAATGCTTGATGCAAGTAATGAAACTCACTAAATGATCTCGATAGGCTCCTCTAATAATATCAACCAACAAAGCTTGTAGTCATTATGAGAACCAAATACATGCAATTATTTTCAAGTGTGGATGTGGCAACTAACCATATTTGGTGTCTCCAAGTCTTTCCTTTGCTTAGTTTTACTGAAAATATGAGTTAACATCAAGAAAGCTGGTGGAAATCAGATGTCAATATCATCAGACTCTTCACCCAAAAGCTGGAACCAAAGATAAAACAAACATTAACAGTTTTTTACAGAGAAATTTCCAGTCTCGCATCCAAGATACGAGTCAAAGACTTTTAGATCTTTCTACAGCGGGAATCAGTCTTCTTCACGCAATAAAAAAAGGAAGAATACCTTAGACGCCACATTTCTGCATCACTATCCATATCGAATTCAATACAGAAAAGGATATTCCCATCTCCTTCATCTTCACTTTCCTTAGATCGAAGAGTATAGTCTTTTAATCTGGATACACAAACAAGAAATTCCTCAGTGAATCAAAGGCAATCTCACAGAGAGAGAGAGAGAGAGAGAGAGAGAGAGAGAGAGAGAGAGAGAGATGCCTACCGGGAGGAGAGGAGCATGAGAGGAGACGGAGACAGAGCTTGTTGCGCATTGTGGCGGAGCCAGAGCTCGTAATGCTCGCTGAGGTCACCGTGCTCAAGGCGTTAGAGGCAGTGTCATCGCGAGCTGAGTCTGGATCTATACTGCGATGGAGAGGGTTTCACGACGCCGGCAGATGCTCAGATCTGCGGTGGACACGGAGAAACAAAGAGAGAGAAGTCACGACGACACAGTTGGGGGAGTCTTCGCCGGTTTCATCGTCGGAGAACGAAGGAGAGGTGGCAACGCCGGAGATTCTCACTGGAAAAAAGATATGGTCGGCGACGAAGGAGAAGCGAGAGAGTGCGGCCCTAGGGTTTCGTGAGAGAAAGTTGAGAGAGACTCGAGATTTTTTTTTTTTTTAATAAAATTTTTTCTGGACCAAACTTAGGTAAATTTGGTAAAAATTATTTATATGTGGGGTAACTGTTTGGTTCCAACTCATTTTGCCGTAACTTAATAGAGTGGGAATTCTTAAATTTTCAGAAGGTAAAGTTCCCGCATATTTTAAAAAGTGTTATCAGACTTTGTCAAAATGTCTGATACCAAATTTATTTTACCGTCTGTGATGGAACTCAGATTTCACCAAGAAGTCTGAGAAACCTTTAATCTACTAAATACTACTTAAATACCATCAATTTAGACTGAAAACTTATAACAAACATCAAACTCGTTAATCATAATCACAAACTAATCAATATATGTAAATTTAACATTCAAATTTACACAAAACCCTAATCACAAACTAAACCCTAAACTCTAAACTACATGGTGTTTAGATCCAAATTTATCTCTTCAAAACTCAGTTTGATAAAATTTTATGTAATTTTAATTTATATACATAAACTATTATTATGTTTAATTCATGTATTAAAAATTTGTATAAAATAATTTTTATAAATTTTTAAAATTTAAATTTAAATTTTCGTATTAAAGTCGATTCAGACTTCTCGGAGAAGTCTAAGAAACCACAAAATTGTGTTTAGATCCAAATTTATCTCCAATAGTTCAATTTTATTAATTTTTATGTAATTTTAATTTATATACTTTAACAATGAGTATGTGTAATTTACGTATTAAAAATTTTTATCACATCAATTTTTTAAATATTTTAAATTTAAATTTTTAAATTAAACACGATTCAAACTTCTCCGAGAAGTCTGAGAAACACCAAAATTATCAGACTTCTCTGGAAGTCTGCGAAACCCCAAAATTATCAGACTTCTCTAGAAATCTGCGAAATCCTAAATCTAATTTTTTTTAGTTATAAGTTAAAATTTTGAAACAAAACATCTAGGAAGCATCAAATTCGTGAAATATATTCACATTATAACACATATGTGCAAATTTAAAATTTGAAATGTAAATTTGATGAACTATGAATCTAACCCTAAAGTTATACGTAAATGTTTCCAATACAATGCATGTTTTGAGGTTTAGAACCTCCTTTTACCTTACATGGTTTAAATTTGATTCAATTTTACAAAATTTAATTTTCATACTTCACAATTGTCTATATTTAATCTATGTAAAAGAAATTTTTAACAAAAAAATTATTTTCAATTTTTAAATTTAAATTTACTATTTAAATCTGTTTCAGACTTCTTGAAGAAGTCTGATCTTTTATAGGTCAAGGCATAATTTAACTTACCTTCTTTAATTTTATTCAAATTTATTCAATTTTAATTTATATACTTCAGCATCGTCTATATTTAATTTCTGTATAAAAAAAGTAAAGCAAAAAATATTGTCCTACAATTTTATAATTTAATTATACTAATTTAATTTGTTAGACTTCTAAAAGAGTCTATTATCAGAACTCTACGGAAGTCTGATAATCGCGAAGGTTAAAACGGTAATTGCGGTTTCGCGTTTTTTGTTTGGTCATAAGGGGGTAACTGTTACTTCCTTACCCTGAAAATGTAGTTGTACATTAGATTGAAACGACGATGTAGTTTTGTCAAAAAAATAAAATTGTAGTGTATTTTAAGTAATTTCTACAAAGATAAATCTAAAAAAGCATTCTATGTTTTAATTGATTATTATGTTAGTTGATTCCTATGTAATCATTGTCTAAGTTATTAACAATGAGGTACTACATGAACAAATATATAAAGTGCTATTAATGTATGTTACAATGTTCGAATTACTAAAAATATATACATGATTTATAATGTTAAAAAAAAAAACAAGTTACTACATTTTGTTATAAATTTATGCTCGATATACATCTCTAGGTTAGGAGAGCAAAGATCATTTGTACAATCACAGCCATCGACATCGATTGGCTTTGGTTCATGTACACATGTAAGACTTGCAGTAAGAAGGTGGAAAAGAAAATGTTTCCGAAAGGTCCAAACAAAACCGAAGCTGGGTTTTGTGTCAGCCAATGTTACACATGGCAGCATAAGTCAGTCGTCCCACAGTATATACATGTCCCATAAACGAATAATCTTTGCGAATGATAATATAACCCACAAATATTTTAATATGCGAAATCTAATTGTATCCAAATACACAATATGAACTGTTTGAATAGAAAAACACTAAAATTACGTCACTATATATATATATATATATATATATATAATAGCACTATCAATATATTGTTATCTAGGTTTATAAAGATTATTAAAGTACGTCCATGATATCTTTACCCTAAACCCTAATATTAATACTTTAATATTGTGGTTCCAACAAAAAAATATAACCGATATTACTATTACATATAATATCTTTCATTTTATATAAATTCAGTTTAATTGATTTCCTAATTAGATGAAAACAACCTAACAATATAGTGAAAACCTAAATTTTTAAAAATTTAATATCTTATTCTCTAATTAAATTGTCAATATACTTGCTTTCTCCTTTACATCAAAACAACCTAACAAGAAGATATTTTCAAGATTATTGACAATCAACTATTTCATCTTATATCTTTTGTTTTTTAGAAATTTAATTGTTTCATTTTCCTAATTACATGAAAACAACCTAACAATAAAGATTTTTTCAAAATTCGGTTTATGTAATCTCGTGGGTAAGATACATTGTTTCAATTTATCTAAGTGCTTCGTACATTAAAAATATGTTATATGATGTCGAAGTATTGTTTTGAAACTCTTGATAGAAGCATGAGAGACATTATTGGTAACGACGAGCCTTTTGGTGAATCATATCAACGAGTATATGATATCAAAGCTCGAAGGTTAGTAAATTTGAAAATATTCTTTATTCTTCCTTTCTTACTTGGAATTGTGAGAAAATACCAAAGCTTGTCTTTTACTTTAATTTTGATATACTTTTTCTCTTTTTTCTTACAGCTCCAGAGATGATATATCTAGGTGCTGGTTCTATAAATCCTTATGACAAAAGCGTTGTAAATGATCCAATTTTCTCACCTGATTTTCTAAACAACATTAAGGTATCTGGTCTACCCAACCATTGTCTGCGTTTGAAAATTGGTACACCTATAATGCTCCTCAGGAACATCAACCCGAAAGAAGGGTTATGTAATGGCACGAGACTTCAGATAACGCGACTAGATGAAGATATGGTGGAAGCTCAGATTATTACTGAAGACGAATCTAACAAAAAAAATATTATACCAAGGATAGTAATAACTCCGTCTGACACGAAGCTGCCTTTCAAAATTAGAAGAAGATAGTTACCTTTTTCTGTCGTTTTCGCCATGAGTATCAATAAAAGTCAAGGACGGACGCTGGATAATGTTGGATTGTTTTTACCAAGGCCGGTGTTTTCACACGGACAGTTGTATGTGGCGGTTTCAAGAGTTACTTCTAAATCAGGATTAATTAAAGGTGCTAATTGTTGATAGAGATGGTAAGTCTCAGAAAACTACACAAAACGTTGTCTTCAGAGAAATTTTTCATAAACTCCGTCAAAACGTACAAGGTTTGTTTTTCCACTTATATTTAATTTCCTTATTTTTTGCTTTATTATACATGTTTAATTGTCTTTACGAAAATATTTCTAATTATGAGTAATAATTTTCCCGTATGTGATAAACTTAACGCATGAGATCTTTAAAATACAAGGTTCTTTTGACGAATATAAGTCAATGTTTCATGTATTCTTAAACGTCTTATGTGGTAAGCGATACTATTTTCAATCAATTCTCACATCTTACATATCAAAAAATTATTAACATATTTTCTTTCTATTTTTCAGGTTTCTGTTTTGTTTTGTCTTTTTTTTTTTTTTTTTTTTTGACATCGTTGAAACAAATACAACTTAAACAAAAGGTTTGGTGATTTAAACTGGTGGAACACCACTTACATAAGAGAACTCTCTACCCTGAGCAGTAGCACTACACGCCAAACAGTCCGCCTTACCATTAAATCGTCGAGGAATAAGGTTTTGATTGGTAAAACATTTGGGTGAATTTAATGCTTTGTTATATCCAATCAACTATTTTCATTTATAGCATTAAACAAAGAATTTGGAGTTCTAAATGCTTATTTTGCTAATGCTCAAGGTTAGAGCTTTTGACTTAACATTAGCATTATAAATTAAGAATTATAATAATAACTTTACTTAATTAAGTTTTAAATTATTATCCTTATATCATTATGGTAATTTTGTATCAACTGCTTATATTTTTACCAATCACATTATTTAATAAATTATATGTAGTTTATAAACAACTGATGCTGATGCTGATGCTTATATTGGTTTATGCTATTGCTCTAATATAAGTTGTACCAATCAAGGTCTAAAAGTGAGGGTAAAACTTTGGATTTGTCTTCTGAGGTTTCTTTCATTCAAGCATGAGTAATTTGTTTAAGTTTACCAAATTTCATTTTTTTTTTTCCGATCCTTCAAATTTATGTTCTTACTATGCTTTGAAGTTGTTTTCTCTTTTCAATCGAACCAAAATAAGTAATTGTTTGGTAATGAATTTTTCATTCTAACCCGCGTGATCTGTTCCACCAAATATTTTTTTTTTGAATCGTAAAAAACCATAAAGAATTTATATACCAAATAAAACATTTAACAAAAATAAAAAATTATTAAATAAATAATTTTTTGCGTGTGTCGCGCGAATCAAATTCTAGTTGCTGTGGAACGTGCAGTTTTCTGGACCATAGTGTAAAAACACGAGCGTTGTACAGCTAATATTTGAAAAGAGCCAAAAGAAAAACAAGCTGTCACAGCCGTTGGTTTTGATTTTTGAATTAGACGATTCGTTGGCTTATGAAACATCTCCGAGATCTAAGGATGCCTTCCAAAACAACGGTCCAGATTCGATCCAGCTCCTCTAGAAGATATATACCGAAACAGCGGACCTTTCTCTCCCAATCAAATTACAAAGGCAAGGGCGAATATAAATTCACGGCGGTTCTCTCGTCTGCTGACGGTTGAGAGCGCGGTGGAGATCCGGCACGTCCTCATCTCTCAATCAGGTTTCTTGCTTCTGTTCGATTCTCTCTATCGTTTGCCGCTTGGTGTTTTTGAATCCTTATTTGTAGATTTCTCTTTTCTGGAACATTGAGATTTCTACAGAATTCGATAGCTAGGATGGTGTTTCGATTTCGCTAAAAAAATAAAATTCTCAATTATTTGGACACGGTTGCTAGAGGGAAGGTGTCTCGAGCTTATTACGTTGGGAAATTTGTAATCAATAAATCTCCCCAGTTCATGAGATGTTTTCATGAACATGAAACGAGAGCCTCGTTGTTCCTCTGTGCTAGAATCGCGCGAATGGTTCAATGAGATGAACTTGGATTAAACCATAGTTCCCATTGTTCTCCAACCCTTAGTAGTCTTCTAGATATTTGTGTCTATGCATAACGTGTTTTCTTAGCTATTGAAGAAGTGATGCATAAGATTTAGAGGATATGATGTACATTTGAGTTAACATCAAATAATTTCACCATGCGGCATATTTTATTGTATTGATCATCTTCTGCTTCAATTCTTTCTCAGATCAGTAAAAAAGTCAGCAAAATGGTTGCCCAGGGATTCACTGTGGATCTTAATAAGCCCCTTGTTTTTCAGGTAAGTAGTTGGTATTTGAATAGTTAATATTGCAACCAGAATCATGCAAAGTTATTCAACAATCGTTGTCATTATTGATAAACAGGTTGGTCATCTTGGAGAAGCTTACGAGGAATGGGTTCACCAACCTATTGTGACCAAGGAAGGCCCTCGGTTTTTCGAGAGCAACTTTTGGGAGGTATATATCACTTTGTTTGTTTCTCCTGTTTTCCTTTTCCATATAAAACTTTACAATTTACAGTCTTGTGATGTCTTTGCAATGAAACAGTTCTTGACCCTTACAGTTTGGTGGGCGGTTCCTGTGATTTGGTTGCCAGTTGTAGTCTGGTGCATCTCACAGTCTGTAATCATGGACCATTCACTTCCAGAAATCGTCTCAATGGTAGTCTTGGGAATATTTATCTGGACGTTTATCGAATACTCTCTTCACCGCTTCCTTTTCCACATCAAAACCAAGACTTACTGGTTGGTCTCTCGCTCTGTCTCACATTTCATATACATATATCCTTGAAATTTGAGGCTAATGTTATTGTGGAACCAATTCAGGGGAAACACCGCACACTATCTTCTTCACGGATGCCATCACAAGCACCCGATGGACCACCTTCGACTCGTCTTTCCTCCTACCGCAACTGCGATTCTATGCTTTCCTGTATGCATTCTAATCATCCCCCAACCATTTATATATTTATATTCATACATTAAACCGTCTTCTTTTTCTTTTGTCCCAGTTCTGGAACCTTGTGAAGGTTTTCGCAACTCCTTCAACCACACCTGCATTGTTTGGTGGAGGCTTGCTCGGCTACGTGATGTACGATGTCACTCACTACTACCTCCACCATGCCCACCCAACTAGACCTGTTACCAAAAATCTCAAGGTAAAAAACCAATGCCCACCATCTTTCTTGTTTCCGTGCTATGGCTTTGGCTAATTTTGTTATGATTTCTGCAGAAATACCATTTAAACCATCACTTCAGGATCCAGGACAAAGGCTTTGGTATCACTTCGGCCTTATGGGACAAAGTCTTTGGGACGCTTCCCACCACTAAAGCCCCCAAAACTGAGCAATAGCAGTATGAGTCGAAAACCAAAAGGATTTTTCAACTACATTTTGATATTATATTATTATTCATCCTTCTGAGTTTTGAGATCTTTATCTGAGGTTTCATTTTGGGTCCACTCTCTTTGTAAATCAACGCTTCCCATCCTGTCTATTATTTTATTTTTTTTGACATTTTTCTCATTCAACGCTTCTTGATTAGTTATTAAAACGTATTATATTATCAATCAACGTTCGGAAATTTGATAAACGATAGTCTGACCGGTTGGGTTTAGTGTCTAACGAAAATTTACACGGGATGAAATTTTGGACCTATTTTTATGTTATTAAACATGCAACCCTATAATTTTGTGTAACAATAGTCTACTTTCATGACAAAAGTTTACCAAACATACAAATCATAACATTTATACTTAGACTTTGCTCAAATTTTAATATAGAAGAAGAACCAAAGACAGAGACATAAAAAGTAACCTTACTAAGGCACATGGTGTGTCACGTAACACACTATCAAAGTCAAAATTAGCACGTTCAAACTCCATGTCAAGAAATTATTTTTCGTCAAACTCAAAATCATCATCATAGAAATCTCTTACCCTTAAGAACTTGGATCCATCAGAATTTACAGTAGATTCATCGAAGTTTAGAGTTGGATCAGGTTTGTTCAACGAGACATTGTAAAAATATATCTTCATATTCTTCATCGAAAATCAAATCCACATTATTTTCTATATCTTTTTGTGTTTGTTGAACAACCTTGCATTAAACTGAACATAGGCTAAACTATGTAAACAATTAACATCTAGTCTATTTTGTTTCTTTATATGCATATGCAAGATCACAATCATATAACACAAGTAAAAGGAGTAATATTTATAGAATACACAAAATTTACATTAAATTCAAAGAAAATTACAAAACTTACTCTTTCAAAATTATTTCAATATATTTCACAATCCGAAGAACTAGAAGTTAATGCAAGGATTCTTGTTGCAAACCTTTTCATAATTGATGCACCACATCTTACCACCAATTTCCTAAGTTTCAGCAAGTGGTAAACATATAATTCACAGTGGCCTTAAATAAGCAAGAAAGAGAATTTAACTACTAAGAAACACAAACCTATAAAATTTCTCTTTATTTTCAAGGCTCTAACAAAAGAGCCAATTCTATTCTTGTAGAGACTAAGTTCATGGTTGAAAACTTCATCTTGTGCAGAATTTTCTAAACAAACCATAACTTCCAAGTCATATTGGATACTAGGCTGGTTGTTGAAGTAGTATGGATTGAAGAAGTAGGCAGTAATATGGAGAGGACCATCCAACCTACATTTTCATTTTCTATACATAATTTCAATGATAGGTTGGTACTCCAGCTTATCACAAGCTTCCTTGATAGTCTTCTTAGCTTCTAAAATCTCACCATAAATGTATCCAAGAGATTGTATATTCTCTCCATCAACAAGTCATATAACTTTTAATATTAAGCTGAAACAAATTAAAAATCTTGTTTCTCCGGGTCAAAATGTCCCGCTACTTTGTGAATGCTATCATCTATGTTGCATGAAATCTCCATTACAACACATTGCACGTTTCGGAATTGCATCAGAATTGGAATCTCTGTGGAAGAGCGAGGAAGCACCGATTCTTTAAAAAGTCGAATTGAAAGCATTTTGGAAGTCCCGATTTCAATTTAGGAAGCGTCAAGGAATTATCGATTCCTATGTTGGAAGCACAAAGGAAACTTTTTTTTTTATAAAAAAAGCAAAAAAAACAAAAATTCAAAACATACATAGAGACTTGTCTAATACTTTTTTAATATGATAATAAAACCTAACTACTCCGAGTAGATGATTTGGTATTGGTCTAAATATTTGATTTTCAATATTAGGTTTGTATTTTATCTTTAGTTAAGTTCCTTAATATTTATGTATAGAATAGGTTATTTATACAATATTTTGCATATAGTTTAGTGTTATATTATTTGTTATATATATATATATATATATATATATATATATATTATATATAAATACACAAGCTTCCAAAACACTTTTAAATCCTAATTTTTCAAAAGAATTGCTTTCTAGTTTCCAAACGATTCGCTTCCACATATCCGCTTTTGTTTCAATGCAACATAGATGCATAATTTTTTGCAATGAGCACATACATAGATAGTTGTTGGATGTGGTTTAACACACCCCTTGTTTCAAATCGAGAACAATTGCAAGGCTCACTAAAGACCCATGCCCACCAGCGGGAAGCCGTCAACAACACGCAAAATTCAGCTCATAAGAGAACACATCTCAGTGAACCACCTTGGCAAGTCGATAAACCGACCTAAAAAGAGACAAAACATGAAGTGATAGACGTGACACGTAGGCCTGTCACGGGGCCAAAATTTGGTTGGAAAAACAACATGTCATACTGCGAATTCGGTGCAGATGCAGTCTATCCTCGGACTAGGTCAGCTTCAAGTTCAACTCTTGAGCAAACAAGTTTAGTATAAATAACACATCACATTTGTTGTAATGCACATTCAATTCGAGAGAGAGAAGGGAGAGACTAGAAGGAACATCTCGCTGACTTAAGATCGTTTTTAACATCTCTAACGACCTTGTTGATTGATTATAGACTTCAATATTCGAGTTTGAGCTATTATCAAAGGCTAAATGTAAAACCAACCTCTCATTCTCTTGTATTGCAAACCTTTGACTCAATCAATGAAACACCGATCACTTCGTCACCCAACTTTATTAACTTGTCTCTATTTCCTTACTGGTCGATTTAACGAGTATTCTGACCCCAAACAACACCACCAAATAAAAGTTACACAAAAAAACCAAAAGGTCACGTAAATGAATCAGAGCCGACCTCGCATTCAACAATTGGTTCCGTCTACGAGGAAATGCTCAGAAATACCTCTCGATGCACGAATCACATCAGACGATAGTCAACCTTCGCGATAGAAAATAACTTAACCGCCTCTAGACATTCTAGAGGCTCAACCTCTCTGAGCTCAACGGTTGCCGCAACGGACGTTTAGCAAATCCAAACTACGAGCACAGCCCTTACCCTGATAATGAATGTCAACTTTCTGCTCCCACAATAACCTTAGTTTCGAACACCTCTGCACCTTCAACTTCAACGGTTAGCGGAACGTCGGTCTCAAAGATCCTCCCAATCCGGTCCACCGTTTCCACAACATGGGGTCGTCCGCATACCCTTACGGAAGGCCACCTCAATACCCTTACAGAATGCCATCTTAATACCCTTATGGGATTCCACTTGAGTACCCTTACGGGGTTCAGCCTCGGAAACCGCATGGAATGATACCCGGGTCTGCAAACAATGATCAGTCTAATGAATTAACCAATGTTCCTTCCCCGAGGACCGCAGATCGTGTCAGATCAGTCGTCGCATGTCACAACTCTACCAACACCTCTGCATATCGGTAACCCGATCGCTACGGAATCCGGCCTCGAAGGAATACTTCACTTCCTACTCAACTAAGTCAACAGACTTCGCCGAAACCACTGGTAGAAAGACTTCCAGAGGAGATAGTCAATCAACTTCGCCGAAAACCTATTCGCCGAGCCATCACCTCCTCTAGCCGAGCAGGAATATCAGAGACACAGCATCCTGACATCGCCCCAATACTCACCAATGGAACCGCTCAGCCTCCACGGACAATACCATACCCAACCAACGGACGACGTAGCCCGGACGCATTAGAAAAAGGAAATTGAGGGGATGAAAAGTTTGATCCAGGATATCACTTCTCATATGCACTATGAAGTTTGAGCATCACTCGAGGTCGATCGCGTCCTAATGGAGTCTTATAATACTCCATTCACCCCAACGTGACTAACTATCCCTTGCGTAACCAAGGGAAGATTCCGATCCTGACCTATAAAGGTGGGGATGATCCAAGTCAGTACGTGGCGACCTTCAAAATCTCAATGGGAAGAGCAAGATTCAGCTCCGAAGAACGCAACACCGGCTACTGTCAACTATTCGAGCGAAAACCTCAGGGGAGACGCGTTCTGATAGTTCATGTGCCTCTAGTCTAACATGATCAACAGCTTACTCCAGCTCTCGATCGCCTTCGTGTAACACTGTCTAATGTTTGTGTAAAATGGGACGTCCTCCGCTGACCTCTGGGTCTTCACTCAGAAGCTAAAGGAGACTCCCCAATCCTGCATCAAGAGATTCAAGCTGGTCATTGCACGTGTGACCTCCCCTGACGAAGCTGGACTCTTGGCACTCAAGAATGCCCTGGTCTGCGCACCTCAATTCAGAAAGGACACTCTTCATCGAGCCATGAGATTCATCGAGCTGGAAGGGGAGAACGCGGTATTCGCAAAAAAACTCCAGCCCGCCAAAACGCCCCAGACAAAGGAGAAACCAGGGGATCAATGTGACGAGCCCCGACAGCACGTCAACAAGGACTATAACCACGAGAAGGCAATGAGGGGCACGGCTTGTTACGCCAGAAGCGACCGTCCATAAGAACTTCCCTGGAACAAGTTCTTATGGGATGGATCCCGAGAAAATTCCCGAGATGGTACCCGAGGCGGAGGCCGGGACACGGAATCCTTTTATGCGATTTCTACAAGATCCTAGGACACTCCAACCATAACAGTGATCTCTCGCGGATTCCTCTGCTTCAAAAATTCCAAATTGGAGAAATCCGAGAGCACCTTCCTAGATCAGAACAAGGCGAGGGACTACAACCAGCATTCCATGACCCTAGAGCAGAACATAAACAAAGTCACGACACAAGCACATATGACGGTGCAGAGGGCTTGTAAGCGTGGTAAAGAAGTGAAAACCGAGAGAGAAAGCGAACTCCTACCTCTGTCAACGAGACGCATCAGCTAAAAGAGGTTTCCGCCAACTTCCTATCACTTCGCAAAAAAAAAAAAAAAAAAAAAAAAAAACTATGGTCGACTTCATCCCCTCATAAGGTACAGGTACGTAGGAAACCTCATATGAGGTACAACTACCTATCTAAAATTAAAACTCATGTTTTATCCCCTACGAACTTTCCAACTCAAATGCTCCCCGAGCATTGTAAGCTAAGCTCGCCTCGCCAAAAAAGCCGACTCGACTCGCAAAAAAATAAATAAACACATCACGTCTCCCGCAAACAGCTATTTAAATGGTGTAAGCCGAGCTCTAACTCGCAACTGCTCGTGAAAACCCAAGTTCTGAAAAGTCGGGTCCATCGTCTCTTTACCCAAGTGCGGTGGACTGATCACCCTCCAAACAAATAGCTTCCAAGCTGCTTGCCTTGGAGCGGTTTAGCCGAGCACCATCTACGCACCGTAAAAGCGTAATCATAACATTGTCACTAAAATAAAACCTTTCAATAGGATAATAACCACGAAAGTAAGAAAAAATGAGCAAATTATATTCCAAAGCCAAGGCGTCAAAGGCCTCGCAATCATAAGGTCAAGGGTTATGTGGCATCAGCCTCTAGGATATCCGAGTTTTTATGTGCTTTAGGCTTTATCTTTCTCAACTTCTTTTTCGAAATATGTTGGTTTTGATTCTTGTGATGCCTATTTTAAGGCGAAACAAACTCGGGAAGTTTTCATAAAGTTATAATAAAGCTAAGAAATGGTTTTCTCTAATTCTTTGTAATGTTTGGGAGCCATATCAGATTCTATCTTCATGTGGAGCAGTTTATTTTCTCACTATTTTCGATGATATCTCTCGAGCGATATAGACATTCTTGCTCTTAGAGAAATCTGAAGTACATGGTGTGCTAACAAATTTTATAGCATACGCAAAGACACATTTTGGTAACCAAGTCAAAACCGTTTCAATTAACAATGAAACTGAGTTAATGTGTGTCACTTCCTACTTTTGTTAACTTGGCATTGTTCACCAAACATCATGTGTTGCCATGCCACAACAAAATGGTCGATTAGAATGCAAGCATCGTCATCTTTTCAATGTAGCACGTGCACTATTGTTTTAAGCAAGTATGCCTACCAAGTTTTGGGGAGAAGCAGTGTTGACGGGAGCTTACTTGATCAATCATAATCCAATGAAGTTACACAATGGTAAGACACCTTATGAGCTACTTCATGAGTGTCATCCACAGTTTGACCATTTATGCGTATTTGGTTCAGTGTGTTATACTTATCGTGCTTCCAGGGATAATGATAATTTTGGAGAGCGAAGTTGTTTGTGCGTATTTTTCGGTTATCCGGTTAGTCATAAAGGTTGGAGAGCCTTTGATATCGAAAGAAATGAGTTCTTGGTATCTTGTGATGTGGTGTTTAGGGAATACGTGTTTTCCTTTCCTAAGATGTCTTGTAAACCTTCACCATCTCCTACACCGTCTCCTCCAGTTTGAGATGGAGATTGGGTGGTTTCCCTTTAATAGTTACGCCGGAAAATCAGTATGCAGAGGCTGTGTCGATCAATAGGGAGAGTTTTCGTCTGCAGAAATTCCAGAGAAATGACACAGCTCCTCATGTCGATCAACAGGGGGAGCAAGAGACAAATAGTGTAATTTGGAGGGTGTGTAGATCGACACAGCTGAGGTGTGCAAATCGACACAATCTCCAATGCAGCCCTTAGAAACACAATCGTCTAATATTGATGAGCAGTTGGGTCGTGGTTTCCGTAAGCAATTCAAGGGTGTGCTGCTTCAGGATTTTGAAACTGAAGATATTCCGTCAAAGCCTGATAACATCATCATCTCTTCACTTCCAATTCCTCTGAAAAATGTCAAGGTACATCCCTTTATCATGTAACTCATTACATCTCGGATGAGCGTTTTTCCGCAGGGCATCGTGCTTTTGTGGTAGCTGTCTCTGCTGTAGTGGAACCAAAATATTTCAAAGAGGCTGTTAGAATCAAGTTGTGGGATAATGCGATTCCTTTATCATGTAACTCATTACATCTCAGATGAGCGTTTTTCCGCAGGGCATCGTGCTTTTGTGGTAGCTGTCTCTGCTGAAGAGAAACTAAAATATTTCAAAGAGGCTGTTAGAATCAAGTTGTGGGATAATGCAATTGTGAAAGTGATTGATGCCCAAGAGGTGGCTCACACTTGGGATGTTGTAGACTTACCTAAAAGCAAGACGACCATAGGAAATAAATGGGTCTTTAAGATCAAATACATTAGATGGCACGATTGAGCGATACAAGACAAGTTTGGTTGCTCAAGGTAATACCCAGGTTTAAGGGGAAGATTATGAGGAGACATTTGCTCCAGTTGTGAAGTTAATTACGGTTCGAACACTTCTTCAGAATGTTACTGCAAAAGGTTGGGAAGTTTATCAGATGGGTGTCAATAATTCCTCTTTGCATGGTGATCTTGAAGAAGAGGTATATGAAGTTACCTCATGGGTTTCGTCTTACTCATTCGAGTAAGGTATGCCTTCTTCAGAAGTTATTATATGGACTGGTGATGTTGGTTCACAAAATTTTCTGATGTGTTGCTTTGGTTTGGGTTGGTTCAGTCATATGAGGATTACTTGTTGTTCTCATACAAGATAAAGGGAGTAGAGTTGTTTATTTTGATCTATGTGGATGATTTGGTTATTTTTGGTAATGACTTTCATATGGTGAAGAAGTTCAAGGAGTATTTTGGCTAGTGTTTCTCGATGAAAGATCTTCGTAAATTGAAGTATTTTTTGGGTATTGAAATCAAACGTGGTCATGATGGTATGTTTCTTTGTCAACGCAAGTATGTCTTGGATATTATTGATGATTCCGGTAATCTTGGCTCCAAACCGGTTCACACTCTATTGGAATAGAATCACCATCTAGCTTAAGATGAGAGTCCATTTTTTTACCGATCCCAAGAAGTATAGGAGGCTTGTTGGTCGTTTGATTTACCTCACGTATACTAGTACATAGTTGAGCTATTTGGTTCATATTTTGTCTCAGTTTATGAAGAAGTCATGTAAGGCCTGCTGTGTTGATGGTGGGATTAGCACCCCTCTATCAACAGTTTGACAATAATTAAAGTTTAGTTCTTACCGATCTTTCCTAATCACAAACTAGTTCACAAGCCCATTTGTTGGGTGTATTAGTTCTATCATCACTCTCAGCCCATTTGGCCGAGGCTTGCTTTGTCGAGGTTTAACCTCATTCTGATATCTAAAGGGGGTATTAGTTATCTTGTCTAGGCCGAAGTCTAGGTTCAGAAAGGATAGGGTTAAACCTTGTCCATATTCTTCAGCTAATGGGAAAAGGAAATATTCCTTATTATTAGGTTATTGAGTCTAAATAGACCGTCTATCTCCCCTTATAAAAGGAGGACCTCCTCCTCCTAAAAAAGGAATCCTAAAAAAAAAGAGGCTTTAGACTCATATACAAAGGAGAGATAAAAAAGAGAGAAAGTTTAGAGATTCCAAGAGACACCAAAATACATGTGAGAGACTCCCGGAGAGAACCAGAAAATAGGTTTTAGGTTCCGAGAGATCCCGAAAATAGAAAAAACCATCAACAACTTACAGCTTGACCTTAGAGCCCGAGTTAAGGACAATTCGGCCTTAGATCACGACTTAATAACAACTCGACCTAAGAGCCTGAATTATCAACTCGGCCTAAGAGCCCAAGTTAATCACAAGATTCCCGAGTCTAAGCTCGGATTATCATCTGAAGACGGAACTACATGTGGCTTGATCCCTTCTGAGGGTACGTAGGCAGCCTCTCACGGGGTTCAGCTACAACATGAAGACCCCTTCGAGGGACTTCTCGGAGCCGACCTTTACCGTTAATTTCCGAGCGGTTGCACATCGAGACGAACCTAATTATTTAATCCCCCGAGTAAATAAGATGTATGTGCGAAATGAATCCTTTTAATTAGAAATAATTAAAAGCTGAAATCCTGCATCAACATGCTGCACTGTGGGTTGTGCGATATTTCAAAGGTTGTTCCGGACAAGATATTTTGCCTCGGTCTGATAATGATCTTTCTCTTACGATATATTGTGATTCGGATTGGCAGTCATGTCATTTGCTTTATCGTTCTCTTTGTGCGTTTGAGGTTATGTTGGGGAGTTCTGCTTTATCGTTCTCTTTGTGCGTTTGAGGTTATGTTGGGGAGTTCTCCAATTTTTTGGAAGACCAAAAAATATGACATAGTGTCTCAGCCTACTAGGTTGAGTATTAGGCTATGACGGCTGGCCTTCGAGTAGTTAAGTGGTGACGTCGGTTACTTCAAAATTTGGGTATTGACCAGTCTCAGCTTACCAGGTTTTTCTATGACTTTTGCTAAGCCAATGTTTCAAGAGCGTATGAAACACAGAGAGGCCGATTATCATGTACTTCGTGAACCTGTTCAAGATGATACAATTGTTACTCATCATATTGGTACAAATGATCAGGTCGCATATATTTTGACTAAAGCTCTTGGTTATCCTAAATTTAAAGATCTACTATCTAAGTTGGACGTTCTTTTGTGAATCTAAAGATTATGAACGTCCAACTTAGATAGGTCAACCAAGAGCTTTAGATAGGTCAACCAAGAGCTTTAGTCAAATGAGATATAACATCAACTTAGATATGGACATTCGTTTGGGATATAATGTGTATATTGGGTTTATATAGTTATTAGACCTATTAATATTAGGTCAAACTGATCATTTGTGAAGTTATATATTCTTATATATGTAAAGTTATAATCAAGTAATTAAGTTATAATCAAACTACATATATTTCGAAATATATGTATATGCAGATATCACAATTTAAACATAAAAAAGGAAAGTTTCAAACTTCAAACTAACAGAGAACAAAGTACAGGTAAGAGTCGACGATCTTGGTATGTACTAGAACACCAGGCAAGGTATTCATATGAAAAGCTCTAAAATTAAACATATAAATTCTACCTATTGGAGATGGGATTTGGACCATTAGGGACATCTTCTATATGTTCACTACTACCGAACATCTTCCCCTTCCACCATGGCGTCATCGAAGGCCGAACTCTAGACTTCTCTCTCCTTCTCCGTTCCGGAAATATCACCGCAAAATCACCGTCAGGTCGTGTCATATTTCTATTGTGTTGAGGACTGGAGCCAACGCGGTGAGTTTGATGGATGGTTCTTTGATGGGTTTGGAATATTAGAGAAAGGACGATGAAGAAGACAAGCTGTGAAATAATGATGTGAGGGGATCTCATCACATGTTATACCAATATAATATTATGAGCTAATCTAATAATACAACGAAGGCAGTCACACAAAAAAAAAAAGGTTTATTTCCCTTGAGGCTTACTTCAAATTAAGGAGCTCTTTAGATATCAAGAAATTAGTTTCGATATTTTTTTATGTAAACTTAAAGCTGCTAGAGGGAGAGAGATGTGTTGAATTGTGGACCGGTGCAGTTGATTTTTTTGTATTAATGCATTTAAAGCGTGAGAGGAAAAGAATGTAAAAGAAAAAGCAAAGATGGTACGATTTTTAATCTTTTTTACTTTGTCTAGAGCGTGAACTTTGAGAATTGTTGGAGACGGTAAAACCAAGGGGGTTGCAATATATATTTTTTTTTTGTCATTTCGAGAAAAAAAATTTATACAAATGGTTTTGTGATCCAAGTCGGAGGAACACAACTTACATAAAATTTTTTTTTACCCTGAACAGTAACACTACACGCCAAACAGTCCGCCTTTCCATTTGATCTTCTTGGGATAAGAGAGAGGGTGAAAGTTTGGAACCGGCTTCTGAGGGCAACGAAGGTTGTAAGAAGGGCCACAAAGGCGGGCCACTCGGTCATCGAGGTTGTCATCTTTACAAGCGCAGAGCAGTCAGTTTGGAAAACCACTTTATCCTCGTTATGATGCAATATACATTCCATGGCCTAGAGGAGGGCTTCCATCTCAGAATGCAATGGAGATAAGCTTCGGCGCAAACCCTTGGTAACCAATAAAGGGGTCAGTGTTGTCGAGCTCCTAAAGCTCCAACCCAGACCTGCAAAAAGACTATCTTTTTTCCATTAGCCGTCTACCTGACAGACATTATCAGCCATGGTTGATCTGTTATTCGAGGGGGTATCCGGTGAGTATAGGGCCATTTGGACCCTATCCGACCTAGCTCTATCTGACAAGGAGGATTGGGCTTCTGCCCATGCATGGGCTTCACCAATAGCGTGCTTAAGGATGTCTGGCGGTAAACGATTGAGTCCACTGAAGACCTTGTCATTACGAACTTTCCAAATAAACCATAGGATCCAAGGGAATGAGTTTACATGCTAACCTTGAAGACAAGTCTTAGAGATCCTAGAGAAAAGAAAATACATGTTCAAGAAAACCGAGGAAGACGGAAAAGACAAATGCAAAGGGGTTGCAATATATTAACTCTTTTTTTCCTATAAATGGAAATTTTATTTATTTAAATGAATCAAAATGCAAATTGCTACAAATTTGAAATAAAGGTATATAATTTTGATCTTATTTTTTCGTCATCTCGTTTATATTAATAATAAGGTTCGGTATTCAAAATACAAAAAAAGTTACCCGACCGAATAAAATCTCCCAAAAACCAACCATATAATATATATTGTAGACTCAAAACAAAAACCAAGCCAAAATACATAGCCATTGACATAAATAAAAGTTGGCAAACCCTCAAACTTCTCGATACAACTTCTAAACATGATAGTTGAACCATTTCCTTCATGTTACTCTTCGCCAGGCAAGAACAATCCACGGGAACCCGCCACCTCATAGCACAACGACTCGGGCAAACAAAACAGGGGAGACGGCGCTACTCGGGAGGTCCGCCTACTGGAAAACTGACGGGATACAACCCACCATGTATATCTCGCAGCATTGCAAAGCTGTGAAAAGCATCCGCGGTAAGGGGGGTAAGGCCTTATACTACTATCAGCCCGACCATACCGATTCATTTTCCATTCTAGTCTTTTGTTCTAACAACTAAGATAAGAGCGGATCTAATTCCAAGACTTTGTGCAGGAACATTGTACGGATTTCCAAGATCCGAAGCCCCTTAGCTTTCCCTGAGACTGGTACCTATTCCAGAAGGCAAGAGAAGTGCTACAATCCGCTTGCTTGAACGGACTGAGTACCTTACTGGAAAAAAACCCGCATGGAACTGAGTACTTGCCTACCATCCCAACCCAAGGCAAACCTTTCATTCATCGGGTTTGAGTAAGGCAAGTGGGAAGTCGAACAAAAAAAGATAGCTAGATTTGGGCTTCCCAAAAGGGACTTCTAAATGCATAAGCCAAAGCCTACCTAACTTTGATTGGTATACGAATGGGAAAAAAGGCTCAGTTCAAAAACCATATATATATCTGTAGAGTTACAAAATCTATCTCTTTGGGAACTTTTATTAATTTGTATTTATTTCTTGTCTTTCCTTGATATCGACATTCTAAGATGTAGAGGTGATATGCACAGGATTCAATTGCTTATTAAGAAGGACCACCCAGGGAGTCATCTTCTTCTTGCCGTTGGCCTTAACCGCTTGCTCCGACGGATCCGTAGAAATTGAAAGGCTTGTCAACGGTAGTGATCGATTAACTGAGTCGGGGTAGCAGTCCTTGCTCCACAGAAACTGTCAACACTGACTAGTGCAAAGTAAGTCTTCTTTAAGATAGCGCAAAAGGTATCTCGGGAAGGGACATTCGCCGGCTTTCTATTCCTTTATGTTAGACAAAAGGGTGGCTTATACCAGCTAACGAAAACTTCCCCACTAAATAATATGTTAGACAGATAGTTCTTTCCTAAAAAAGCCTTGTCGTACAATAATTGATAAGGGCTAACGATTTCTTCTCATAGTCAGGTAAGTACTTTCACAGGTCCGGTAGGAAAATAGAGCCGATATATCGGATCTACGATCCTTCCGAGCGGAGAATGAAAGTCTTAATGGGGCAAGCAAAAAGCTACCCTAACAAAAAAGACCGAAATGCAAGACGATAGAGGCAAAAGAGGCTGGGGTCTACAAAAGGGCATTCTACCTATTTGAATCAGATTTTCCGTTTAACGACGCGATGGGAAAAGTTTATCACCGCATATGGCGAATCTTTAAGAAAGATGGAAAGATCATTCCTAGCCTCTATACACGATACCACCATATGCGATCGAAGCAGATCTAATGCCCAAGTAGCCCCTGGGGTTAGTGCCTACGCAATATAGTGGTTTATCTTTTCACTTCAAAAGAGTTTTGTTTTCTCTTCAGTCGTTGGGAGCTAGACTCCTATTCTGACAGGGAGGAGTTTTTTTCTTTCTTGGTTGAAGCCGGAACGGCCTGCCTGGTGAATTACGCAACATAATAAGTCGTTTTTTTCCTTGTGCCCGCTAGGGAATCAATGCGAACGGTTGTGAGTGCATTAAGTAAGTCAGATACTAACTGATATGAAACATGTGATTGTGCAGGACTGGCCTTGAAAGTAATCGATTTAAGCCTTCCCAGTCCTGTTTAGTTCTTTGATCGGAGAATCCAATATGGTTTTAAATTAAAGCTTCCGGGTTTGTGTGAAGAGCGAACTCAATCTTTCTCTTTATAGAGTAGAGGGGGCATCGAAGAAAAAGAAAGAGAAAAGAGATATTTCTTAATATAAAGAAAGATTAAAATAAAGACAAAAAGGCGGAACCTCTTTTGTCAAAAGACCAAGGATGATCTGATCGGAATGGAGGAGTCTCTTCTATAGATACTGTAAAATCTAACTCATGTTTCCACTCAATTTTCATTACGAAGATGTATCACGTCAAGATCCATTGCTCAAACGGAATCACGCCAACGTTATGGAACTTCCTGGATCGTGTGAAATAAGAGTAGTACCAAAGGCACCCTAGATAATTTCTTAATAAAAAATGGAAAATTGGCTATGGAGATTCCGCGTGGTCAGAAATTCATACAGACACAAAGCGGTTCGACAAGAAAGTCCTTTCGATCTAATCCATTCTTGGGGTCAAATAAAGACAAAGGCTATGTAATTGACTTAGCACGACAAAGCACTCTCCGAGGGCATGGAATCGTTTTTCGTGGATTAGCATCTCAAGGTTCAGGCATAAAGAAAGAGTCTTCGTAGAAATCACCAAACCAATAGAACTCATAAAGGTTAGGGTTAGCTCCGCGGTCCACAAGCAAGGTAAGTAAGTCCATTACCAGCCGGCTCTAGAACGAAAAGACCTAACAGAGTAACCCCTTATCTTGTTGGATCGGAGATGCGAACAGGGCGGGAATCGAAGTAGGGAACCTTCCTACCGTGTCTATTTCCGGTCAAGTATGCTCCCCATACATAGACTATGTACAGGTAGTACTCGAAAGATATAATGCGTAAAAAGTTACGAATGTAACTCCCGACCACTCTTCTAAATATACTAAGGCGGAGAACTTTCATTGGAGCACCGTAGTGCGAAGCTTCTTCCAAGTCTGAGTTGGGACTGAGCCTTCCGAATGACAATGCTTTGTTTCGTTGGAAAAACCAACGCAAATCATTGACTTTCTATCGCCCTATTTATAAGGATAGATATAGAGAGTTACTTTATGAAATTATATGCCCTATAAAGCAGCACAAGTCGGTCCCCCCAAAACAAAGCCCCTACTCACGAGAGGTATAAATGACTCGACTATCAGGAGAGGTACGGACTCGAACTCAGTGAGAGGTAGAACTCGAGTGTTGCGAGAGGAACCCCATCAACTGATAGAGTGAACTCGACCAAAAGAGAGGTTCAGAATTCCGTGAATTACAGTGATCCAGTCTCACGGATATGGAGCCTCGCCGGAGATGGTAGGGCAAAACCTGATGGACCTTTTTTTAAGTTATTTCTAGAATCAACTGACGAGACGTCAGGATGTGCTAAAATAAAGTCTAACCGCCAAGGCAAGTCCCATGGATAAGCCCAGCCTCCCTTTCGTTTCACTCTCGTTCCTCTCCTTGACAGTCGAGGTCAGCACCTCTCTGATCAGTCGAGCTCCTTTGTTCCTTCGTACCTCTCGCCCAAATGAAATGGGATGAATCTAATCAATAAAGCGATTGATTCAGAGCGCACCGAAGCCAAAGACGGCAAAGGGGGGCTTACTTTTCCTGACGCTAAGTCATGCTATTCAAATTTAGCTATGCTAATGTAACAGGAAAAGCTTTCAAATGAGATGGATGTGAGCGAGTACCTCCGCTTAAGGATCGCACTCCGCTGTCCCGCTTGGTGGACGAGATCTTCTCTCGGGTCATCATGGGTTACTGAAGGGTTGTTCCTACTGCTCGGTGACCGAATCAGAGAAGTTGTTACTTCTCTTCTCTACAACACTCGCGGACTGATCATCCAATCCATCTTGCACAAAATGGAATGAATCTAAAAATTTAGGTCTCTGCCCGAAACTTTTTCCTCTTTGGTGAAAGAGGGCTAATGTGTGTAGGAGAAAGAAGACTATCAATGTCGACGCCTCGCCCTCTCCATCCAAGGCTCTTCAATATATATATGAGAGGATTAGGGCCCTAGAACGCAAAAAAAAGGTGGGTGAACAAGAGTTATCACGATAGGAAAGAGAAATGACTATAAGGAACAAATGATTATCTCTTCTTAAACAACCTATATCCTCCACACTTAATCAGCATTTGGTAGATTATCCAACCCCGAGCAATCTTATTATTGGTGGGGGCTTAGTCCGTTAGCTGGTATTTGTTTAGTCATTCAGATAGTGACTACGTTTTCGTAGCTATGCATTACACACCTCATGTGGATTTAGCTTTCAACAGCGTAGAACACATTTTTGAGAGATGTTGAAGGGGGCTGGTTGCTCCGTTATATGCATGCTAATGGGACAAATATGTTGCTTATTGTTGTTTACCTTCATATTTTTTGTGGTCTATATCATGCGAGTTATAGCAGTCCTAGGGAATTTTTTGGTCTTTTTGATTTGTAATCTTCTTATTAATGATTGTGATAGATTTTGTAGGATATGTACTACCTTGGGGTCAGATGAGCTTTTGGGGAGCTACAATAATTACAACCTTAGCTAGCGCCATACCTGTAGTAGGGGATACAATAGTGATTTGGCTTTGGGGTGGTTTCTCCGTGGACAATGCCACCTTAAATAGTTTTTTTAGTCTTCATCATTTACTCCCCTTTATTTTAGTAGGCGCCAGTCTTCTTCATTTGGCCTCATTACATCAATATGGATCAAATAATCTATTGTATGTATATTCTGATTCTGAGATGGATAAAATAGCTTTTTACCTTTATTTTTATGTTAAGGATTTAGTTTGTTGGGTAGCTTTTGCTATCATTTTTATATTTGGATTTTTTATGCTCCTAATGTTTTGGGGCATCCCGACAATTATATACCTGCTAATTCGATGTCCACCCCGTCTCATATTGTGTCGAAATGGTATTTCCTACCAATCTATGCCATTCTTCGTAGTATACCTGAAAAAGTGGCAGGAGTAGCCGCAATAACACCAGTTTTTATATGTCTCTTGGCTTTACCTTTTTTATAATTAAGTATGTGCGTACACTATACCAAAACCGGATAATACCTACTGATTTTGCCTACTGATTTTTCAGTCGGTAAAATTACCGACTGATTACCGACTGAGTAGCGACTATTACGAAACAGTCGGCAATCAGTAGGTATTTAGCGACTAATCATTTCAGTCGTTAATCAGTAGCAGTTTGGCAACTGATTACCGACTCAACTGTCGTCGGAAAATGGCTGTAGCTTAACAGTAGGTAATTTAGCGACTGATTTACTACTGAATTCGGTGCGTTTACGATTCAATGATTTAGCTACTGAATACCGACTGTTATGCTACTGAATTCGGCGGGTCGTAAAACAGTAGCAAATCAGTCGGTAAAAGTAGTTGTAAGCACGTGGAA
Organism: Euclidium syriacum; assembly: GCA_900116095.1. NCBI lineage: Eukaryota > Viridiplantae > Streptophyta > Magnoliopsida > Brassicales > Brassicaceae > Euclidium > Euclidium syriacum. Next base: position 85,249 of record FPAK01000001.1, on the reverse strand, counting down.
ATCATTTGGTGGTTGGTGTACCTAATTTAAATATCAGTTGGTAAACAGTCGGAGATTAGTCGGTAAATTTTCTATATAGTAGCCAATCTCGGATTTTAATGTCACAATTGTAGAAACACAAAAGAAAGAAAGAGATTAAAAACAGAAAACAAAGAAGAAAAAGGGTTTTTCAACTCACAATGTCGGGAAATTACAATTATGGTAATTTTCGGGTGTGGATGTATAATAGGTTGGATAAAGTGACGGGAAATCTCTTGGATGAATTTACAATGGGGGTGGACCAATTCCTACAATTTGCAAATAGCCAGGAACTAACACAAAGAAATCGCGGTAAGTTTTACTGCCCTTGTCTTCTTTGCGAGAATGAGAATTTTATCTCGAGTGATAGAGTTATGAGGCATCTGTATAGTAGAGGATTTATGGAAGATTATTACATATGGTATAGACATGTTGAAGAACTAGATATGAATTTTGGAACGAGTTATGTTAATAGGAGTGAAGATGTGGACAATGTAGTAGATGATAGATACGTGGAAATGGTGAATGATGCGTTTCGTGATAACGTGAGTTTTGATAACTACTATGAACAAGATGGTAGTTATCAGAATGTCGAAGAACCGGTATGCAATCATTCACAAAAATTCTACGACTTGTTAAATGGAGCGAATACTCTGTTATACGATGGTTGTCGTGAAGGTCAGTCACGGTTATCATAAGCTGCTCGAATCATGCAACATAAGACAGATCATAATGCGAGTGAGAGGTCAGTGGATTCGGTATGTGGAATCTTGATAGATTTTTTACCGGCAGGAAACCAGGCAACCGGTTCACATTACGAGACAGACAAAATGATGCGCAATTTAGGGCTCCCATGTCATGAAATTGATGTTTTCATTAAAAATTGTATGATCTTCTGGAAAGAAGATGAAAGTTTAGAAAGATGTAGGTTTTGTAATTCAGAAAGATGGATGCCCAATGAGCAAAACCGTAGGACTAGTCTACCATATAGCCGTATGTGGTATATGCCTATTGGAGACAGATTAAAGAGACTGTACCAGAGCGAGAAGATTGCAGCGGCAATGAGATGGCATGCTGAGCACCAATCAAATGAGGGAGAAATGTGTCATCCTTCTGATGCGGCGGAGTGGAAAAGTTTTCAAGATCAACATCCCGAGTTTGCCAAAGAACCCCGTAACGTTTATCTTGGATTGTGTACAGATGGGTTCAATCCATTTAACATGTCAAAAAATCATTCGTTGTGGCCGGTGATCTTGACACCTTATAATTTACCCCCTGGTATGTGCATGAACAAGGAGTACTTGTTTCTAAAAATTATGAATTCTGGACCAAATCATCCGGGAGCCAGTCTTGATATCTTCCTCTGACCTCTTATTGATGAGGTAAAAGAATTGTGGTCTACTGGAATTGAGGCGTACGATGTGTCTTTGAATCAAAATTTTAATCTAAGAGCAGTATTGTTGTGGACGATAAGCGACTTTCCAGCGTACGGCATGTTATGAGGATGGAGCACTCATGGCAAATTATCTTGTCCAATTTGCATGGAAGATACAAAGTCTTTTTATTTGAAGCACGGAAGAAAGACGTGTTGGTTCGATTGTCACCGAAGATTTCTTCCTCTTGGTCATCCTCTAAGGAAGAATAAAAAAGACTTTTTGAAGGGAAAAGACGCACGGAATGAGCTTCCACCAGAGACTTTGACTAGTGAGCGAATTTACTTGTACCGAGTCAAACGGGCAAAGGCACCGAGAACAAAGGATGTTGGTGGATGCGGTCACGATAAAAAGATGAAAGGCTTTGGGACAGATCATAACTGGTACAAAGAAAGCATTTTCTAGGAATTTCCGTACTGGAGGGACCTCACTCTTCGACATAATCTCGATCTGATGCATATAGAGAAGAATTTTTTTGAAAACATCATGAATACTCTTACGCGGTTGCCAGGTAAATCAAAAGAAAACATCCCATCAAGATGTGATATAAAACTACTCTGTCATCGGCCACACTTACATATTGATGGTGAGGATAAAGCCCCTTTTCTTGAGTACTCCTTGACAGACGACGCTAGAAGAAGCTTACTGGAATGTGTGAAACATTCGGTGAAATTCTCTGATGGTTATGCTTCAAACTTAGCTAGTTGTGTTGATCTTGACAAAGACAAGTTTTTTGGGTTGAAGAGTCATGACTACCATGTTTTTATGGAGCAGCTACTTCCATTTATCTTAACTGATCTTATAAACCGGAACGTCCACACTGCGATAGCAGGTACAAATAAATCATGAAAATATGATTATAGTGATTTTATTAACCATTTGCATTTTTAATTAATAATTCCTAGGGGTTGGAACATTTTTCCGTGACATATGCTCGAGAACGTTACAAAAAAGTCACCTCCAAATTCTAAAACAAAACATAGTGTTGATCATATGCAATTTGGAAAAGATCTTTCCACCATCTTTTTTTGACGTCATGGAACACCTACCTATACATCTCCCCTACGAAGCTGAATTAGGAGGCCTCGTGCAATACAAGTGGATGTACCTATTTGAAAGATTTTTCAAAAATTTGAAAGCAAAAGCGAAGAATCAAAGGTATGCAGCAGGATCGATTGTTCAGTCTTATCTAAGGGAGGAGGTATCTTATTTCACATAGCACTATTTTCCCCTGAATGTACCAACGACATCAAGGTAAACGCTATAAATATTTGCATGTTCACTACCATTTCAGCTACACCTAATAGATATTATAAATTGATTTTATATAATCTCGTCAGGTTTAAGAAGATTCACTCCAGGTGAAGTCCCCGAATATCATTTTGATGGAGTCCCCGCTATATTTACTCATGTGGGTCGACCTAGCGGTGAAATGCAAGAAATCTGGCTCTCTGAAAAAGACTATCAATGCGCACATTCATATCTTTTGCGGAATTGTGGCTATATCGACCAAATTGAGAGGTATAATTTGGAATGTCTATAACTGACATCTAACATATAGTCCACATTATATGTCTCATATATTTTTGGTGTTCTATTTAGTTCTTTCGAACATTTTATTACTGCAAAATATCCGGACCTCACCGAGGAAGACATCCTGGCTAGACGAGTCGAGGAATATGCAGATTGGATCAAAGAATATGTATGTCTATTAAATATTTGATAGTTTACTTAGTTTACTTCAAAACGTTTCTTATTGTCTACCTCTACGCAGGTTATAGCTTGGAATGCGGAGTTTTCTTTTCCAACGTGGGTGCTCGACATAATTCAAGGACCCCTGATGATGGTCAAAACTTGGCCCATCTATTATACAAGAGGATATATGTTTCATACCCAGAAGCACAACAAGGGAAGAACTACAGACAACTCCGGTGTATCTGTTACCGGGGTAAATTATAGCAATCCAGCTGATCGAGCTGATTTCCACGGTATCTTGACTGATATCCTAGAACTACAGTATACGGCGGATGCTTAACAAGATGACGAATTCGGATGTAACTTATCGGGATCTGATGACGACGTTGTCGAAGGTGTTGCACCCTATTAATTATGTCGAGATCAAATAATAACAAAATCAACGTAACTAATTTTAATTTTCCTAATTAGAACTTGGATGTTATATTTTGTTTCCTTGTTGCAACAATCTAATCAAAAATCAAAATCAAAATCAAAGTAACATAATTGTTTCACCATTCATAAAGAAAACACTAGTGCATCCAAGTTCATTAAGAAAACACAAGAGCTCATAAAGAAAACACAAGTCAACAAACAAAATACAAAAGTGCATCCATTGACTAAATAAACAAAAGAGAAAAGACAAAGGAATTCATCACAGATTCTTCATTGGACAACCATGAGCACCAAATTTGTTCCATTTTCCCATATAACTTCTAAGCAAATGGAGTTGCTAGCTTTGAAGTTGTTGGCAACAAGAAAATCTGATAGACCGCCGGTTAAACGAAGTCGTTCTCTCCTATCTCCACACTCCATCACCAGTTTCACAGGCCACTTAGCTCCAGTCTCGTTTATCAAAGAGATCGTCTCGCCTGCAGCTGTAGACAGTCCATGCGAATTGGCAAACTCCTTTGGAATGAACTGCATCAACATCACACACCACTCAAAAATCTTACCAAGACCAAAAAAAATCAAATATTTTTAGAGTTAGATTACTAACCATTCTGCTTCTTTCAATTGTGTCCTTGGTGACTCTTACAGTGACTGTCTTCTTGTTTTCTGTCTCCTTAACATATTGAAGCTCACAGCAACTGGGTCCCATTCCAGTAACATGAAAGTTGAGCCCTCCCGAGTATCTAAAGATGAGGAAATCTCCAACGCGGTAGTCATGTGTAGTGACAAACTGCTTCCACCCAGCGGTGAGTTTGCGACCTTCTAATCTCACCCGCCACTTCATTTCAGAGACGTCTGAACAAAGCACCACCACCCTCTTGTGCGATCCTCCTTCTAGATATTTAGAGAAGAAACTCAGAGGAATGTCCTGCGGCGAATACACAGAAGAACAGAGACTATAGTAAGCAAAAGAAGAGCTCGGAACCAGGATTTCAAGATATACATCGGAACTTACCAAACCAGACATGAAGTTGGGAAGAAGAGGTTTGAAGAAATGCACCGGACGCATAATCTAGGGAAACATGAAACAAAGGCATTACCATATACGCAACAAGCTTGATAAACACCAAAAATCATTAATTCTTAATCGGACAACCAACAGTTAAGCCTAATCGAAAAGAATAACCAATTAAACTCTCCAACTACTGTTAAAGTTGAAGATACTAATGCAAAAAAAAGTTTGAATAATCTAATTGAACCTAAAAAACACTCTAATTCAACATACCTCTGTTGAAAATGGGTTTTGGACAAAAGAGAGAAGATTGAGCGTTTTGACAGAGAAAATGGGTGGATCAGAGGAGGAGACACACGCGACTATGATTTTCGACGGAGATATGTGTTTAATTTTGCAAAATCGACTGGAAATCGACTGGGAATCGAAGAAGAAGGCACGGCTAGGGTTTGGGAGTTTCAGAGAGAAAAGGGAAAAAAGTCTCTGCTTTTTTCGCTAACTGACCGAAAATTAGGTTTTTTCGGGTATAGGGTAGATGGGCCAACGGATTCAATTGGGCTTAATATGCGAAGCCCACTTGTTTGCTTTTTAAGGCCATCGGTCGGTAATTAATCGGTAATCAATCGGCAAAAATTAGAAAAAGTTATACTATTAAGCTTAAGTTTGTAATTATTTAACATATTTCAACCCAATTTACATATTTAATACATCAACTAATATGTCTAACATATAATCTTCACATAATTACAAGGGTTTAGGGTTAAAACCCTAAACCCTTGTAATTATGTGAAGTTTATATGCTAACTAACTTATTAAACTACTTTTATGTCATTTAAGTACAAAATCTGATTTATACAAACATTTTAACTTAATTGAGATTAAAAAGAACAATTAAAATTGTCGTAGTCTAGAATTACTGTGTAACTTATTCGTCTCGAATCATATAGTGGAAAATGTTGATTCACTTCGAATGATTTTTTTTTGACAAGAAACTTCGTATACGGAAAAATAACTCATGTCCACTATACTTATGGGTCTTTAAGTGCACCGAAAAACATATATTGTTATCTAACTCCTAATTAAGTGGGTTTATATTAAGAGTTTAGGGGTTTAGGGTATAGTGCACTAAACTAACCATAAACCCTAAACAAACGCAAAACCGACCAGACATATTTCATGACAATATGTAAACGAGCGATTAATATTTACTTATCAAATTATGATGATGACGATGTATAATGTGTTTCATCCTATGAATTATGTCATTATGAAATAAGATTAGTTGTGAAACAATTTAACTTAATTAATGTATTACATTGTTAATTACGTTTAATTATTTAAAAATATACAAAAGTTTGAGTGTCATACTGATAATTAAGGATAATTTCCAAGAAATTTGAAATTACATTACCGACTGTTTACCGACTATTTGCCGACTGAATTTTCTAAAAACATGTAGATTAAATTGACCGACTGTTTATCGACTTTATACCGACTAAATTGGAATTAAAATCCAAATTTTCGGTTCAATTCACCCACGAAAATTAACCCTCCACATTATTTGGGCCAAAATTCGTTTACCCGCATAACCTTGTAACTTTGCGGCCCAAATCTCTTTCACCGTACCGTAGAATGTCTAACACTTAGATATTATCGAAAAATCTCTTCGTCTCTCTCTCGGTTCTCTCTACGGTCCAAACCTTAATCAAAAACTGTTCATCTTCATCTTCATCTTCATCGATTCTTCATCGATTCTCTGTCAATCTTAACTCCAAAACAAACTACCACCCTCGAATCTCTATCTCTTTCACCCTCCGATCTTCAGCTCTTACACTCTCGAAAACCCTAAATCCGTGTTTTCCTGTAACGATGACTATAAAGAGAAAGCGAGTTCATGTCAATACCACAGCGTCGATGATGAGATCGCCGGCGAAGCCACCCGTTCGATATGACTTCGTTCCAAATCCGACACCAGAAACTGGCCCGCCGGTTCCTCGCAAGAACAATCGCAAGCCGTCTGTGAAAGATTACCCGCCACCGACGCATCTCTTTAACACTCCAATTAACACTCCAGCCACAGCTTCGCCTTCTGCTCTTCTTCAACGGCCTGCACCGTCTGCCGCAGCAGCCGCTCTTTCGGATCCACTGTATCGGCCATCTCATCCCGCGGAACCTCAAAGGTCTACGTCGTCTGTAAATCCAGCACTGCTATTGGCTCCGCCATATACAGCCTCTCAACCGCCGAAAAACCGAGCACTTGCTTCGTCTGAGAATCGACTAGTTCAAACGTCTCAATCTCATCAATTTGCATCGTCTCAGATTCCAGGAGCTCAATCGCCTCAAGTTCAACCACCTCTTTCGCCTCGCAGTTCTCAAGCCCAGAATTCACACACGACAGTCGCAGACGAAGAAGATGAAGAACAAGACGAGCAGTTCTCTGATGTCGATGCTCCAAATGAGGCTAATCTCGCCCAAGACAAGCTGGAGGCTCTTAACTCGATTCTACTTGGCCCTCGGCCAAACAAAGTGACTATCCTTGATCCAGATCTCCTGGAGACTGATTCTACTTGGTAATTTTCTTGCACTCTTTGTCTACGGTTTTAGTCATCACATCTCTTCATTGTTAGTTGCACTAACCGTTTCTCTGTTTTTGTAGGTTTGGTTTTGACGGATCCAAACTCACCCGGCAGGTCACTAAGTGTTTCGTACGTAAGTTTGATGGCCCTTACTACAATATCTCCTCTGTGCCTAGGGAAAGAATAGAACGATGGTTCATTGAATTTGCGGTAACAATCTCTCCGATGTAACACCATTTTTGTGTGTCCTATATAATGACTAACACCAATCTTTCTCTGTTTTCTTGTAGAAAAAACATAGATGGGATCCATCAATAACAACTTTGGTTCAAGACCATTTCGAGGCCATACTTCAAAATCGCTTGAAAGACATGGTGAGCAATGTAAGGAGTCTTGACGAGCAACCAAAATGGATCACTGATACGATCTGGGCAGAAATGAAAGCACATTGGGCCACGGAACACCAAATTTCAAAGAGAGCGAAAACCTCAAAAGCTCGAATGTCTGAGCGTAGAGGTCTCGGTCCTCACAAACACACATGCGGACCGAAGTCTTACCGACAAGTCGGACAAGAAATGGTAAGTCACTTGAAACTTGACTTTTCTTTCAATCTGTGATGAGGAAATCTTTATTTTGTAAATGCTTTTCAAGTTCCATGAGTTGATTATATCTGTTGATTGAGTATTGCATTCAAGCTTTCATTTCATAATTTGCTTTGGTTTGTATTTTTCAGGGTATCGAATTGGGGAGACCAGTGAGTTACGGTGAGATTTTCATCAGGGCTAATACAAAGAAAGATGGAACATTTGTCGATAAAAAGGCAGAGCAAGTTGCTGACATCTATATGAAGAAAAAGGGAGACAATTTGATGCACGTTAAGGTTTTTGATGGTCGTCATCCAGACATATCAGTAGAAGAGGATAACGACCTCTTTCTCCAGGTTAAGTGCTTCTTCTGTGTTGTTGTATTTTGGATTGTAATTAATGATGATGTTGGGATTATTTTGATTTCTTTTGTCTTTTGCAGTCTACCTATGTGAACGATAGAGGAGAAGTTTTTGGCATTGGAAGCCTGAAGGAGGATCTGGTGGTCAAGGGAAATGGGAAAAGGCCGGAAACCTCTGCCTCTTTCAGGGAGATGCAACAACAACTTGAAGAGGCTAAACAGCAGTTGAAGGAACAAGCTGCTCTTCTCGCACGGCAGGAAGCAGAGAATGCTCGACTTGCGGCTGCTTAACAGGCCCAGACCGTCCACCTAGCGCTTGTCGACAAGTTCTTGCAAACCGACAACAGATTCGTCGCATTCCTTGCCTCAAGAACTGATGAAGCTGGTCAATCTTCTCCACTGATTTAGGTCCCTAATTTCTCACTTTTGTAGTTGAATTATAACTTGAAATATATGCTATGTGTTTTACTACTTAATCACTCGGATTTGGATTCCCATATTTTGTAGAACATGAATTAAGATGTAACTTTTTGTAGTATAAATCCTTTGTTATTGATTTGCTTTGCTTCTTCATGTTTTCTTTCTTTTGCTTTGTAATTGATTGTTTCATGTTTAAAATAGAATCAACAAATCAATTAGCATCTAAACAAGATTAAGAAACTGATAATTAATTTTCAAATTCAGTACCAAAGTAGTCGGTAAAAATTGATACAATCAGTCGGTAAAAATTGATACAATCAGTCCGTAAATAGTAGGAAATCAGTCGGTAAATCATGTCCATATATGCAAATGCGAATCATACATTAGTAGCTAAATTCGTAGGTAAATTAGTGAGTAAATCAGTAGCAAAATTTACCGACTCATTAGTGACTAATGTTGTAGTGGGAAATTTTAGTCGCAAATCAGTCGTTAAATTTACCGACTGATCGCTGACAATACCTTCCGTAGCAAATTTCAGTCACTATTCAGTCAGGAATCCGTCGTCGAATTTGGCTACTGACTGCCGACCACATATATACAGTCAGTAAGTCAGTAGGGAATCAGTCGTTAAATATGGCTACTGAATGCCGACTAAAATATGTAGTCGGTGAATTAGTCGGGAATCAGTCGCCATTTACCGACTGATTAGTTTACCGACTAGACAAAAACCTACAACACTTATCAGTCCATAATCAGTCGGTAAAACATGTTTACCTACTGATTTCCGACTGATATTGCAGTAGTTAAAAAACTGTTTTCTTGTAGTGGAGTTCAAGTTTTCGACTGATTCACCAGGGAATGTTTTGATTGCTTTTGGCGGATTACTTACTACTAGGTTGGATCGGACGTCAATCTATGAAGGCACCATTTGTTACTATTAATTGGACAAATTTCTGCTTTGGTTTTCTTCTTCTTCTTTGCCATAATGCCCATTCTGGGACGAGTTGTAAGCTGGTGTCCGAGGGGCGGCTTTGTGGCCAAGGGGAAGCGGTTGGTTATGGCTAAGGGGAGAACACACCCGCGGGGCTGTTTAAGTCCAATCAAAGATGACTGTTCTAGGCGGGGGGGGAGGGGAGTCACCCTGGCGGTGTGCTGTCCCTATTGGGCTGGGCCCGACCCCATTCGGCCCCACCGTCGGGGCATAAGCGCCCTCTTGCTACCCATATGCAAGGCGCCGTCTTAGCCTTCCCTGACCAGGATCGCTCCCACACCTGTAGCGTTCGTGATCGGACTACTCAGCCGTGTATTAAGAGTCAGGCAGGAAGATCCCACAACCTCAGGGAGTGGTTACGTCCAGTACATCCCCCTTTCTTCCCGACATGCTATGGTGCCCCGAGGGAGCGGGTCAAGTCCGTATCACCGCGGAGAAACAACCGCGTCCGGATCAGATCTATCTACTCAAAAACTCATCCGGTGACTTCACGGTCGCCAAAAAATCCCCAAGAAGCATCAAACATTTTTGATGAGATCCTCGCACAGTAAATCGACTCAGCCCAAAGGAGACTCTCTGTCTCCTTCTCGTTTACCTACTATTGTACCCGCGTGAAATATCCACCAGATAGACATAAAGCTTTACCTAGTACACATAAGTGCATACATTTTTCTGTCTATCAATAACATCATAGCATTGCACGATGGATGTGAAGAAGCAGGCATCTCGGCAATAATTAGCCAAAATAGTGTGGTGAATCCCCCTGTTAAGTAGTCAGAACGATAGGAACTCCCTCTTCTTTGGCAAATACAGCTCTTTTGTTTCTTCGTACCCACAGTAGCAGACACTGCCCTTTGATTTCACCTTGCATGTGCTTTAGCTTTGTAACAAGAAACGTCTCTCCAACGCATAAATTGTTGGGAGTTTTCTCATAATCTTTGGCAAAATTCCACCACGTAGACAGACATTCACTGCTCTACCATATTTCTTCACGGATAACCCCTTAATAGTACATCCTAATAGGGGATGTCCATATTCTCTCTTTTTGGATATAGGTGGTCCCTGTAAAGTCTAGAATAAGCAAGAGGGATTTGTAGATCCTACGTAGAGCGGGCTGAGAACCCTACCCACAATCAAGGTAAATTAGTTACCAAACCTTTAGGAGGGTAAGCTACCGCTGCCCCTGCTTCTTCAGGTGGAACTCTGGGCTGAGGAGTTACTCGAAATGCTGCCAATATATTAGTATCCTTGGTTTTTTAGGAGTATAATAAGTCAATTTATACTCTTTAACACCAGCTTTGAATCCAACACTTGCTTTAGTCTCTGTTTGTGGTGTCATAAGTCCCTCCTGTTGATGGTGAGGTTCTACCCCTTATCTATAGTTTGACAATAATTGGAGTACAGTCCCTGCCGAGTTCTTCCCTGATAACTTATTAGGTTATAAGTCCCGACAACAGGAATATTAACCCTCGGCCCAGATGTCCGAGAGATACCTCGGTAAAGAAAGATCGAATTTGGTGTCCGAAGCGGGGGTATAAACAACATCGTCCTAGGCCGCAATCTAAAGCTCGGACAGTATAAGATCAAATCTTATCACAGATTCCCTATTCTTGGAAAAATGGAAATATTCCATTTTTCCGAGGTTAGCCCATGGGCTTACTAGACCGACTATTAAGGATATATAAATACATACCCCCCCTCACTAATAAGATAGATTCAGAATCGGGCAGAAGACGAACTAGATCGCATAGGTTTTACTTCTCTTTGATAAAGTTAACTCGACATCCCGAGTTAACACCCTTGTAACACAAATCATTAATAATACATCCTTTTTCCGAGGTTTCCTCTTGTTTTCTTACTTTATACTTTTCCAAAATTGAATCCCTCTAATTATAAATAATTAGAAGTTGAACCCAATATCAACATTTGGCGTGCCAGGTAGGGGCGGCTACTGACTTTTGGTAGGTAAAAGAGAGACCTCGGAAAAAGAAACACCAATGATAACTACGACTCGCGGAAGACCACGGATGACTCGATGGGATCAACCGCCCATTGAGGTTTTAGATCAAAAATCCGGACCACCGACTCGGTGGACAAATCAAAGGTGTGGAGAATCCTTAAAAGGTCTTCTGGAGGACAAGGAAGCAAGTGATCAGGATTGTGAGCCAATAAGCAGCCCTCTATCAAACTGTGAATGATCAGACGAAGCGGAACAAGATACCGAAGAGATAGAGGAAAGGCAGAACGAGACAACAAGAACTCAAGAAAAGATTATACGTAGAAGGTCAACAGATGACGAGCCGACTTCCATAACAAGTGACTCAATAGCAGAACTGCACCGTGAACTTCGGGACATGAAATTTTTGCTCCATAACCCTCCGGTCAACATCCCACACCTAAACCAAGCGTTCGAGAATACAGACAAGAACCCATCCGAGACAATCAAGTTCGGACCCGATTCACTCGAAAAAAGGAAATTGGAGTTACCAACCTATAACGGAGTAGGAGACCCGAGAACTTTCCTTAAAACATTTATGATTACTGTCAACCAAGCTCAAATTCACCCTTCTGAGAAGGAGGGAAAGACGTGCCAATATTTTGCGGAAAGTTTACGAGGAAACGCCCAAGTTTGGATAACCAACTTACCTTCGAATTCAATAAGAAATTTAACCTCAAACGACCAGCAAAGATTTCCGACCTTTACTCCGTAAAACAAACGTCGACCGAGTCACTCCAGAGTTTCATGAAGAGATTCAAGACAATATACTTCCAGTTAAATATCTTGGACGAACTAGCCATTGACGCCCTAACTAATGGAACGTGGTATGAGACAAAATTTTGGGAAGAACTTTCGGCTTACCGGCCTCACTCCATAGAAGATGCGTTTTACAGAGCAAGCGTTTACATCAGGGCAGACGAGAAATAGAGCTCGGTTATCCGAGAACGATCAAATTACTTCAGAAGACGAAGACATAAGGAAAAGGTTTAAAGAACCTCGCTGGCACTACAATAAAACGTTTGAGCAAAAAGGAAGAGCCAGAGCAAAAATCTCATTCCTAACTGATAAGTATCTGGAACAAAAGAAAAAAGCTATGACTAAAAGAGAAAGAATCCCTCCAGGGTGGTGTTGTTACCATAGCGTCTATGGACATAGAACAGAAGAATGCCGTAACCTACCAGAGTATCTTTTGAAAAAATACTTGGAATGGGTTCCCGAACAGCCAACAGAAACCTTCACCAAAAATACCAATCGAAGTTGAAGGAGCGACTCCTGAAGAAGAGTCATCAAAGAAGGAAAGAATCTCCCCAAGAAGGATCCTCGTACTGTCACAGAAGGATAAACGTTATTTCCGAACTCCCTAGGGAAACACAGGAGCAAGCCAAGCAGCATACGAAGGCGAGGTTAACTCTACAAAAGGAGCACGTCTTTACTCACGAAGACTTAGAAGGAATTGAAGTCCCACATAACGATCCTTTGGTGATAAAATTACAAAGTTGAGAATTACGAAGTTCCTCGAATATTAGTAGATACCGCAAGCGCGGCGAATGTTATAAGTATTGATGTTTTCCAAGAATCAAGGATCCAACCAGGGCTTAAGTCACTAACAGCCTTCAATGGCGAAAGTGTTCCGACTCTTGGGACAGCGCAACTCCCATTAACGGTTGGAGGAACAATCAAAATCGTTAACTTCGACGTAATAGAAAAGCCAATTCTCGACAACATAATTCTCGAAACCCCCTGGCTATTTCTAATGAAAGAAGTGGTTTCAACCTATCACCAATGCCTTAAATTCTCAACTCCACTCAGAATTTTTTCGGTAAAAGGAAGTCAAGCCGAAGCAAGACGTTGCCTCCGAGAAGGCCTAAAGGAGAAAAAAGCCGAACCTCCCTTCGGAAAAGAAATTTTAAATTTCAAAAGGTTCCGAATATAGAGCAAAAAAAAAGAAAAAGAAAATCGTTGATATCTCGGATTCTCCGAGATAATTAACGAGACCTCGGAACTACGTGTGGCTTGATCCTATCCAAGGGTACGTAGGCAGCCTTTCACAAGGTTCAGCTACAAACATTTAATCTTGGTTCTATAGTAATGAAGTTTCAATGACTCGACTATACTTACCTACGATTCACTAAAAATAATAAAACATACAAAATCGATGCCTTGATCACGTACTCGATAGCAAGGTTTATCCCTCCTAACACATTCTATACCGAATGCAGCTGAAGAATTCGGAGCCTGATAAAGTAGGGCCGAGGGATTCTAAGGTAAAGTCGGGACATTCCTGCTTATGTTGAAAAACATAAAACTCATACCCAAAGAATCGAAGGATCTGATAAAGTAGGATCTAAGGATTAGAGGTCAAAACAGTCGAGGTTTAACTCACTGAGCATTTTCGGCTCTGCCCATGAATATCCAGTATTCTGTTGAAGGAATTCTTGAAAGAGACCAACATACAGAATACTTGAAGAATCTTTTCTCGAAATTCAAGGAAAGATAGATTATTTTTTAAAAAAAAAAAAACAAGAAAGACACAAGAATATAGTCTCGAAAGGCCCCATGGGTTATCATTCAAAGGTTCTTTAACAAAAAAAAAAAAAAAAAAGGAATATAACAACATTAAAATTCGAAACTAAAGGCGTTTGGTTCGAATTCAGGAAAATTATAATTTTTTACTTCTTGTTCGGCTGCTTTGGCGTCCTTGTCCACTTGCTTCAAATAATCAGTAGGAATGTTTATACCTTGAGAAGAGAGTTCATTAAGTACTCCGAAAACTGCCTGGACTTGCCCGAGATTCATAGTTTTTACGAGCCCTTCTTCTCGAGCCTGGACGGTTTTCTCGATGGAGTTCAGCCTGTATTGGATCTTCTCAGCCATCGTCTTCTTGGTGAATTGTACTTTATGAGTTAAAGAAGCAGCAGCAGCACGAGCTTCTTTTCTTCATAGCCTCGACTTGGTGAATAAGAGAAGTCCGGTCAACCTCCAAAGCCTCATTCTTCTTTTCGAGATTGTCGATGTGATCATTCTTCTCCCTCAGCAAGCCTTCGTATTCACCCATGATGAGACAAGTGTTCCGAGCTTCCTGAAAAATAAAACTTGTTAAGACTTCGAATATTGTAAAAGATAACCAAAGATAGAGACAGATCATCAAACCCGAATAGAATTCCTTGCAAGAACGGATACATGCTCCTTCACAAAGCTTTAAAGAATTACAGCCTGCCATCTTCCAAAAAAGTTTGACTCTCTTCTCCTCATCGTTTGAAAGAAGCCGTGGTAAATTGAATTCAAACTTAAAGGGAGCGTCCTCGACTTCAAATTTAGATTTCTGTCTTTTAGTTAAAGGAGTCCCAATAACCGAAGAAGCAGACCTTTTCTTTGGAAACTTGGTTTTCGGAGAAGTGGTGGTTGCTTTTCCACGTTTCCTTTCCGAAGAGGTTGGAGCTCTGTGGGTAGAAGAGTCGATCTCGCCTTTTTCGCGTTTCTGAGATTTCTGGAATCTCGACCTTTTTGGAGGAGCTCGGATAAGCAATTTATTGGTGTAATCCGAAGGCAGTCTTTCCAATGGACAGTCGATTTCGGAGACTACAAAGCCTGTAAAATAAAACCCGAACAATAAGAAGCAGCAAATCAAAATTTCGGAAGAAATTCGAGGTACCTGAGCGCAGGCGAGCAAGATTGATTAGATCCGCAGGAATTTTCGAAAATGCCAGAAGAGAGAGGTTATAAATCTGGTCCATCTCCTTTTTAAAGATCGGAGGGAGTTCATTAAAAAGGATCGGTTTTACGATTGTCGAGCTATTAACTGACCACGTCCTAATCACCTCGACACTAGGATCAAAGATAGAAGCCTTATTGATCCAAACGTAGAAGAAATTAGTACACCAATTTTTCGCGTTAGAATCATTTTCCTAGTTTAGTGGCGTTTTTAACCATAGTATACCAGGTTCTGCCATCTCGATTATCGACAAGTTTGGCAAGTTCGGAGAATTTCCAGCACTGAATGATAATATCAGCCCTGCTGGCTTGGATAAGAAAAGCTACCATATGTCTGATAGCACCGGGTCCTAGTTGAGTAAAAGCAATCTTCAATTGTTTACAAAACTCAACCAGAAGAAAAGGAATAGGAAACCAAAGTCGAGCTTCGGTAAAGAAATGAAAGTAGAGACACATGAATCCCTCAGGAGGAGTTCAAGGTTTTCCTACAGACTTCGGAATCTGAATATTGAGACCTTCTGGTTCAGAGGCGAATAGGCGGAGAGTATCGATGTCACCTTCTTTGAAGGTAGAGTATCCAAATTCTTCAGAAAGTTCTTCTCCTGTGGTTGCATGGTCGGAGATGGTCTCATAACTGTTGCTTTTGGATGGGGAGTTCGCCGGGATAGGTGAAGTAATATTTTCAGTTTCCTTCTCGACTAAAGAAACACCTTCATTATCAATCAGGGAGTTGATTGATTGATCTTCGGGGTTTGTTTACTGCGATTCGCTGGACCCGGAAGAAGAAGAAGGCGAGGTGGGATCAGTTTCGGAGCTGGAGCTAGGAGAATTTTTAGGCGACATTTTGAAAAGAATATTTAGAAGGATTGCGACTGTAATATGATAAAGGATAGGGATTTAGTCTCTTTAAATAGTTGTTTAGAGAGAGGCAGTTCAAAATTTGCGGAAGATCAACCGACGTTTTCAATAAGTGTTGAAATTGTATTGGGAGAAATAAGGGTTCGATGAATAAACCACGATCACCTTTTCCCGCCAAAAGTCGCTTCGGATAATTCGAGAGTGTATGATCGACATGTCATGGGAAAATGGAAGGGTCCTGTAAATACCCAAAGATTTCGCGCCAAAAAAGAATATGACCTTTCGTTATCCGGTGTTTTCCCGCCAAATTGAAGAACGAAGGGTGTTCGAAAATTAAAACTAAGACTATTGAAGACGAAGATCGACTGATGCCGAACTGCATTTATTGACAAGCTACTTATAATGGAAATTCACCAATGCTACCCGAAGACATCCTCGGACGAAGTGGGGGGGGGGGGGGGGACTTACTGTTGATGGTGGGGTTTGGCAATAATTGGAGTACGGTACCTGCCGAGCTCTTCTCTGATAACTTATTAGGTTATAAGTCGCGACAACAGGAATATTAACCATCGGTCCAGATGACTGAGGGATACCTTGGTAAAGAATGATCGAATTTGGTGTCCGAAATGGGGGTATAAACAACATCGTCCTAGGCCGCAGTCTAAAGCTCGGACAGTATAAGATCAAATCTTATCACAGATTCCCTAGTCTTGGAAAAATGGAAATATTCTCCATTTTTCCTAGGTTAGCCCATGGGCTTACTAGACCGACTATTAAGGATATATAAATACATACCCCCCCCTCACTAATAAGATATATTCAGAATCGAAGAGGAGACGAACTAGATCGCCTAGGTTTTACTTCTCTTTGATAAAGTTAACTCGGCATCCCGAGTTAACACCCTTGTAACACAAATCATTAATAATACATCATTTTTCCGAGGTTTCCTCTTGTTTTCTTACTTTATACTTTTCCAAAAACGAACCCCTCTAATTATAAATAATTAGAAGTTGAACCCCGTATAATACCTCTTTATAATTTATAATTCTTACAATAAAACAATAAGGTCTACGCGACATAAATTAGAAATAGATTTAACTTTTTTCACAAAAATCTTTTTAAAAAAATTATTAACTAATCAAAATGATTATTTATTTCACATATTTGATTCCCCAACTACATATTTTATATTTTTTCATTTGTGCAGCACAACCTAATATTTTTTTAAGGTTTTCCACAAATTGAGATTTGGCCCTAGAAGAGTTGAATTGTATCCGAGAAACAATATCTATCGCAATTCTTCGGCGCACTCCCTCAATTAATCAAATACATGAATTAATTGAATCTAGCGATGGTCTAATACATGACTCCTCTTTTCACCTGGCAGCCATCCCATCATAGGCAGAAGCTCTCCAAAAAGGTATTCGTGGTAGGACGATGAATGGCCGATTGCTCTTGCCGACTCGGAACGAAGAGTTAGCGATGAAAATAAGTCATTCTTTCTTATTGGCTTCTCTCCAGGTAGGTCACCCAGAACGAGGGATGTTTATAAGTAACTACAGTGCCAAAGAAAGAGGCTTGGATGCGCGGGATAGAAGAAGAACGACCAACCTTCTTCCCTTTATGGTCTAGCTGAGATTTCACTCAGATCTAAAGAAAAAAAAGAGGAGAGATTTTGATACGCAGTGCTGCCCCAATGACAAGAGGGGCGGGCGCAGCAGCTACATGGACCCCTTCCTTTCTATGGTTGCCAGCGCTTTCCCGGGCCGAGCCGGAAATCCGCTTCTAAAGGTTCCTACAGTTTCGTAAATCCTAAATCTAAGATGGATGGCAGCTTTTACAATGGTGAGCTGAAGAGGTTTAAAGGATTTCCCGCACCCTTTTATCGATAGGTTTCTTGCATCTGAAGTCATCTCTAGGGGAATAGTTTCCGCAAAGGGACACTCGGGGTGTGCTGAAGGGATTTACTACACTATCCGCAACATGCTTTAGTAGTATCTTCCTCTGTGCTGCTTTGGGTTTCCCCAACCTAAGAATAATTTAGTGTGCTAGATAGCTACTTATGCCTTAACTGTCTGGCTAGGGGCTCTTCCAGCTCAGCTTTTTCATCTAGCTCGGGCATCTGCAGGAGAAGTAGCTTTTGGAAAGATAGGAAGATACAAAGACAAGGTAGACTAACCGCAAGCGATTTCCCTTTACTAGAAGAGAAGTCATCCTCAAGCCGAATCAGCTCTTTCTACTACAACCAGAATGGTTACCGGCTAAGCAGAATCACCTCAAAGGACCTAACCCGTTCCAGGCTAAGCACCTTCGTCCGCTAATCTTTTCGAAAGAAATAGATTAGTCGGAATGAACATCCCACGTTGTGTTAAGCAAATAAAAAGAATCGAAACTCACGCTTTCTTTATTTGAACCTACGCAAGAAAGTGATTTTGGAGTCGAACCACCGCCATATGGATTTTCAGTCCATCCCAGACCCGAGTTACTACATGTCATCACTTATTTTAGAACTCCATCAAGAGATAGGGAGGAGAAGCTCTCAACTGACTGATCTTTCTTCTCTTATGAAATTGATAGTGAGAGGTGAACTTTTTCCACAATAAACTGAGGAGAGCGGTAAGCATTCTGCTTTTTCGTGGATCCGTCTAAAGTTTAATGGTAGTAATTAGCCATTACAACTGTCATCTCGGATATGGTTTGGGTGACTGCTCCCGTCTAAAACTTTAACCAAAGAAAATCTCTTACCGTAGAAGTTTATACCTTTTCAACAGTTAGAACAAATCAAAATAATTAGTCTAGTAGATTATACCTATCTCTATGCGCTATCAGTGCTTTCTCTTTCGGCTCTAAAACGGCTTAGATCATACATCTTCTTTCTTGCTATCGCTCTGAACCGAGATTCGACTTCTTTGCCCAGTTTCTCTCTGCTGATGGTAGCCACCTTACAGCAAGAGGCGTCTTCTCTCCTCTTTCTATCACGGATCTTCTCACTCTGACTGGTTCTCAAACTCTGACTGGTTCTCAAAGCCAAAGGTAAGAGCCTCTTTCTATCACGAATCTTCTCACTCTTTGGCATAGTAGACTTCAACCCTTTGATCTCACAGCGTGGAACTCCACCCGTATCTATCGCTCCTCTTCAGCACACTCCCCCGATTAATCGAATACAGGAATCATTTGAATCTAGGGATTTTCCAATACATGACTCCTCTTTTCACCTAGCAGCCATCCCATCCTAGGCAGAAGCTCTCTGAAAAGGTATCCTTGGTAGGACGATGAATGGCCGGTATCCGAACGATGAATGTCACCGGTATCCGAATGATAAATGTAACTAGCCATATGCGGCACTGATCGAGCTGACCCATGTGGAGATGAAAGATTCCTTCATTCATTCTAAAATCAAGTTCTTCCTGTAAAGAATGTTTTCAACAGCATTACCAACTAGAAATGAATTTCGAAGACAACACTTAAACAATGATGGTTTATGTAGAAGATGTAGCTTGGCTCAAGAACCTAACGATTTTTGTTCTTTCAATGTTATTTTGCTAAGTCGGTTTGGAGAGAAGCAAATTTTCTGCAAACAATCCTTACTTCAATAGCATTGAATTTTATTCAAAACATGCAGGTTATTCTTGATCCTCAAAGCATGAAAAATGGAACTTGAATGAAGGAGAAACTACGTTTCTGTTTTTGGGTCATGTGGCATTTATGAAAAAGTAGAAACTATTATATTTTCTAAAACAGAGACATTCCCTGCTCGAGAGTTCTACAAAATGCAATTAGAGATGCAGAATAATGGATCTCTATACATAGTCAAGACAATCGTCATAAAGGGTAACATATCCAACAAGTTTCTATAACAAAAAAAAAAAACTGGAAATGACATTTTTGGAGTTTATTAAATGTAACTACGATGCAAGTTTTTAAAGATATAATCATTTTTGGAAATGAAAAAATAAAAAAATTTTCTTTTTTACAATTTTTCAATCATGTTTCTTTGGTTGGATTGGAACTTTTTTGGAAATAAAAAATTAAAACGTAGAAAGAGTAGTAATTTGTTAATAATAAATCATATTCAAACATGTTCAAAAAGACGGTTGGTAACCTAAAAATAAATAAAAATTATGTGACTAAGTTTTAGCACTTTGATTGAGTTGCACTATTGCATCATCTTAGGAATTGGGTATATACACAGTGGTTATAATATAATCAGTATGATGTAGTTTTTCCATTAAACCTATTTTTTGGGATCTCTAGTCAGTTAGGTTGGGTTTCCATATATTCATCATCGTTATCAATAGGCTTTAAACCCATTCTTTTTGATGATTTAAGAACTTGATCTCTCGAAAAAATTTTAATAAACGGATATGCTAAGTTTTCAGCCGATTTGACGTAATCTACAGACAATACACCACTTGAGATCAATTTTCTAATGATTTTATGTCATCTTCGTATATGACGAGACTTGCCATTGTATAGGGTATTCACTACCCATGAGATAGCTGATTGACTATCGCAGTGTACCCTCAAATCAGGAACTGGCTTTTCTCACATCAGGATATCTTCCAAAAAATTCTGAAGCCACTCTGCTTCCACCGCAACTGTATCAAACACTATGAACTCTGATTTGGTTGATCGTGCGACCAATGTTTGTTTGGAAGATTTCCAAGACACTGCTGCACCACCAAGAGTGGATACATATCCACTTGTTGATTTGGAATTAGTGGAGTCTAATAACCAGTTGGCATCACTGTAACCTTCTAATAGTGTTGGTTCTTTACCAAAGTGCAGCCCATAACTCTTAGTATATCTTAGATAGTTCAATACTCTAGTTATGGCTTTCCAATGATTATGTCATGCATTACTCATATAGCGACTTAGTACATTTACTGAGTGCGCAAAATTGGGTCTAGTACAATTTTTCAAGTACATTAGACTTCCGATAATTCTTGCATACTCCACTTGTGATATTGGTTCACCTATATTATTCTTCAATCGGAAATGAGAATTTTTTGGATTTTTTGCTATCTCATTAGAGTAGTTCTTAAACCGCTCTAGAATTTTGTCAACATAATGACCTTGAGATAGGATTATCCCTCCGGAATGTCTGGTAATCTTAACACAAAGAATCACATATGCTAATCCCAAGTCCTTCATCTCAAAGTTTCTACTAAGCATATTATTAGTTTGTTGAATTACATCCTTATTGCTACCAATGATGAGCATGTCATCGACATATAAGCATAGCAAGATGTTTCCATGAGGACTTTCCTTGATATATATGTATTTATCACATTCGTTGATTCGAAAGCCATTTGATATCATCACACTTTCGAATTTTTGATGCCATTACTTCGGAGCTTGCTTTAAACCATACAAGGATTTAACAAGTCTACATACTTTATGTTATTTTCCAGGAACAACATAACCCCCACGTTGATTTATATATATATATATCTTCTAAATTTCCATTTAGAAAAGCAGTCTTGACATTCATTTGATGAATTTCACGATCTCTCAATACTACAATTCCATT
This sequence comes from Euclidium syriacum, assembly GCA_900116095.1. NCBI lineage: Eukaryota > Viridiplantae > Streptophyta > Magnoliopsida > Brassicales > Brassicaceae > Euclidium > Euclidium syriacum. Next base: position 63,626 of record FPAK01000001.1, on the reverse strand, counting down.
CAGCATTTGAATCAAAGTTATTCTCGTCACAGCAGAATAAGTGTCAAAGAAATCAAGTCCTTACTTTTGACAGAATCCTTGCACCACAATTCTTTTCTTGTACTTGTCTATGGAAGCATTAATATTCAACTTTTTTTTGAAGATCCATTTACATCCAAGAGGTTTACACCCTTGTGGTAAATCGACCAATTCCCATGTGTGGTTTTGTATGATTGAATCGATTTCACCATTTCCAGCTTCCTTTTATAAAGGAGCATCAGGTGTAGACATGGCTTCTGTGAAAGTTTTTGGCTCATTCTCTGCTAGAAATGCCACTATGAACTCAAATTATTTTCCTTACGAGCTCTCTTGCTTCGTCTCGGTTCAACTTCCTCTAACTCATCTTCGTTTCTAGAAATTCCTGAAGTACTTGCTTCATTGTTAGCATCTTGTTCTTCACAAGTTTGTTTAGGATTACATTTATCCTTACATGGAAACACATCTTCAAAGAACGAAGCATCCTTGACTCCATGATCGTGTTAGCATGTATATCTGGTATATATGACTTGTGTACCAGAAATCAGTATATTGTACTATTCTTTGCATAACCAATGAAGATGAAGTCTATAGTCTTAGGTCTGATGGTGACCTTTTTAGGTAGCAGGACTGCAACTTTTGCCAAGCACCCCCACACTTTCATGTATTTGTATGAAGGCACCACACCTTTCCAAATTTCATATGGCGTTTTGCCAGTTACTTTGTGTGGTATTTTACTGAGGATATATAATTTGAGGTAAGCAAAGCTTCCTCCCCCCCCCCCATCCACATGTTCTGGGCTAACCCAGATTCCTGCAACATGGCATTCATCATTTCCTTAAGAGTTCGGTTCTTTCGTTCCGAAATTCCGATGGATTTAGGTGAGTAGGGAGTAGTCGTCTGACGAATAATGTCATTCTCTATACATAATTCATTGAACGGTTTTTGTATTCACCTCCTCTATCACCTCTAATCATTTTGATAGTCTTATCAAGTTGATTCTCAACTTTAAGCTTGAATTCTTTGAGTTTCTCCAAAGCTTCATCATTACTTCGTAGCAAATATAAATAGCATTACTTCGTAGCAAGTATAAATAGCAATATCTTGTAAAATCATCTATGAAAGACACAAAGTACTTCTTTCCAAATCTAGTTTTTACGAACTTTAAATCACACAAATCCGTATGGATTTAGCCTAGAGGTTCGGTTGTTCTAACTACACTCGGTGATGGTATTTTAGTGAGTTTGGCTTGAACACAAATCTCATATGTTTACTTATTTTGAATTTGAGAATCATATTCATGTTCATTAATCTACTCATAGACTTGAAATTAACATGTCCTAAACGTTTGTGCCAAATGTTAAAAGACTCAGCAAAATAAGCAACTAGTTTATTTCCATTCATCTTATCATTCTTTGAGGTGGAAGCTAATGTATCATGGATTTTACCAATTTTATGCCATGATATGACTGGTTTTATAAAGTATTTCTAGTGTGTTTTAGGTATTTATACAGGTTTTACAAGCAAAAGGTGTTTTGGAGCAAAAGAAAACAAAAGGAAGCAAAAAGGAAAGAATTGAAGCAATTGTCAGAAAAGGAAAGTATAGAGCCAGAATTGAAATATGGAAGTCAACGGACAATTGACCGACCTACAGGAAGGGTATAATAGGCAACTTACATATCAACTCGAAGTCCCGAGAGTTGACTTTCATTTCCATTTGGAATCGGATCAAACAAAGTTCTGGAGCGCGAGATATTGTTATTTTACTGAAGAAGGTCCATTCTAACGAATTTTACAAGACTGGTCCGTTTAGCTCCAATCAAGCCCGACTCAAGTTTTAAGGAAGTTTTGACCTAGGCACGACTTTTCTACCTATAAAACGAGTCTTAAGAGGCAGAGAGCAGCATGAATCACAATCACAATCACAAAATTCACAGCATCCATAGCCAACAAATATTATTTTGCTTTCTAGATTTCTAGGGTTTTGCTACACTAGCTTTGCTTGAGAGCTTAAAGGGGAGAAGAGATCTGTTCTTCATAGCAATATACTGAGTTTTTATCTCTGAACCTCTTTACTTTTATGAAGTTTACTTTGTGCATGAGTTTTCCTATGTGCGAGTAGACAACTTGTTAGATCTAGGGTTTTCAATGGTTTTATAGATTTTCTAATGCATTCAACATGATATAATCAATATTCTGTACTTTAATGGTATTCTCTACTTTATTCTAATCTGGCCATTTAGAATATTGCTCATAGGAGGAGTTACACCAATACATCATTGGGTAATGATTCCAGAACATGGTTTTTAGTAGGTAACCTCGTCCTCGACCAAATGAATGTTTGGCTTGGAAGGTTATGAACAATCAGATCTGTTTCATTGCATGTGTTTTCATATTAGGTTTGGAAAGCATTCTTTCTGATCTAATGGTTAACTCATAGGTATAATATCTCGAGAGATCGGTTATTACATATATCGTCTTCTGTGTTCGTGAATCTATTGATTATTGATTGATTGTTGATCTATATTTCCTTTGGATCTAGCGCCCTTAAACCAATGATGAAACATCCCATTTGCGTTAGTCTAATGATATCACTGATGATACTACTCATGCTTTGCTTTGACAAGTTCCAAATTACCAGATCTGCGGTAATCCCTTGGTTCCCTGTGGGATCGATAACCTTTCATGCTACAAATGTACACTGTGCACTTGCAGTTCGTTTAGGTGAAAACAATTCACGCATTAGAAGCCTCGGTTACAACATTCTTATTCTTACAAATGACTGCCTCATAGGACATTTTGAACAAACCATCACAAACAAAACCCTTACCCAAAAACATCTCATTCCTGGATAAAATCAGCTTGTTTCCTTCCAGCTTAACAATGAATCTGTGCTTGCTCATGAGAGATCCCAAAATCAGGTTTTTGCGCATTGTCGGCACGTGGAAAACAATGGTGAGCACCAGCCCTTGCGCCGAGGTGAGCTTGAGAACAACCATTCCACGGCCTTCAATCTTCGAGGTTGCGTGATTTTCCATCCAAAGCTTCTCTTCGCCCTTGCATTATGTGTATGTGGAGATTTTCTCCACATCCATGTAGATGTGTCTGGTTGCACCATTGTCATACCACCAAGTCTTCAGGTGGCATTCAGAAATGTTAGCTTTAGTAACAACAAAACACATGTCAGCCTCAGTCAAGTTGACTTGTGTTTTCATGCTCCTACAACCAGGATCCTTGTGTCCTGGCTTGGAGCAGAAGTTACAATTCCTCAGAAACCTCTGAGAGGTCTGTCCATTCTGAACATTCTGACCACTATGACCGTTTCGACCATACTGACCGTTCTTGTTCTTGAACTTCTGAAAGTTCTGTGGCGGGATCTTTCCTTTGTCTTTGTCTTAGCGTCCCTTCCACTTTTGATTTTGGTGTTCCACCATGTTCGAGTTAGGCTCGCGAGCATTGCCACCCTTACCAAGGTTTTCTCTATTCGTTGATCCCACATGAAGTTTGAATACCAGGTCCTCAAGGCTCATCCTCTTTTTCTTCAATCTGAGGTGGTTCTTGAAATATGTCCATCCAAGTGGAAGCATTTCAATAAGACAGCAACCTTGATAGGTTTCACACAGGTGCATGCCTTCAGGACGGATTTCATGAAGGATGTTCTACACCTCTTCAACTTGTTCCATCAGAGGCCTTGAGTCCACCATCTGATACTGGCGGAATTTCGCCATAACGAACTTCTGAGTTCCAGAATCTTTGCGATATACTTCTTGGTAAGAGCATCCCACACGTCCTTGGACGTTTTCATGTCATTTTCACTTGGTACAACGGATCAGACAGGCTGTTCAGAATGTATCCTTTGCACATGAAGTTATGGTGTTACCAGCCTTGAACCGCACAATCGCATCGGTGTTGCCTGCAGGAAGTCTGGTTTAGTCTCACTGGGATACTTCTAAAGGTTCAGAGTTGTCAGGAAGAAGAACATCTTCTTTTTCCACATTTCGAACTGTGATGCTGACCCCTCAAACTTCTCCTGAGGAGGATGTTTTGTCTTAGGGATCTTTGTTTCCACTTTCCCGGTGGTCGCAGCTTCAGGAGTACCATCTGCCTTCACGGCGTTCCTAGCATCAGCATCGTTGGAGGTGTTGTTTGTCATTTTGAAAGCACAAACACAATCTCATAATTAGTATCGGAATAATTATTACATTATTAGATGGTTAGAGTATTCGATTTTATGAGAATCTGAAATCCTTTCTTTTTTATTTTTAAACCGTAGTTTAACAACTAGTTTAACGGATTGAGAAATCGTTTTGAACCGCAATCGCGCGCTCTAATCCAGACCTCCGAAGAGCGTTTTTCAAACCTCCTAAGAGAATTTGTCAAACCATTTTAAACAGGTTTCTTTTTAGGCGTTCGAAAACCCTAACCCGGGAAACGTTTATGCAAACGTTCCAAATCGCAACCAAGATAACCGCTAACCACTTATAAGGCGATTGCTCAACCGCTTGAGGAGCGTTGTAAAGGCGAATTCGTTTTAACCGCTTAAGGAAATTGCGAACTTCCGTTTTTACACTGCTCGCAAACCTGACCTTATTGTAGTGATTAGAAACGAATTATATAAGAAAAAACCCGAGTGAAATACGTTTTCAAAATCGGGGAGAATCGCTTATAAGCAATCGTGAACTTCTGTTTTTACAATGTTCATGAACCATGCTTTTGAAAAGATTCTACTAAGTCGTCATATAAAATCGGTTTTGGAAAAAAAACGTTATAGACTCGTGATCGAAACCCATTTGATGTTTATAAAAAAAAGCGGATTTTCTTTGAGTTAAGACTGTTAAACCAAAAAATTTAACACTATAAATAGGAATCAATCACATGCAATAACGTTAAGGAAAGACGAAATAAAACAACATTCATGAAACTGATATTCGAATATAAAACCGAATTATGGAGGCGGGATTTGATCTCTTTCCTTAACTCAAAGAATTCCTTGGAGTGTGACGGGTTTTTAATGAATCCAAGAGTCCCAAAATACAACTATAGGTCGATCGATTCTCAACACTCGAATCGATCCTAGCGACCATAAGATCTACTATACTCTCGAGTTTAGAGACTAACCTGAAAGTAGAGGAGGATTGAAGAAACTTTTGCTATTGGCCACTTTGAGTTTATGATTATTCGATGACTCGATGATGTGAATGAGAGTATGAGGGGTCTTTTATATAGGAGAGAGGGAGCCGAATTTTCCACTAAGTTTCGATTTGATAGACACGAATAAGAATATTCGCGAAGTATAATTCATTGATAAGGACGAATAAGAATATTCTTTTGGATTGTAGGATTTAGTCGGCCGTGATTAAAGAATTAATTCTCTGAGATAATCACGCCCAGTCGACCTATGTACCCACTAGAGCCCTAAGAGCCAAATTAAAAGCAACGAAGCTACGAGTCCGAGCCCAAACCCGAGCCCGGCGGCAGCGGCGCGCGAACGTGTGTGTGATTTTTCTCCTCTCTTGTTATTAGTCATTTGAACCAATGACACAATTTATATATAAACCCGAGCCCGGCGGCAGCGGCGCGCGAACGTGTGTGTGATTTTTCTCCTTTCTTGTTTAGTCATTTGAACCAATGACACAACCAATTTATATACAAAGAACAAATAAACTTTCTTCTCTTCCTTCTAATGTGAAATACTTTTGTTTTTTACATTTAATAATAACCAATCAAAACATTCCATTTAGTTAGGTTAAAACTCATTTTTTATTTACATTTGAAACAAATTGGTAAAACCCAATTCTTGAATTCTCAAAATTGACTTTCAACCACATTTATTCAAAAAATCTGTTTCAACAAAACATTCAAAGAACAAAGGATAGACCGTAAGAAGAAACAAGTGAAATAGTATAGGATTCGAACAATCTCATCCTAGATCAGGAAGAATGTTGGCTACACTTGTGCGAAAGAGACACCATCTTGACTAACTGGGTACTCTCTATGAATAGTAATTAAACTAAAATTAAAACCTAAACCGAGTACCACATCTGGTTTAATGTCTCTGAAACTCGAACAAAAATTAAACCAACCCGAATCTTGGTTTTGGATACTGATGAGTCATAACGAAAGATGTATGTGAGGGCAACGGGCAAAAGAGGGGCCAGGCAAAACTAGTGGAGTTGAACAATTGAGGAGATAATCGGGCAGCAATTCAGATCTGCCCGGCCTTGCCTACATTCTTGACGGCTGCCACTTGTCCTGATGGTATTGCCTGGTTTCCACAATTACACACCGTGTGTTCCCACTCGTACACATTTTGATGGTTTTGAATTGACGGAAATGGCATGACGTTTGTGAATGGTGGAGAAGGCGCTCTGAAGTGTAGGGGTTATAATCTGAAACGACACGCTGTGGCCTGTGTTTGTCATTCGTATCTACCTCGAGGCCCCTCTGTCGATTTCTCTGGGTGGAAGATCCAAAGATTGAATCAAATCCAGGTAATTCTTTTCTTTTCTCCCACCAGATTTTGAAATTCTAGCTGTTGTGCCTCGATAATGCATTTGCTGTGTAATTAGAGGTTAAGATTGATCTCCGTTTCTTTTTTTCCCCTGCTCTGGGTTTTGGTTAGGTTGTTGGGTTGTGATTGAATTCCATGATTTTGGTAATTGATTTCAGTTCTGAAATGATGAGCTTCCAAGAGAATCGTGTACTGACTTTTGTGCTTTGTTATTGTTGCAGCTTTTAAGCTTTGTAACTAGGACAATCTCATGAACCATGACTTCTTCAGTCCATGAGCTCTCTGGTTTTGTCTCTCTTTCTGACCATCCCATGTTCTCCTTTTAATGTTTATCCCTCTATCTCAGCTTCCCTGACCCATTTTTATCTTGATTGACCAGATAACAATGAAAGTCATGGGAAGCAAGAACCTCCAGATTCCCAAACAAGCCCACCGGTTCCTTCAGGAAGAAGTTCTGAGTCTATAGATACTAACTCCATCTACTCGGAGCCAATGGTAATTTCTCTTGGTTCAGTTTCTTGTTATTCAAAGGGTGTACAACATAACATCTCTCTTTATAATACTATCGATTCCAAGCAAACGTTAAGGGTTTTCGTTGTTGTTGTGTTGTTGGTATTGAAGGCACATGGGCTCTACCCGTATCCAGATCCATACTATAGAAACGTCTTTGCACATCAACCTTATCTTCCAAATCCTTATCCTGGGGTATGTATGTATGTATGTACCATCAATGTCCCAGTTTGAGAAAGCTTGTGTTTTTTAATTTTGAAGGTTTTGTTTTTGCAGTTAATGGGAATGCAGCAGCAAGGGCTTCCATTGCAATGTGATGCATTCGAGGAACCTGTTTTTGTTAACGCAAAACAATACCACGGTATACTCAGGCGCAGGCAATGCCGGGCTAAACTTGAGGCACGGAATAGAGCCATCAAGTCAAAGAAGGTGAAATCCATGGTAGAATTTTCTCGGTCTGTTCCTTCCTTCTCAAATGTGCTGTTTTTTCTTGTTTTCAGCCATATATGCATGAATCTCGGCATTTACATGCGATAAGACGACCAAGAGGATGTGGTGGCCGCTTTCTCAATGCCAACAAAAAGAATGGAGACCACAAGGAGGGGGAAGAGGAGGATGAGGAGGCAACCTCTGATGACAACATTTCAGAAGCAAGTTCCAGTCTCAGGTCTGACAAATCAGCCGTCACTCCTGATGCTAGATCTTGACCACAATGGATTCCTGCACAACCACGAGCTCACTTTCTATTTTGGGATTGCATCGTCGTATTTAGTGTTATAGACATTATTTGCAGATTGTGTATAGGTTATTCCTTGAAGCAGCTAGGGTCGTCACTTTTCTCTTTTAGTGATTAGAAATAAAACTAAGCAAAGTATTGAAAAGTGTGATTGAAAGATAAAACAAAATATTCTTGTACCAAAACTATCGTCTTTGCCAATCAATTCATGTTTTGGAAAATCTTCCAAGCTATGTTTGCTCGAGTTTTGATAACATTTCTGATTGGTATTAATTATAGATTTATGTAACCAAATCTTCATTCATTGCTGCATCTGAAGCCTTAAGAAACCAGTCAATACAGAATCAACAGCGAAGAGAGATATACCCAAAATCAAAAATTCCATTGCTTTTTGAAACAGAGTATTCATCAAGCAACAGAGGTTTGTAAAAGCTCAAATGTGAAAACTTGTTGTTCAGCGCTCAACAACGAGAACCATTTGGCAACCAGATTGACTGAAGCGTTGCCACCAGCCTGGACCACCATGGTGGTTTTGCCTTGAAAGCTATTTGGGAAATCGAGCTGTAGCGTCTTCAAAAGGGAGCTCACAGTTGCTATCTGGACTGCCAAGCCGGCCTTCAGTGTCGTTTCACACTGCAGAAATGCAGACAGTTCCTCTCTCAAGTGTGAGATTCCTTCGTTTTCATATCCACCAGCATCCACTCCAATACTGTAAAATAAAAGAGAACATTTTTGGATGTTAATAATATCAGATTGGTCCTTTGCAAAAGAGAGACAGCTTATAATACTATTTACCTGCCGAGCTGTCCGAGAAGAGAGACGATTGCGACCAAGAGGTTCATTGGCAATGGATCTCCCAGCATCTTAAGTAATGGAACCACAATGTTCACACTAATCCAATCCCATGCCTGCATTTAGTATCATAGACAAAAGAAATTAGCAAAACCTTCCATCAAGGTTGGATAATGCTCTTGAAAATTCTTAGCGGCTACTTACCGTGTAACAAGCAATAAGCTCTATCCATGACAGAATGTCACAGAGATGATCAATTCGATCCCTGGTCAATATGCACTGGAAATCTTTGTGTGTCGGGACAAACTCAGTCTTCTCTAGACTACTAGAACCGGTCAAGCTTTGATTCAAAGTACTAGACTGAGTAAACTCCTGAAGCCTTTCCACAAGCATAGACGCAACAGCCTCTAGCGAGGAAGACCTGTCTGAGAATGGACACTTGTTCCTGCCTGGGTGCAACTTAGCCTTTCCCTCCACAGTACCAAAATCTCTGTTCTCTAGAAACATTACAATGGACTTCAACACTGCCATTGATATCTCATGCTCACCAGAGGACACCATTTTCTCTCCAGCAACGTAAGCAAAAACATGAAGAATGGTCAGTACCCCTGACGTCTTCTCATGACTTTGCTTTTGCAGGATTTCAAAGGAAGCCTCACATATTAATCCAACCCGATCTAGTGCAGTACAAATTGCCGCCAAAATAGCACTTCCAGCCATCAGATGATCAGTGGTGACAGAGATGCTTAGGTTAGATTCAAATGTTTCTGAGGATTTCACAGAAAATAGCACCCTCTGCTCCGAGAGGAGGTCCTGAAGGAGACTAAGTAGTTCTTCTAAACATTCAGAAAGCATTCCTCTAGCTTCAGTATCAGCCATAACTACACAAGAAAATTCAATAAACTTATAACAGCAAATCAAAAATAGATTAAAAATTTGGTGCTTCAGAAGGAAAATAGTTTTCGGACATACCACCATAGATATGCTTTGAAAAAGAATCCAAACAGGAGAAAGAATCCACATTCAGAGTGTTCCCAACTTTTCTAGAGGAAGTCACAGAGAAGTTGTGAAGCAGCAATGAGAGGAACACACAGACCCTTTCCCTGGGGAAAAAAAAAAAAAAAAAGCATGGATTAGTGCCTACACATCAGTTTACTGATGGATGTTGAAAAAAAAGGTAATATATATATATCATCACCATGCATAGAAAAATCATCGGATAGCAGAATAACTTACTTGGCCAAAAGATTCTCCATCTTCAAAGAGAACAGAATCGCTGGCACTGCCCACTGAACACTAGTAACTGATGGGCATTGCTGAATACAATTGTTTGCAGCATGGAAAATTCTGATGATACTGTTCTGGTCTTCGATATTTGAAAACACAACAAAGTTTTTAAGAGTACAACCATGCAACGTTGTTGAGATGGGTGGCATTTTGACTGTCACTGAAGCATTCTGAGTGTTCAGACTAGGACCTTCAGTAGCGTCACGTGAATCCACACTACTACTAGCAACCAAGTCAAGAGCCCTAGCACGATTTTTATCCTCATTCACAATCTCGCCACCCAAAAGATCTACCTGCGGAAGTTCTGGAGACAGAAGCGATTCTCTTGCCATCTTGTAGTAACTTTCTTCTTCCAATTTATCCAACTCGAGCAACTTCATATAATCTGTAGCAGCAACGCCCTCAAGAAATAATGTATCTTCATGTCCTTTGGCAGTAGAGAGGCACATAGTTTTCCCAGACACGGGTTTACTTCCTGTTATCTTACCTGGAGTCTTGCCTGACGAGTTAAACTCTAGAGGATTCGCTATAATTGTTTTCTTCTCACAACCAACCCTCTTTGTCTTGGATATTGCAATGCAATTTGCAGAGGAGCCACCTTGCATATCAGGGACTAAGGTTTCTACCACAGACTGCACGGTGCCCAACTTCTGTTTAATCCGCAAATTTTTTTTTTTATCATCAGATGACAGATGCTTACGGGACCCTGCCTCTGACATTCTTTTTCTTTTTCTAGAGTGCTCACTAACTACCTCATGACTATCTTTCGGACGACTTTGGAGATAGTTATCAGCCACCAAATAGTGAACTCCATCTTTCCTGGTATCGGATATTTTCCGTAACATACTTGATTTTGTTGGTTGGATATTCGATTTATCTTTTGCTATTTCTGCTGATGTAGTAGCGGAGAACTGCTCTCTTCCCTGTGAGGCCAGTAACTGCCCATCAGAAAAAGATGTAGCGCTGAAATTTACTCCAGAACTCTGCAATTTTCCAGAGCCTCCAGTAGGAGACTCCAATTGAGAAATAGTACCTGAGGTAGACTCACTCATGCCCCGTCCAGATTTAGGAACTAAGTGACCAGAAAACTTGCGAGCCTGCTCCTGAGAACCAGAGCTGGCTACCAAATGGCATCTTGCGTCAGAGTGCTTTTGACCATTATGGTTCTTCTCAGATTGTAGCTTCTGTAGTTTCATGTGGCCCTTCGCCTGCAAAGCAAAAAATAAGTAGACTAGTAAGCAAAGTATAAAAGCAGTCAACAATGCATGGTGCAATAGAGGCCACTATTATGTAATCTAATGTCTAAAACTTGGTAAAAAATAAAATATCGACTGTGAAACCATGTATATGGCCATCAAACCAATTATCAAATTAGGATAAGGAGAAAGTATAGAGTAGAAATTTATGGCACAAACAAACCTTTCCAATGCCAGCTGTACCTTCAACCTCAATTGGAAAATACTCATCCAGTAGATTCATGCGATTCATCAGACTACTGAACTCCAATTTTAACCGACTTAGCTCTTCAACCTGTAATTCCCTTTGAATTTTTTCAAATTTAGCCACTTTTTTGGAGTGTTTTGCGGATTTTCTCTCAAATTTCAGCTCTTTTTTCAACATCCTCACTTCAGCCTTCTCCATATCTCTGACTTTATAAGGAGAAACAGAGCAAGTCTCGCTGGATTTCTGGGAGATTGAAAGCTCGTGCACCTGTTTTTTAGAAACATCCAGCGCTAATTGTGCTTCTTGTAACTGCTGAGTCAGATCATCAGCACGAGATTTCCAGTCGATGGCTGTTTTGTTTTCCATCTCAAGGAGTCTTATTTTCTCTTCTAGTTTTTTCGAGTTTTCAGCATACTTGGCAATGCTTCTAGCGTGCAATTCTGCTTCTTTCTTGAGCTCTTCATTTCTGGCTCTAGAGATTTCGAACTTCTTAGACAAACCTTCTGCAAGCTTCACCTGTTCCCTAGCTTTTGCACTCTCCATATTTGCACGTTTTCTCTCTTTTAGTGTGTTTTGTTTTTCAAACTCAAGCTGCTTTTTTACTGTCTCAAGATTGGATGTCACAGTAAGCAAATCAGAACTAGTCTTATGAGCTGTAGTTCTTAACAGCTCCAACTCGGAAAGATACCGATCAGCTTTCTTTTTCTCTGACTCTGCCTTATGCTTCTCGCTTGCAAGAAGATTTTTGACCAGACTTGCATCCTTTGATACTTCAGGAACGTGTGGCTTGATCTCCTCATATTTTACTAACAGAGACTTTGACTCGTTCAATTCTTTACTAATTTTTACCCTCTCTGCTTCAGAATTCTCTGCCCTTAATTTTTCTTTGTTAAGGAGGTCCTTCAGTTCATCGATCTCCTTTTCTCTACTAGAAGCTTGATCGTGAAGAAGCTTTATTTCATCACTTTTTTCTTTAAGGTTTTGCTCCAACCTTTGTTGCAAAGACGATATCACAGACTTCAAATCAGAGATTTCTTTCTCCAAAGACGCTGTTCTCACTAAGTCGTTTTTCTTAGAGTTTCTGTCAGCCGCCACCTCCTCAAGTTCTGTAGGATTCAGAGGACAAGTAAACAGTTAGCCATTAAAAATCACAGTACAGTGAGAACTATTTGTAAGGAAAACATCTTACCAGCCAGGCCACATAGCCCAGTCCTAAGGCATACAGAACATACCACTAGTATCTCAAGTCGAATTATACAATTATAATTGCCAGAAGATCATCATTTGGAAGAATATATTGCTAAAGATATGTGGTATACAACGATAATCTTCTGTAACATATGTTGTAAAGCTTAAACTATAAATGGTAAATGTACCATAGCATTAATCAGTAACAGAAGCACAACACATCAAAAGGCAGCAAGCGAAACCATCGAATCTCTGCCACTAATAGTGAAAGGAACTTAATCTCAGTCACTAGCTACTTCTATAAAGTTTTTCATACTTTCCCAGGTTCACCAAAATATTGTCCAACAGACACGGCTTTCAAAGTATGATTTCAAAGCATCTATATCTCTATCAATATACAATTTGAATAAGAAGAAGAAAGTAGAGCACCGTATCCTCTTACTTTTTTCGAGATTGGCTTTCTCAGCATTAGCGTCTCCTATAGCCTTCTGGAGAAGAGCTACCGCTTCTTTAAAAGCATCCCGCCTCTTCTTCATACCTATGTACTTCCCCTGCCACTGAAATACAGTCGATGGAAATAAAATAAGATTCATTTACGATTTCAACTAAACAACATAATAGGTAATGCTCAAAGCTACTGAAAATCGACTATATGTACCGCGAGGCAGCAAGGGTTCCCTGATGCCGGCTCGGGTTGAGCATTGGCCGCCATTGCGGGAGAACTCCTTCGGTTCTGGAACGGACTCTCACATGAATTGAAATTCCTCGCCAATAAACAGAGGTGAAGCGATGAGAACCTGATGAAAAACGAAATTCAAAAACCCTAACTCCTAATTTTTAGCGAGCAGAACAAAGAGAGATGACACAGTTTTAGGAGGTAAGAGGAACAATCAAAGATCTAACCGCCACCAATTGGATCTCCTGGCGGGTCAGTGGCCTAGTGTTGCGTTTATATCTTGAGCCCGGCCCATCCCAGTAAATGTTTTTGGTTCTTATAGAACAAAAACAGAAACCCTGGAAATTCCTATGTTGTCCCAAGAGAAGAAAGAACCCAGTACACCGCGTTTTGAACGTTGGGTATTATTTTGTATCTTTTATTTTTAAATAGTATATTTTTAGTTATCTTTCATTAGGTTTGGCTATTTCGCGACCCGAATCCCGTCTCATTTATTGAATATTCTCCGTTTTGGATCATTTATTTTATTTAGATGAATAAAAAAAGAAAGAGTATGAGAACCAGTTTCCTAAATAGTCTGTTTAATATCTAATACTTTTTTAAATAAATGAGAAATGATCTAAATATTATTCAAAAATTTCCTAAATTTTCTGAAACATTTTGAAATATCCATCCCGAAATAGAGTCTTATCTGAATTAGTGAGAGTTAAGATCTTAATCTTAGTTATCCAAAATTTCACGTTCTCATCCATTTTCCATTATATCATTTTTCGTCCCGTTTCTTTATCGTGAATACTATGAAAAAAAATTTCAATACCGGAATTACCCGTTCCCCTCTCGTTTCCATTACAATATTTTCCTTTCTGTTACTCCAAATAAACATGCATACTTCTTATAGAATAATATAATAATTGATATATTTAGTGTTGTATTTTTAATGCGTATTTTGGTAAAAAAAAAAATAATAATAATAAATTATGTAAATATTTTTATTATAAATTGTTGGTACATATACTATCCATAATTTAGGTAAAAAAAGAATAATATTAACAAATGTTAAAAAATCACGTTAGTTGTTATAGTAAACTAATGATTTGGTAACATATACAAATTCTCATTAAATATTGAGATCATAAGTAAGTAGAGTATTTTCGAAATAATGGGCCACGTAAAAAATATATATTCATAAGCTCAATTCTTATTATGTAATTAGTTTTTGTCAAAATTACCCTTAATGAATTTATACCTTTATAACAAATTTCTAATGGCATTACATGTAATATAACACTCATAATAAAGTTATCTCTATATTTGTACTCTTCAATTAATAGTATTAAAATACCACACGAACTATTTCCACTCAAGGATGCCTCCACTTGAACAAAATCTTAACCAAACTGATTTCCCTTAACTTCCACCCATTCCAAATGTTGATGAAGTTGTGGAGCAACTTTACGAAGTAACCATACACAATACATAAATCCGTGATTGTAATTTAGTGGATTTAGGTCTTTCTTTCTATTGATTTCAAGGCCTTAAACCACTATTTGATTTGTATATATGCATATTTTATTGGATTTTGTCTTATCTTAGAGTATATAATATCTATCATACATTAAATTTATTGAATTTATATTATGGTGTCCTTCTGGTTTTATAGGTACTTTAAGAGTAAGATTAGAGCCTAAAAGTATCAGGCGCATTAAGCGGGCTGTTAAACATGCTATGACTGGTTTTCCTCTGTGTTTTTCAAATATTTATTTTTTTCTCTTTTGAGCTTATACCCAACCCATAATGTCATTTCAGAGACTCATTCAGATTTTGTAATCACATTTAAGATTCTCTTAACACAAAAACCCTGAGTTTTACTAAGTTTTGTTAGTTTTTTTTAAGTGGGTGAAAGTTAACTACTGTATTGTCAAATGTTAAATATTTGATCTTGTTCTTGAGAGAAATTACCAAAACTTATCTTCCATCTTTCATCTAATCAATTTTCTTGTTTTTACATTTAACATTTCGTCTTCGTTTGATTCTCCACATAATCTTGTGTGAGTAATCCATTTATCAGCTTAGGTTTAGCTAAATTGGTTTAGATTGAAGTTGGGTTTGATGATTTGAGGAGCATCTAGTGAATATATCATATTGGGTGTGTTAATGACTAGGTTTGAAGCTTGATCATCTTAGAATCTAGATTTTTAGCTTTTTATGCAATTTTGAAAATGCTTGGACGAACCTGTAGGAACTCATATTGGTTTTTATCATGGGAATGATAGTTAACTAGGTTAGTATGATATTTAGTTTGGTTTGCAATGACTACTATGCTCTTAGTTCACGAGAAAACATAAAATCAAGAAGATATTATAGTAGATGATTACAGACAATATAGTGTCCTAATCTTTAGAAACCTAAAGGACTAGCTTGGTTTTGATAGGTTATGCTCCTTAGAATATTGAACCCACTGGAAGTTTGAATCAACCAATTATGTTATGACCCAAAGCTTATACTAAGCTATTATTATAATGGTCTTTCTTTGCTATTTCTATTGTTTTGCATTTGATACTCTAGTTTAGTTCAATTTAAGTAGGAATCATAAATCATTACATTTGAATTCACCTAGCTTATCTCATGTTTTGAGTCTTTGTTATATGCCAACTTGCTCCTTGTAGATTCAATCCTACACTATCTACGACAAGATCTTGTACTTGGGACTATATTCTTAGGTTAAATTTGGTAAAGAGTAACTCCTAGGAATTTTAGGAATTCATCAAGTTTTGGCACCGTCTTCGGAAAGCAATTGTATTATTAGAAGAAGTTTGAGTGAAGGAGAAATCGTACAACCACTTAACATTACAAGGATTAAATGAACTATAAGGAAGGCGACAAGAAGAGGTGCGCTAAGGATGAGTAAAATGATTAAGAGTGTTAATTTAACGTTAATTAGTTGAGTCTAAGTCGGTCTGGTACACAATAAACCATGATTTAAATCAATTTGGAGAGGGGTAGGCATTGAACTTCTAGTTTGGGGGGAGGTATTTAACTTTCAAAAGTGAGCAATTGGACATATCAAAGACATTCTTTGTGCTATCAACGACATAATTTTCTTGAAATTCCAAAATCATTTTTGGGAATTCTTTGTACTATTAAAGACATAATTTTCTTTAAATTCCAAAATCATTTTTGGGATAGAGGCACAAAATCTAATTAACACTATAAAGAGATACATGATATGTGGTCTTCATATATTTTTCATGTTGTGGAGGTGAACTATGTGATTCAAAACATTGTGGAATCAAATATTTTCCTTAAAAGTGAAATTTCTAATAGAGGTGTGCTACTCTCATTGTGAAATATGTAACGGCTAACTATCCTCCTTGATTTACAGATTTTTCTGCTAATGATAGAAAGATGAGTCTGCTAATGGTAGAAAAATGAGCCTTGACCACTCACTGAACGAAAACCCAATTCAATCCGTTCATAACAAAATCAGACAGATAACTCATTATCAAAAAAGAACAGTTCGCACTCAGATCAAATTTAACTTCTTCAGCGACCTTGTCCACAAGTGTTAAACTACAATCTCGACGTCGCGACTCTTCTCATTCTTAAAGCGCCTCGCGCTATTATTTTTCACTTTAAGCGCCTCGCGCTACTTTTTTGCTTTGTAAAGCGCCTCACGCTTATTCAATCAAAAACGATCATTTCGTTTACTTACCTTTCGAGTTGATTCATTTAAGAGATTGGCGACCCTTGCAATCTCGCGTTGCTTCACCTCGAAACCAAATGTCACGTCGCAAATTCTACCCCTAATCTTGAAATCAAACGTTAACCTAACCCCTAATCTCAAAAATATATAGTGTGCCGACCCGGTACCTTCAGTTGGCGCCGTTTGAGGGGAAAGGGGTTGCTAAGCTAAATTTGCTGATCTTTCTATGCACGAATCAACTCAAAAATAACTACTCTCGCAATGGAAAGAAATTCCACCCCTAAGAAAACAAGCACCATTGCTCCCGTGACTTTGGTGGTCTCCCCGATTGACCTTAGAACCTCAATCCCAACCTCGACGGTTCAAGCACCTATCTCGTTGAGCCAAACAAGAGCCGACATTCCAGGGAAAGCACGTCCTCAGCCATGACGATAACCTCATCACCAAGCGCCCCGGCCACCAGTAGGGCAGCAACCTCGCTGAGTTGCCCGAGTAGGGCGACCTTTCCCGCGGGGCGTCCGCTATCAGCATTCTCTTCGGTATGCCACCACAGTACCGTCCAGAAGTGCCACATCCGCCACAGAAAATTGCCTCGCTCGGAGCAAACATCCCCCCCTCTCCTCATCCAGAGGACACTAGCCAAGACCGGCCAGTCTTCCCAGGTTGTTGTGACCCCGCCAGGGTCTCAGCCAGCAAGGAGTCCATCACCGACAGCCTCCGAGTTGGAAGTAGTGCTTCGGACCCTCCTTGATCAACTCAGCGAGTCTCGAAGGCAGCGAGGCCCTCCACAAGGGCAACCCACAGAAAAAACCGTCGCTTCCTTTCGTTGAAATCTTTTCAACGAATCGACTCCGCTCCAACAAGAGGCGACGCACCTCAATCCTGCCACACCCCAAAATTCGGCGGTCGCGCAGCTCGCTCAACCAACCGAAAACACATTGAGAGTACATTACGACCAAGAAATCGAGGGGATGAAGAAAATTTTGAGAGATATGAACTCACAGATGCACCAAGCGATCCGAGTGGCCCCAGAGGTCGATCGTGTCCTCCAAGAGTCCCAGAAGAACCCTTTCACCTGGGAGGTGACCTCTTTCCCTCTCCGCAATCCAGGAAAAATCTCGATGCTCACTTACCAAGGCGGGGACGACCTCAGTCAATACCTCACGACCTTCGAAATCGCCATGGGAAGAGCGAGGTTCAACACCAAAGAACGTGATGCTGGTTTCTGCCAGCTCTTCGTTGAGAACCTCCGAGAGGACGCTCTCTGATGGTTCTACCCAACACCATTAGTAACTTCTTCCAGCTCAAGAGCGCCTTCGTCAGGTAGTACTTGTCCTTTATCGAGAAAGGAGCATCGGCTGCTGATCTTTGGGCTCTAACACAAGATCAGCAGCCGATGCTCCTTTCGAGGTACAACCATCTATCTATAAAACAAATTTTTTGTTAAATTGTCCCGGAACGGGAGCTTCATTAGCATTGTAAGCCGAGTATACCTCTCAAAATAAAGCTGACTCAGGTCGCAAAAAGAAAAAACGCATCATGCCTTCAACGGACAGCAACTTAAACGGTATAAGCTGAGTCCTCGCTCACATTCCCTTGAATTTTTTTTTTTTCAAGGGCTTAAAAGCCGAATTCTAACTTCGCATATGCACTTCACTTAAGTGCGGCGGGCTGATCACCCACCAAAACAAAACATCTTCAACCTTCCGATATTGAAGATCTTGAGCCGAGTACCGCTCTCGCACCTCGATTACACAGTCAACTAAAAGCAAACGTTTGTGATAGAAATAAAAAATCCACAAGAAAAATATAAACTCCGTTTCATATTCGAATTAAAAGTGAGGCAAACGTCTGTGATAGAAATAAAAAATCCACAAGAAAAATATATACTCCGTTTCATATTCGAATCAAAAGTAAGACATCAAAGACCTCGCATAGGTCATTTCAAAATTTTGGCTATCATAGCCTCCAAAAATTCCAAAATATAAATAAAAAATAGGCCCTACGTCTAGGCATTTATCACTCTTCCCCTCCTTCCCAGACTCTTCGCTGGAGAATCGAACGTTCTCAAGACTCGTTGGTTTCAGAGACGGCTCGTTCATCCCTCGTTCAAGATCTCCTCGTGTTCTCAAAACTGGGCCGAGAAGATCACGATGGTTCAGTTGTGCGACTTGCAAACTGGATGCCTCATCCAAGTATGCTTTTTCATCCGCCTCGACCTTGTGTCGAATCTTTTTTGGGACAACGATCCCCTCATTCTCCAGCTCGATCAACAACTCACCTATGTTTCGTTCCATAATTTTAATTAAGCCAACCTTTTGTAATATTTTTGTATATCTCTGAATCACCTCAAAGATTATGCCAATAATGGTTAGTTTTTGGAAGATTTATATTTTGATAGACCTTTTTGGTCAATTATAAAAACAACCATTCACAAAAAGAAAAAAGAAAAAACTTTTACGTGGGTCATTTTGCAAATTCTCGGAAGCAAAGGAAATACCAAAGCCCTAAATCAGCGAAAGCTGGACTGTTCATCATCAGATTAACCAGGGATCATGAAGGGAAATTGGTCGATCGTCCGTCAGGTTTTTAACCGCCGCTTCTCCACGCTCCGGTCCTTGAAACCATTGTCGTCGGTATCGCCATCGTTGTCCATTTTAGCCCCAAACTCGACGTCTTCGAAGATCGCAAGAAACTCGTTGTTTGCTGACTCTACTAGTGGCGCTTCCATCGCATTTAGCTTCTCCAACACTTCTCTTTCCCGCTGGAGAAGCCTCTGCTCGGAAGCTGGAGGTAATCGCTCAAGTTTCTCTGCTGTTTCCTGTGTTTAATTTGGCATTTGCATCGAGCATATGATCTAGGCAAGCATCCCATTTTGGTTTGAGAAACGATATTGATGAGAGAAAAAAGCTTTTGAATTTGGGAATTTATAACCCTGCAATTTCGATTTTAGGCCAAAACGGTGTTGTTGCAGTGAAATCAGAGGAAGAATTCATCAATGCAATGAGCAAAGCTCAAGGTGAAACCTCGTACTTGACACTAAGTGAATTTTGCTTTGTATGATTTGCTTCTTACGCTGTATCTTGATGATGTTACCTATATTCAGATGGATCTTTGCCGTCGATCTTCTATTTCACAGCCGTCTGGTGTGGACCATGTATGTTATTTCTTCAGAAAGTGATTGAGAAATATATCCATTGCGAGTGGCTCTAATAGTTGGTTTTCCATGGTGGACTCTAGGCAGGTTCATCTCTCCTGTAATAGTGGAGCTTAGTAAAGAATACCCCGATGTAACAACGTATAAGGTCGACATTGATGAGGTATGTCTATTTCCGTTGTGATTAGAACTTACTTTTAGTGCTTTGAGCGTGAACGAGAGGATAAGATTATTTGATAGAATCTGGATCGGCACACTCTGTTGTTTGTTTCTGCCTAAAAACGTCATGTTGTTTCTCGCATATCTATAGGAAGGGCTTTCAAAGACTATCAGCAAGTTGAATATCGCGGCTGTGGTGAGCTTTCAATCCAGAACATTCTACAATTAGCAGAAATAACTCATGTTGTATATTTATATCAATCTCGATGAACATTTGTGATGCAGCCAACACTGCACTTCTTCAAAGAAGGCTCGAAAAAGGCCGAGATAGTAGGCGCAGATGTCACCAAGCTGAAGAATCTCATGGAAGAGCTCTTCAAGTGAACAAATCTGTTGTGCTTGACTTGCAAGAGTGTCATTGTTGTACTTTGAGACAAACATTTATTCCTCCTTTTTTTTGTTTCTCTATTTCCTATAACTGTGTCCGGACGGGCCAAATGGCTGGGGCTGAGGAGGAGGACATAACATGTAGACAAGAGATTATTTTGATAACCTCTATATGTAGAGTTTAAACATATGTCACATAAAGTATATGATCCATAGTTTCAGTAAGAACTCAAACTCGATAGCAAGGAGCTGTTGGTGGAGGAAAAGAAAAGGTTTAGGCGTAAGGAGATTGACCAAGAAGTGGTTCCAGCGCAGCCAATTGTTGCCTAAAGAAACTGTAGACAGACTCTGTAGAATCCGAAGCTATTCGAATCACAAGTCCTTTCCCCTGCAAAATTTACACCCAAACTTCATTAATCATTTCTGGTAATTTTATTTGCTGAACCAAACCAAATAACATTTTGAGTAGGGGATTTAGAAGAACCTCGGGGCCGAAAGTGGAGCAGGAAGCTATGAACTCTGGTTTCATGAAACCATAACGAGAGCTTGACTCCGGCTTGTGCCGCTTAGAGCCAAAAGAGAAGTGCAGTTGCTCCGAGATCATATTCTTGACGTTTTCTTGAACATGCGTTTGGATTTCCCTCAGCTTTGGCCTTAAATCCAAATTCTCATAAGAGACTAATATATATGTCGACAAGCAAAACATGACTTGATTATTGATGTCTCAGATGTACCCCAAAAGTATGAGCATTGCTATGACGTGATAGTCGTGCATCCGTTGGGTTATGCTGTGGATGTTGCTCTTCTCCAGCACCACCTGCAATGGAAGAAACCATATTACCCAAAAAGGAAGGGTCTAGTCGGAGGGTATTTTAGTAATTACCGTGTCAAGGAACAAAGGGTGATCATCATCTTCCAGGTACACATTGTTGATGCTCTTGTAAAGCTCGAAATCCCAATTCTCACCATTTGCGTGACGCCCGCTTGTGATCCAGTCCACAAGCACCAGATTCGAATCTGAAACCAATCTAAAGATCTGTTTCTGATAATAACGGGCAGTGGAGAAACAAGTCACTGGATCTGGAATCACCACCAGAAGAGCTTCACTTCCGACTCTCGCCTACTACACATCAACAACCATAAACATGAGCAAACCGATGAAACAAGAATCAAAGATATGTGAAACAAACATTACTTGTAATATCTGTTGAGAACACTTTGATCCTATTGCCTTGTATACCTGTATTAAATTACAAGATCCAAGCCCAGAAAAGTCAACTTAGTAAGTTTTTTCTAATTGAATCAAGTTTTTTTTTTTTATTCGACCTTAGTAGAAGACTGGGTTGTAAGGACTGTAGTGCATCCATCTCCAATCGTGAATTCGCATGAAATCGAATCTCCCTACAAAACCTTATTCGATTCAAGCATCGGTTTCGCAAAGTTAGTGATAGAGTGAGTGGGGGAAGAGGGAGATACAGAGACAATGCCGCCGCCATAGGTGATGCTGTAAATCCAGACAACGTCGGTTCGGGCAGGAGCTACCTGGAAGTTAAGAGTACCAGAAATTGAAAATTTGAAACTGTGGAATATTCTAGATTCTCCATCGATAGAGAGAGAAACCTTGCGAGGAAGCAAGAACTTGAGAGGATACTTAGAGAAGCAAGTCGTAGCAGTAGATCTTCCTCCGACTTTCTCCACCACCACTCTTCCTGTCGCCATCTCTCTTGTTAGGAACTACGATGGAGAGCTTATGCAAATACTATAGAAGAGGATATAGACGTAGACAGAGTTGACAGGATTACAATTAATAAAGTTGACCATTTGACTTGACGTTACAAGCTATACAAGAAGGATCGCCATTGATTGAGAATCTTTTTCTGTGTTCTTATTCTTTTATTAGTGAGTGAAAACGTTGTTTCAAGAACATTGGTTTAGATATCTTTTCTTTGGATTCACTAAGTTTTTCCTTAACAAAGGTAGAGTCATTATATGATATCCTCTAGTTGATCTATTACCCTTAGCTTAAGCTAGAATTCTCTGTTTTCCTTAACAAAGGTAGAGTCATTATATGATATCCTCTAGTTGATCTTTAGCTTAAGTTAGAGTTCTCTGTTTTTCTCTACTTTTCTAAGAGAGTTCTTGTCTTAAGTTCATCCTGTTTTCCTTTGATCGTTTGTGATTTTTCAATGGAGACGGTTCTCATTGATTACTTCTCGATAGCAATCGCGTTTCTTCGTAGTCCGGACCACAGTTTAAGTGAAAATTCACGATTTTTCCATGTAAATCCCTCAAAATTAGAACCTTTATCTATAAGGCTAGACCTAAGAGGAGATTCTCGTTCAAAAACCGTTGTTTTCAAACCTTATCGTTTCAGAGGATTGCTCTTCTTACACGATAAGTACATTTACGACCATTTCATACCCCGTCCAGCTCAAACACGTTTTACTTCATTATCTTCACTCAAAACAACTTCCTAAACGATTGATAACTTTGGGACTAGTCATTTTAAAGGACCGAAGTTAAAAACACTCATCTCTCGAACTTAAACCAAACAAATCATTTGTTTTAGAAAGTCATGAACAATCAGATCTGTGATTATTGCATGTGCTAGCTTCTTAGGTTGAAAAGCAATCTTTCTGATCTTGTTGTTAACACATACATATAATCGTTGAGATATCATGGATTATATAATTACGTCTTATGTGTATTGATTGATACTAATATATATATTTCCTAAGATCTTCCCTATGATCTTGCGTCCTTAATATATAGTTTTACAAGACAAGATATTTGCTCGTTTCTTGAACTTATTCATCATTTCTAATTAGAATTAAAACTCGAAATAATTTATGTGATATCGATAACCTTTAATACTACAATTGTACATTGTGCACTTGCAGTTAGTTTTAGGTGAAATAGTTCACTCATCAAGTGTTTTCGATTTTTATTAGACTAGGAAAGTTATGATTAAAATTGTTACTGAAATTCTCTCCTCTTTTGTTTTTGACAAGCAAAAAACAATGCAAGGAAATTGGAGAAGAGATGAGAGGCCGGATGTGGATTTTACAAGATCAATTCGCTATCAAGATGGATACTTCAACCCGTGCTCAACCTACAAACCGATCCCACCAAACACTGGAGTGTATAACTTGATTGAAGAAGTCCTAGAGATACAGAACCAAACATATGATAGCCTTGTGAAGAAGATGGACCAGATTTTCCTTACCCTTGATGCGAGAATATGTCATCTCAAGCTCGATATTGAAAGATTTTATGAAAGAATGGAGGAGCTTAAAATATTTGTTGTGGTGAAGAGAATTGTCAAACGTCCTGGAGTAGTCCGAGTCGTTCATACCAAGAAGAACTGTGAAGAGGAGGTCAGGGAAGAGAAAAGTGAAAAAAGTTTGTCTTACATAGTTGGCCGACTCCCATCAATGGTCGGTGGATGTGTCAGCGGTTGGTGGATTCTCGAAAAAGTCGACTGACTCGCTACCCTTGATGATGAGATTGGCTGACCTTTGATGCAAATTCCGCCAAAGAAGAACATCTATCAAACATGGTGTACAAGTCAATCGATGTACCCCTCAATTCGTTTTGAAAAATATGAGATTGATGATCTTAGAATTGATATGGAGACAAAATAAATGATTTGGAATTGAAGAAAGAAGTGGACACTTATACTAAAGTGATGATGGGAAAAAACTCCCCTTTGCGAGAGCCTGTAGGCTAGAGAACGAGCTAGGTGATATGCTCTATAAGGTGGTGAGATGGAAGATTTCCCCAGAACAAGCTAATTGTGCTTTTGTTGTGATTTATGACAAGGCGATAATGTACCGAATGCCAGATAAGAAGAAGGATCCTGGACAATTTTAGCTGAATATTACAATTGGAGATCAAATATTTGGAAGGTGCATATGCGATTTGGGAGAAAATGGCAACACCATGACTCTAGCTGCACTTGAGATACTGAAATCTTATGAACTAAATCCAACCAAGAAGGAGATGAGGCTAATGGATTACACAAGTGTCATTCCATTGGGAAAATGGAAGAATCTACCATGCATGATTGGAGATAGGTTTGTCGCCATTGATTTTTATGTGCTGGAGACGTGCTATGCTGATGAAGCAGATGGTAGAGAGCAGATAATAGCTGGAAGATCGTTTCTTAAGACCACTGGAGTCCTAATCGATTGCAATGATGATACCATTACGTTGAGGAATTTGGGAAGTCTAAACATTACTTTCAAGATCAAGGAGAAAAAGAGACGAAATTCACCTAATAATATCCTGAGAAGACGAAGAAGAAGAGTCTAGCGGTGATAACAAGATCAAAGCCAAGGGTGAAGGTGTTCGAGAAACCCGAAGAGAAGATTATGATAAATCGACGATGCCCGAGTCGATCGACCCTTGCAATAGTCGGTTGACCCGAATCTTTTGAAGCCAAAATAAGAGCAATCTCGATGCCATCCATATCTCCATTTGAAAGAGAAATACAATCCACCTCTATCTGGATACGACATGAGCACATTGAATACAAAATTCCTTCCTATTCAAAGTCGCTCAAGATACTTGAAGGTCAATTCAAATATGATGTTGAAGAGTTTATCAAGGAATGTAAGGAGATATGGCCACTCATGGAGCAATGTGGAATGGAGTTAGAGTTAGAAGGACTTTTTCCCTACCTACTAAAGGAGAAGATGAAAGTTGAAGAATTTTGCAACCGATTGTCAAAGATGTGCGATGTCATGACCAACAAGTTGATACCAAAGAAGCTCGGAGATTTTGGTAGATTTGAGATAACTTTTATAATTGGTTATATTTGGTTTGAGAAGACTCCATGTGATACTGAAGCTGGAATAAATTTGATGCCGCTTTCCATAGCTCAAATGTTGAAGTTTAATAAGTTGTTGAACAAGCAAGTGCTTTTGAGGTTTGCTGATGATACATACAATATGACTGAATGGATGCTAGAGAATGTGCTACTACGCACTTATGATCAATTTTTTTTTGCAGTAGAATTCCATGTGATGAGATTTGATGGAGACCGTGAAGACTTGTTCATCCTTGGAAGACTTTTCTTACGCACTGCCCATATCGAGACAGATTGCAGAACTGTGAATATGAGATTTAAAGCTTAAGAAGCCGATGAAGAAGAGAAGATTAAGATGAAAAGGAATAAACCATCTTGTTTTGAGCATGCCCAATATAAATGAAATTTCACACCAATACAAAGACACAAAAGGCTTACTTCGAGAAAACACGTATTTTATGCGAGCCTTCAACTCGATCAGGAAGATGAAGAGGACGGTGACAAGGTCATAGACCTTACTGAAGATGAAGAAAATGATGCTATCATGGAAGAACCATAAAGAGAGCAAAACTTTGTGTTGGACTCTGATGAGGAAGGCGGATGTTCATAATCTGACAAAGTCAAGTTAATGACTGTAAAAAAGCGTTTAATGGGAGGCAACCCATTTGTGAGTCTGTATTAGTCTATATTATTTCGTGTTTTTAAGTCCAAATTTATAAACCAAAAACACACAAATAATTTATTAAGGTTTTTCAGACAGATCGCGGTTTTTAGTCGGACGACTCGTTTTTCTTTTTCTATAAAACTCGAGTTTTTTTCCGTCATAATTCACTTATACTCAAAAACTTAAAACTCGATTTTCTCTCTCGATTCACAACCAATTTTTGCGATTCAAAGATTTTGTTGATTCTGAGTTCAACTTCTAATTATTTATAATTAGAGGGGTTCGTTTTTGGAAAAGTATAAAGTAAGAAAACAAAAGGAAACCTCGGAAAAAAGATGTATTATTAATAATCTGTGTTACAAGGGTGTTAGCTCGGAATGCCGAGTTAACTTTATCAAAGAGAAGTAAAACCTAGGCGATCTAGTTCTTCTTCTCCCCGATTCTGAATGAATATTATTAGTAAGGGGGGGGGGTATGTATTTATATATCCTTAATAGTCGGTCTAATAAGCCCATGGGCTAACCTCGGGAATATTCGGAAAAATGGTGTCCCTCGGTCATCTGGGCCGAGGGTTAATATTCCTGTTGTCGGGACTTATAACCTAATTAGTTATCAGGGAAGAGCTCGACATGGAACGCACTTCAATTATTGTCAAACTATTGAGAAGGGGTAGAATCCCACCATCAACAGTAAGTCCCCCCCAGTTCGTCCGAGGATGTCTTCGGGCAGCGTTGACGAATTTCCATTCTAAATAGCTTGCCAATAAATAAATTTCGGTATCAGTCGATCTTTGTCTTCAATAGTCTTAGTTTTAACTCTGCAACATTCTTCGTTCTTCAATTTGGCGGGAAAACACCGGACAACGAAAAGTCCTTTCGCGCAAACTGTTCGATTCTCACAAAACCTTTCACCTCCCAAGTGACGTGTCGTCTCGAAAATAGATGAAAATAAATGAGAAGAAAGGCGCCTCCTTTCGCCTCAGGTGTTGACTAATCAAATTTCTTCATCACTGTAAACGAAGCGTTCATCATCATTTGTTCGTTCTATAAAACCGCTCATTATCGATTAATTTTCCCATAATCGACTCTCCACTCTCCGAGGTAACCTTCAATCTTTCTTCTCTGATTAATATCATTTTACGAAATGTCCGGGAGAAACGGCCTCGAGGTTTCGATTTCGGGGAATACTCATCCTTGGCCAAATATCCCGGATGTTGGACCTTCCCTTTTTCCTAGATCCGAGATCGGATCGATTAAAAGGAAAGCTTTGAACCCCGCAGAGATCGAAATTCTGGTTCCGAGGTTCGATCAGAGACCTTGGACCCCACCATTAGGATACGTCTGTCTCTACGAAAGCTTCTTCGCCGAAGCCAATCTTTGGTTTCCGATCCCACAGTTAATGGTAAGTTACTGTGCCCATCAAGGAATGGCGATGTCACAACTAACACCGAACTCCGTAAAAATCACTACCGGGCTTCTGGTGCTCGCAGCTCGGTGCAACATTCGTTTAAATTCCTAAAAACTAGAAGAACTGACGAACCTTTCTGGTAATGGAAATCCAGAAGGGACCTTCAAACTAAGCATCAAACCCAAGAAGAAAATCCTCACTGGATTCCGTACAGGCACGAAGTTATGGTTCCGAAGTTACTTCTACGTCCGAATCACGAAGCTTCGGTTTACAGATCTGACGCCACAATCTTCCGAAATTAGAATATTATAATTGGTAGAAACTAGGTCTCCTCTTTCCTTTTTCATTCCGACGCTAAACTTTCTCTGTTTCCTTTACAGTCAAACCGAACTGCTTCCGAGCGCTTCCGCCGAACTTCTTTGAAGAATTCGAAAAACTTAAAGTAGAAGGAGAACTTCAGTGGGGCGATATATTTCCATCTTCATTTTTTAGAGCTCGCTCCTGGGCCGGTACATTCTCTTCGATCTTCCTAATTTTTTGCCGAGCTTCTTCTCACGATTTATTTTTTGTAGGACGAGAAGACTGGAAAGGCAACGATTCTTCTCCTAGAATGAAGAGATCAAACCCCGAAGGAGCTTCCAGCAAGAATCAGAACCTTCTCCCAAGAAAGAAACAAAGCTCCAAGGCCGCAAAAAAGCAGATTGAGGAGAACATGAAGCTTATCTTGCCTGTGAAGGATCACCATGCATTCAAGTTCGAATTTGATGGTGCAGATTTGCTTTTTAAGGATAAGAAGAAAAGCGCCGAGCTCTTGCGAAAGGCGAGCGGTTTTGACAGTCTTCTGCCCGAGGTCTACTGTGAATTGGATACTCTGGAAGCCCTTTCTTGCTCACTTTTCAAGGTAACATCCGAGACAACTTTTTCTTTTCTTCAGATACTTCTGCTAGCATTTTTTTTTATGTCTGCTTCAGACGGTGGGTTTCGTCGGTCAGGCGTTTCTTCGGTACGAAAATAGGCTTGCACAATCCGATTTGAAGATCAATTCTCCTCAAGCCGAGAACGAAGACTTGGAGAAGAGGTCCCTCGACGCCGAGAAAGCTTTATCCGAGGCACAAAATGAAATCGTAAATAGGGATAAACGCTTGGGTAAAATGAAGGCACACTTTGACGAGGTAGAAACGAGAATTTCCGCTATTTTCAAGGAGAATTCTCGGTTAATCACTGAACTGGCTGAGGTGAAACGTCAGGTAGTTGATATCTCGGAGGAAAGGGATGTTAATAAAGCTATCCTGAAATCCAAGTGTGCCGAAAGCTATCGGGAAGGACAACGCACAGTCGCCGACATTTGTCGAAAGAAGTTAAACTACCTTCGCTGGTTTCTTGACGAGTATCCGGAAGCTTATTATGATGCCTTTAGCAAAGCTAACGAATACGGACAGGCCGCGGCTGTTGCTATGAATCTCCGTCTTCTTCTTGACAAGGGACTTCCGATTCCAGAAGAGGATGTTGTTGAGGCTGATGCACATGGATTTTACCGACTTTATGCCATGATATGACTGGTTTTATAGAGTCTTTCTTGTGTGTTTTAGGTATTTATACAGGTTTTACAAGTAAAAGGTGTTTTGGAGCAAAATGAAACAAAAGGAAGCAAAAAGGAAAGAATTGGAGCAATTGTCAGAAAAGAAAAGTGTAGAGCCAGAATTAAAATCTGGAAGTCAACGGACAATTGACCGACCTACAGGAAGGGTATAATAGGAAAATTATATATCAAATCGAAACCCCGAGAGTTGACTTTCATTTCCATTTAGAATCGGATCAAACGGAGTTCTGGAGCACGAGATATTGTTATTTTACTGAAGAAAGTCCATTCTGACAAATTTTACAAGACTAGCCCGTTTAGCTCCGATCAAACCCGACTCAAGTTTAAGGAGGTTTTGACCTAGACACGACTTTTCCACCTATAAAAAGAGTCTTAAGAGGCAGAGAGCAGCCATCACAAAGAGGAATCACAATCACGAAATTCACAGCATCCATAGCCACCAAATATTATTTTGCTTTCTAGATTTCTAGGGTTTTGCTACACTAGCTTTGCTTGAGAGCTTGAAGGGGAGAAGAGATTTGTTCTTTATACCAATATATTGAGTTTGTATCTCTGAACCTCTTTACTTTTTTGAAGTTTAATTTGTGCATGAGTTTTCCTATGTGCGAGTAGACAACTTGTTAGATCTAGGGTTTTCAATGGTTTTATAGATCTCTAATGCATTCAACATGATATAATCAATATTCTCTACTTTAATGGTATTCTCTACTTTATTATGATCTGGCTATTTAGAATATTGCTCATAAGAGGAGTTACACCAATACACCATTGACTAATGATTCCAGAACATGGTTTTTAGTAGGTAACCTCGTCCTCGACCAAATGAATGTTTGGCTTGGAAGGTTATGAACAATCAGATCTATTTCATTGCATGTGTTTTCATATTAGTTTTGGAAAGCATCCTTTCTGATCTAATGGTTAACTCATAGGTATAATATCTCGAGAGATTGGATATTATATATATCGTCTTCTTTGTTCGTGAATCTATTGATTATTGATTGATTGTTGATCGGTATTTCCTACGATTTCCTTTGGATCTAGTGCCCTTAAACCAATGATGAAACATCCCATTTGCTTTAGTCTAATGATATCACTAATGATACAAATCATGCTTTGCTTTGACAAGTTCCAAAGTACCAGATCTGCGGTAATCACTTGGTTCCATGTGGGATCGATAACCTTTCATGCTACAAATGTACAATGTGCACTTGCAGTTTATTTAGGTGAAAACAATTCACGCATAAAGTTTTCTGGCACCGTTGCCGGGGAACCTTTGGTGTGTCCTACGGATTTTGGTATTAGGAATTTGTTTTAAGTGTTTTCGTTTCTTTGTTTGTTTGCTCGTTGGTTTGTTCCTTTTTCTCTTTTATGTTTCAGGTACATGCTTGTACCAGCTACTAATACAACCCTAAAGGAGAGGAGATATCACGTTGTGAACGAAGATCCGAAGCCAAAATCGACCGACTCACCTCCTTAGTCGATCGACTCGTCGATACCGACGACCGACTTACCTCAACAGTCGGCCGACTCGGAGCTGAAAATCGACAAAACGGAGGAGAAGAAGAGGAGATCAGTTTCTAACTCTCAAGCGCTAGAAATTATTCTCAATACTCATGGAGAGAGAGTGGATGAAGATGGAAATCGTTTGGATGCTGGAGGAAACATCTTTCAGTATGAGGCACCAGATGAAGAAGAAGAGGAAGAAGAAGTTGGAACACTCATGGATGAACTCAAACCGGCTCAATTTTTCAAAAATCGATCAGTGATTGTGTTGCCACCAATGCATGGACAAAATTTCCATATTGAGATTGGCACAATCGAGATGGTAAGAGA
This sequence comes from Euclidium syriacum, assembly GCA_900116095.1. Taxonomy (NCBI): domain Eukaryota; kingdom Viridiplantae; phylum Streptophyta; class Magnoliopsida; order Brassicales; family Brassicaceae; genus Euclidium; species Euclidium syriacum. The sequence continues at coordinate 32,748 of FPAK01000001.1, read as the reverse complement.
TAAGATGTACTATGGGCTGAAACATGAAGATCCTTTTGACCACATTGAAGTATTTGAAGACTCGATTGGGAACATCAACTTTGATGGTGTTTCACATGAGTGGCTTTGCTCCAAACTTTCTCATCATTCCTTAGGAGAAGCAGCACTAAGATGGTTGAAGCTACTGGAACCCGGTTCATTAAAAACATGGAAGGAGGTAAGAGGTGAGTTCCTGAATCACTTCTTTGACGAGGCGAAGTCCAAGGAGATGAGGAGAAAGATAACAACGTTCCAGCAAGTCAATTCTGAGACATTCCATGAAGCTTGGACACGGTACAGGAGGTACCTAAGAGATATTCCTCATCACGGATTCAATGATTCACAAGTTGTCAACATGTTCTTTGGAGGTGTGCATTCAAGGCACCAACGTGCACTTGATGTAGCAAATGGAGGAAACTTTAAGGAGCAAAGTCATATCAATGCGTTGAAACTCATTGAGAGGTATGCCAAGAGCAGCAGCGCTAATGAAGCAATGACGGGAGAAGAAGAACAAAGTTTCATCCAAGCACAAAAAATTGCCGAGCTAAAGAGAACAATTAAGCAATTTCTGATGGAGGAGAAGAAGAAGGCCTACTTTGATGAACAAGTGAATCCAATGGTGAATATGAGCTATGCTAGAAGAGCTAGGTGTGAAGAACCAAGGAAGAAATATCATGGCAATACCTACTGCGAGTTCAAGGAGGATTACATAACACCAGCTAGGACACAAGGAGCACAACCACAAGATAATGACACATTTGAGTCCACATGCCTGAAGATTCTTGATAGAGGGAGGAAGAGCAATAAACATTGCATTATTGTCAAGACTAGGAGTGGACAAATACGTCTCCCAAACTATGGGATTGATCCAGAGACCAAGGAAATCATAGAGCTTGAAGAAAGGGATGAATTTGAAGCTCCTGAAGCCGAGTCGACCGACCTTGAAGAGCAAGTCGACCGACTCGAGGCAGAGACGAAGAAAAATTTTTCTTCTGAGGGTTTGTCGATCGACACCACCCCCTGTGTCGATCGACACAACCTTCAGACGAGCGAAGCAAATTTTTGTGAGTATACTGTCGATTGACAGAAGCCTACCTGTGGCGACCGGCACAACTCTAGAGTCGACCAACGCATACCCACAGTCGACCGACCCGACCCAGAAACAACCAAAACTTCACAAAATCACAAACCGAATGATCAAGAACGTGTCTACATAGACACACCGCCTTATCCCGGAGCTGTTAAGATAAGCAATGATCTGGTTTTGAAGATAAGTCGAACAATATCGATTACCGAATTTCAGGATTTACCATGTGTGAAAATTGTTATTGACCAAGTATTTGCTGATGAGGTTAGTTTCCATGGTGCATTGGAGTTTATTTTCATGAAGTGTACTGCGGTTATTAGGAGTAGAATACCGGAGAAGTTGGAAGGTTCGAGAAGCTTTGCGCTAAGTTGCAGAATTGGCCATAAGACGATTCATTTTGAAGTTTCCGCAACCGAGATCAAGAAGGATGAAGTGTTTGATCCTGGAGAAGAGGTACATGTTATATCTCAATCTAAGTTTGCGACGATATTTAAGGATCCAGTACATGCTATAAAGCATAGAGCTCCACACATCACACTTCAGTCACATCCGCCAAGGCTAGGAATCCGATGTTTCTCCATTGGCGCGACCACAAGAAAAAACATGAAGTCCCGCCCATTCCTACAGCCCACCCTGGTGTTATTCCTACATCCTTTGGTATATCCACTGTGAGCAATACATACAAACCACCATGGATGAAAAAAATTTGGCCAAGAGAAGATGATGAACGAAGCATAAGTGATGATAAAAAGCTGAAGGAGACGATGGAAGAAGTTGCAGAGAAGGAGAGACGCTTATCTAATAAGGAGTCCTATGATGAAGCGCCTGCGATGCTGAAAGAAATTGGAAGAAAACCTAATTTAAGAGACGAGTCGACCGACCCGTGCCTAGTCGACCGACGCCAAGAACCACGAGACCAATACTCAGCACCAGCGATCATCAAAGGTGATATTTTGAAACCAAATATCCTATGTAAGTCACCCATATCTATCACAGAAGTGGCTAGACCTAGTTTTTGTCACATGAAGAAGGCATCAAAGAAGCAACATTCCAAAAGGAGAAGGCGTTCACCAAAAAAGTCAAATTCATTTACTCTTGTTGATGATTCTGGAGGATTCACAACAACACCCATTGATAAAGCTCACTCTGAAGCTGGAGTCACAACCCACACTGCTGCCAACATTCATGATCATGGAGACACCTCACTTGTGTACTCCAATGGACCGAGATCGCCATGACTCGTCTAGTCCACCATAGTCAAGCTATTGACTTTAAACAAGTGCTGAGTGGGAGGCAACCCACTAGGTACGTTTTTATTTTATTTTAGGTGTTTTTGATTTGTTTTTAGGCGAGGAGATTCAACAAAACTCAGGACTATACGCAGTCGACCGACCTCTCATTAGGGTCGGCCGACTTTGACTTTTGAGGTACCGCGTTTGATCCTTTTCATTTCGTTTTTGCTTTGTTAGCATTCCTCTTTATTTTTGTTACACTGGGACGGTGTAATTTAAGTCTGGGGGGATGTCTATTTATGAAGCTCTACTTTGTTGATCTCATAGTTTTTCGCCAAGTTTTTAGTTTTTATCGACTCATATCAGTCAAGGGAACAATGATTACCTTTTTGGAACACTAATCACATTGGAAAACTTTTAAAGACCATTGATGAAGAAACTCAGTTAAAGTCTATGACTAATGGAAAACCTTGAAGCGGAACAATCAACCAGAAAATACTCATATTCTCGAGTCTTAAAACCCATGTAAGTCTGAGCTATTGCACTTTCATAGCTATAGGAGTGAGTCCTCGTTCGATGCTATAATGAGATTTTCTGTGTGTTCCACTCTCCCCTTATCTAAATGTAAATTAAAACTCGATTTTCTCTCTCGATTCACAACCAATTTTTGCGATTCAAAGATTTTGTTGATTCTGAGTTCAACTTCTAATTATTTATAATTAGAGGGGTTCGTTTTTGGAAAAGTATAAAGTAAGAAAACAAAAGGAAACCTCGGAAAAAAGATGTATTATTAATAATCTGTGTTACAAGGGTGTTAGCTCGGAATACCGAGTTAACTTTATCAAAGAGAAGTAAAACCTAGGCGATCTAGTTCGTCTTCTCCCCGATTTTGAATGAATATTATTAGTAATGGGGGGGGGGGTATGTATTTATATATCCTTAATAGTCAGTCTAATAAACCCATGGGCTAACCTCGGAAAAATGGAATCTGTGATAAGATTCGATCTTATACTGTCCTAGCTTTAGACTTCGGCCTAGGACGATGTTGTTTATACCCCCGCTTCGGACACTAAATTCGATCATTCTTCACCGAGGTATCCCTCGGTCATCTGGGCTAAGGGTTAATATTCCTATTGTCGGGACTTATAACCTAATTAGTTATCAGGGAAGAGCTCGGCAGGGACCGCACTCCAATTATTGCCAAACTATTGATAAGGGGTAGAACCCCACCATCAACAGATTTCAAAGCTTGCCAAACTCGGTTTTGAATACTCTTATCAGAATTTGTACTTTTTTTTTTTGATTTGCAAGGTATTAACGTGTTTTATGTTCGATTTTTATTTCGATTTTGAAGAAATTATATCAAATTTTAGAATACTTGCATGTTTGGGAAAAAGAGCACGATTTTGGAAAATTAGGTTGTACAATTGAGGAATTTTTTTGTTTATACTGGAATTTTGTTGAATTATGGATGGTATTTGAGTTAAAATGGTGAAACGTGCAAAGAATGGGAGGCGTGAATTAGCGAAAATTTTCGCATTGCTCGAGTTGATCGACTCGACCCATTGATCGACCGACTTTGGCAATGATCAGAGAAGAATGAATTTTTTTTTCAATGATTCTTTTGCAGATGTCGAACATTGGGAGTGATTATGAGTACGAGTTGATGCTGATATGTGGGATAAGGATGAAACGGACCTTTTTTCCTACCCATTCGGAGATAGAGAATGAACTGACGTGGTTAAGGACCACGAATGCAAGAGAAGGAGAAAAAAAACATTAGGACAAATATGATACAGTTTTCTACCACCACTACTTGGAAGTCGCTATTCACCCTGTTCGACTTTTGGACCTGAAGAAATTGTGAAGATTGGATTTACAGCAGCAGTTGAGGAATTGATGAGGAATTTTGGCATGGGGAATATTGGATTTCGCTACTATATCACTTATCTAGACGTGATGAGGAAATTATTAGCCTCTTGTTACTTGGTTTACCCATGAGGTTGCGAGAAAGTCAACCAATGGCGATTCTAATTCAAGATCAATGGCGTTTGCTACACCTTCACCATTGAGGCGCTTTGCGGAGTTTTCAGTTTCCAACGCACGAGAATTAAATATTACGATATGAAGAATTTTGGGGCGTGCCAGACATTCAGGATGATGATTGGACGAGATGCTTATGACCCGACCTATATGATGCAAGCACTTTTCGACATCCCGTTCTACGGATTCTGTCGCGGATCATCAGCCATACTTTGCTGAAACGAATTGATGTTGGACGTCTGTACGAGCAGGAGCTTACATTGATGTACTATGCCATAGGTGATTGGTTTGTTCTACCTGATGCCCCGAAGGAGAGTGATTGGAGCATGGATGCTCTCTTTACACGCTATCTGGTTTCGCTGTGAAACCATGTCTTTTCTGGAGGTGTCTTATCTGTCAAGAAGAAGACGATGGGGAGTCTTTTGACTCCGATTATTCTATTTGTGAGGTATCTCTATATGAAATTACTTATAAGGATGGTGATGATTTACGTTTGAAGCTGGATGAAGCTTCTCTCGCTCATTATGACATTGTCTGTATAGGAAAACTCTATGAGTTTACGCGATTTGACGGAGCAGTCTGTTTACTTCAGTTGCCTAATGAGGATTACACGATGATTCATGGAATGGATGCGCTGAGATTTAGCCCACTTGACGAGCTACTTACTATCGTGACACCTGCTACGATCCGCCTACCAGGAGCTGCACACGTACCACCACGACGAACTAGGCGAGCCACCACTCAACCACAACGGTCATCTACCTCATAGCCTCAAGCTGCTGATTTTGAGTTTTTCGTAACACGACATTCGGCTAGCGTGATGCAAGATTACTTTGATTTGCCTGAGCAACCACCCTTTGAGTCGACCCCCAAAGCGAATATGTATACAAGATGGAGCATCATCTACGGAAGAAAAAGGTGGCGAAGTGGTTATGGTATTTCTTTACTGCCTCTACTATATCCCAGAGCCCACACATTCCTACCCAGAGAGCCGGAGCCCAAGGAGGACGAGAGGAGAAGACAAGATGATGAGGATGCGGAGATTGACTCAGACGATCCTGCTATTGGTTGGCTGACTGGCGAGGCGCCCGAATGCCCGAGTTAACCTTTCAAATTTTTCGGATGATCCTATGATGATGAGAGACCTACCGCCTGATTTCTATGGAGGTACAAGATCTTCAACTGCATTTGATCCTGATTTTCTGAGGTCATGTTCCCGCAGTCCTATAAGTAGTGACGTTCTATCTTTTTCTTTTCTTTTTTGTTTTGTTTTGGATTTTTATGTTACTTTTCTACTTTTTTATTTTGTTTCATTGGGACTTTGAAATTTAAGTATTGGGGACTTGGTTTATGGATATCTTGAGTGTTTTAATGTTTAAATTATTGACTAACGATCTGGTTTTGCTTTAAACATAATTGAGTGATTCAATAGAACTAGCATAGAGTAGCTGAATGGATAACGAGAGAGCTTGATAGGCATTTACAGATTAGACCCACATTTTTACTTGATATTCAATCATTTTAGAGCATTATTCAGTTAAGTTTTTACCGCTCTATCTTTGTAGTTAGTTTTGATGTTTTGCTTGATATAAGATATATATGAGTGATTATGGTTCTCAGCTCTCCCTTATATGTGTTTAAACTGAATATGTGTTTAATTGTAAAAACCTAGTAATGAGGCCGAGAAAAATTTCTGAGGATACCAACTTTTCATCACTAGAAACTCAGAATCAATAAAGATAGAAAATTTTCATGCCAGACCATTTTGTACTTGAACCTTTGAAAACTTGGTTAACAGCGAGACTATGAAAATTTCCCGTGATGTCACTATTCACCTAAACCTTGAGAAAGTTCAAAAACTAAAATTGTGAAATTAGTAAGTCTAAGTGGGAGATGGAAGAAACTTGTTTATTAAGACTGTCTTATGTTCAGTAAACTTTGAGGTGAAATTATGATGATAGATGATTTGCTAGGCTAGTATCTAGAATATGAGTTTTCACTGTAGATTGGATAACTCTGGTATGTTCTTGAAAAGATTTCTTTCAGGAGGTATATTTCAGATTGATTTTAATGAAATGTTGTTGGTAAATCACAATGAAAGAAATGGTTGCTGAAGGATAATGGTTTGATCATGGTTTACCAGATTTTAACACTACTAGTTTAGCTCTTTGTTTGCTTGAGGGCGAGCAAAAGCTTAGTCTCAGAGAGTTTGATGTATCAATATTTTTACCGGTTTTCACACATATATTTTATACGGTTTTGGAGCCTTTTCAACACTTTAACCAGGATAAATATGTGATTTCATGTGATGAAGCATTTGGAAAAGATTTAGACGATTTGGAGCAAAAATGAAGTATAAGTCATCAGAAGACAAAGTCAGACCGACTGGAGGCTGAGGTCGACCGACTCGATTAGGTCGGTAAGAAAAAATAAAATCGTTTTGCGTGCTTTTTCTAAAACCCGAAGTCTTGAAACTTTAATGCCGACTCATGCACAACCCCTGGAGCTATATAAACCTTCTTAAGCAGTGGAATTAGGTGAAGCCTTCAAGTTCCCAAGAAGCAAAACTCTCAAGACACTCAAGCCACCAAAAACCTTTGCCTCTAGAAGCAACCTTTGTTCTTAAGGTTTCTTGAGTTTAATTTCTATGATTTTCATAAGGAGAGAGATAGACACGACCTGTTCTTATTTCTAAACTCTACTCTTTACTTTTATGCAAGTTATTGATATTGATTTGATTATGGTCTTACTTGCTATGTGTGAGTAGTTTACTTATTAGATTTAGGGTTCTCAATGATTTTATAGATCTATAAAGCATTCAATATGATGTGATCAGTAGGACTCTTTATTTTAATGATACTTCATACATTATTCTGACTTGATATCTTAGGATATTGAATACTAGGTTTGGTTATCTTATATATCATCAGATGGCACAACCATAACATGGTTTTAATAGGTGATTTCATCTTTGTCCAAACAAATCATTTGGTTTAGAGAGTCATGAACAATCAGATTTTTTATTGCATGTGTTAGCTTCTTAGGTTGAAAAGCAATCTTTCTGATTTTGTTGTTAACACATACGTATAATCGTTGAGATATCATGGATTTTATAATTACGTCTTTTGTGTATTGATTGATACTAATATATATAGTTTCTGAGATCTTCCCTATGATCTAGCGTCCTTAATATATAGTTTTACAAGACAAGATATTTGCTCGTTTCCTGAACTTATTCATCATTTCTAATTAGAATTAAAACTCGAAATAATCTATGTGAGATCGATAACCTTTAATACTACAATTGTACATTGTGCACTTGCAGTTAGTTTTAGGTGAAATAGTTCACTCATCAAGTGTTTTCGATTCTTATTAGACTAGGAAAGTTATGATTAAAATTGTTACTGAAATTCTCTCCTCTTTTGTTTTTGATAAGCAAAAGACAATGCAAGGAAATTGGAGAAGAGATGAGAGGCCGGATGTGGATTTTACAAGATCAATTCGCTATCAAGATGGATACTTCAACTCGCGCTCAACCTACAAACCGATCCCACCAAACACTGGAGTGGATAACTTGAGTGAAGAAGTCCTAGAGATACAAAACCAAACATATGATAGCCTTATGAAGAAGATGGACCAGATTTTCCTTACCCTTAATAGGTGATTTCATATATTTCCAAACAAATCATTTTGTTTAGAGAGTCATGAACAATCATATTTTTTATTGCATGTGTTAGCTTCTTAGGTTGAAAAGCAATCTTTCTGATCTTGTTGTTAATACATAAGTGTAATCGCTGAGATATCAAAGATTATATAATTATGTCTTCTATGTTCTAGAGTCCATTCATTATTGATTGGTGTTGATCTATATTTCTTGAGATCTTCCCAATGATCTAGTGTCCTTAGTATATAGTTTTACAAGACAAGATATTGGCTAGTTACCTGAACGTATTCATAATTTCTATTTAGAATTGAAACTCGACATAATCTTTGTGGGATCAATAACCTTTAATACTGAAATTGTACATTGTGCACTTGCAGTTAGGTTTAGGTGAAATATTTCACGCGTCAGTGATATTTACGGTGTAAATGGTAGTGATGAATGACTCGAAAAACTGAAATGTTCACAATGAGGCCTAATTTCATATATTTAAATAACTTGATTTGATTAAAGAAAGTGAGTCTAATACTAGCTTCAGATTTTTCTCGACCGGGGCTGATTGTGATTCATTTACCTTTTCCGAGATGAGCTTCATCTAGTTTAGCCATATACCATGTTGTTTCTGAATAATGCCTAACCGGCTACATGATCAGCTAGCACCTTGTGCAACAATGAGTTTTGTCCATTGAATTTTCTTTTGGTTAGATTTCAAGTGTTTTCAGCTCTCGCGAGTTAAATTTTTTCTCTTCAGATCACCAAATAGTTATATGATTTTAGATTAAAGTATTAAACTATCATAGCATATACGTATACTTTTTAGTTCCTATGTTACCATATCTTTTTGGGTTCACGAGATATATAGTGGTAAAGGTTTAGATTAAATCATCATATTGCCTTAGTATAAGAAAGATTTTTATCACTTTGCATTAAAAAAATTTCATTGGGTTCACCCGATAATGTTAGGATTGTAGATTATAAAATCAAGACATCTATGTATGAGGAAATTTTTTAGTTCTTGTACATTACTATGTTCTTTTTGGGTTCACGAGATAGTGGTACACTTCAAATTAAATCATCAAACACCTAAGAATAAGTAAAGCTTTATAACTCATTCGCGTTACGATTTTTCTCTTAGGTTCACCAAATAGTGTTAGGGTTTTAGATTAAACCATCAAAACGCCTAATTATAAGGAATGAATTTTAGCAATGTGTTTTGTGGATGTGTGTCCCGAGTCTAGTTTAAATTCATATATCTAAATAACTTGATTTGGTTAAGAAAATTGAGTATAATGTTTAACAGTTTCAATAATTCTTTGCGCAAGAAATAATCCACTTACCAACCAAGAATTTTCTTGATAGGGGCCAACTATAATTCCTCCACCTCTTTTTTATATAAGCTTCATCTAGATCAGCCATATACTGGGTCGTTTCTGGATATTACATTACCAGCTAGATGACCGGCATGCACCTTGTGCCGGCATGCGTTTAATTTGATGAAAATTTTTTTTGGGTTAAATTTCAAGTATGTTCAGCTCTTGTGTGTTAAAATTTTCTCACTACTATCACGAGATAGTGGTATGCTTTTAGATAAAGTATTAAACTTTCATAGCGTTTACGTATATTGAAAGCTTTTTAGCTCCTTTGTGTTACCATATTTCTTTTGGTTCATCTGATAGTGGTATGGGTTTAGATTAAATCATTGGATTCCCTATTATAAGAAAGCTTTTTATCACTTTGCATTACAAATTTTCCCTTTAGTTCACCCAATGGTGTTAGAGTTTTATATTAAACCATCATAACATCTACATATAGGAAAATTTTTTTAGCTCTTGCGTAATACCATGTTTTCATTGAGTTCACGAGATAGTGGTACGATTTTAGATTAAATCATCAAAATGCCTAAGTATAAGAAAAACTTTATAGCTCCTTCGGGTGACGATTTTTCTCTTGGGGTACCCAAATAGTGGTAGAGTTTAGATTAAACCATTAGAACTAGGGCTGGGCAAAAAACCCGAAACCGAGTAACCGAACCGGAACAGACCAAAATTTTCGTTTCGGTTCCGGTTCCAGCCAAAATACCCGATCGGTCCTTATGTTGGGAAACCATGGGTATCGGTTCGGTTTCGGTTCTTACCTGAGAACCATGGGTAGGAATCGAATACATTTAACCATATAGTATTAGGATTATCGACATTTCGGGTAGTTTCTTGGTATTTCAGATGTTTTATTGGCATTTCGGGTAACCTATTAACATTTTAGACATTGGTACTTGGTATCTTTTGTCATTTCATATTTTTTATTTGCATTTCGGGTAATTAATTGACATTTCGGGTTTGGATTTCGGGCATTTTTAGTGTTATTTCTGGTACTTTTCTAAATTCGGGTACAATTTTTTACTATTTCGATTTCGGGTACCCGAAACTGTTTAAGAACCAAATTTTTCGGGTATTTTTCGGTTCCTCAAATACTATACCCGAACCGACCCGGAACCGATAGAAACCGAACCGGAACCGAACCGGAACCGAACCAAAAATTTGTAAGTACCCGATGGGTCTTAAATTTCTAGAACTAAAATACCCGGAACCGAGCCGAATATCCGAATGCCTATGCCTAATTAGAACTTCTAATTATAAAAAAGGATTTTTAGCTCTCCCGTATTATGATTTCACTTTGCGTTCATTACATGGTGGTATAGTTTTAGATTAAATAATGAGGTCTATATATAAGGAAGACTTTTCAGCTTTTATGCGTTCACGATTTTTCCCGTGTGTTCACAATATAGTGGATGGTCTCAGATTAAATCATCAAAACGCCTAAGTATAAGAACGGTTTTTCAGCGTCTATGCGTTACGGTTTTCCCCTTCGGTTCATCAAATACTGGTAAGGTTTTATATTAAATATTTAGAATGTGTACCTTTACAAAATGAACCAGATAATGGTAGGATTCTAATTTAAATAATCAAAACGCCTAAGTCTAGGGAAGGCTATTTACCTCTTGTGTGTTACAACTTAACCCTTGGTTGACTTGATAGTGCTAGGAGTTTAAGGTAAAACATCATAGTGTCTACGTATAAGGAACACTTTTTAGCTCCCGCGTTTTACACTGCTCTTTGTGGGTTCACCATATAGTTGTAGGGTATTAGATTAGATCTTCAAAATGCCTCAGTATCTATAAGGATTTTTAGTTCATGTACATTACCATATTCCCTTTGGTTCACCAGATAATGATAGGGTTTTAGATTATATCATCAAAACGTCTACGTAAAATGAAGGCTTTTTAGCTCATGTGCTTTACGATATTTCCCTTTGGTTCACTATATTGTTTTAGATTAAATCATCAAAACGCCTAAGTATAATGAAAGCTTTTTGGCGCTTGATGTTCTCCTTGGTTTACCAAGATAGTAGTAAGGTTTTATATTAAACCGTCAGAAAATACATTTAAGGAAGTTTTTTTTAACTCCATTGCGTTATGATATACCTCCTGGGTTCACCATATAGTGGTAGGTTTTTAGATTAAACTATAAAAATTCCTTAGTATAAGGAAGGATATTTACCTTTTATGCATTACAATACTTCACTTGGGTTCACCAAATAATGGTAGAATTTTTTATTAAACAATCATAATATCTACATATAGGGAAGGCTTTTTACCTCTTGTGCGTTACAATGTTCCCCTTGGTTAACAGAGAGTGGTAGGGTTTTTGACCGAAATATATACGTACATATTTAGGCTTTTTTGCTCTCGTGCATTACAATTTTTCCCTTGGGTTCACCAGAGAGTGGTAAGGTTTTTGATCAAATCACCTACGTACATATTTAGGTTTTTTTTATCTCATGTACATTACAATGTTCCATTTGGGTTCACCATATAGTGATATGGTTTTGGATTAAATCATCAAAACGCCTAAATATAAGGAATGCTTTTTAGTTTTTGTGTGTTATGATTTTCCCTTGGGTTCACCATATACTGGTAGGATTTAGATTAAACCATCAAAAAGCCTACATATAAGGAAGGCTTTTTAGCTTATGTGTGTTATGATGTTCCCATTGGGTTCACCAGATATTGGTAAGGTTTTATATTGGATCATTAAAATATCTAAGTATAAGGCATTTGTGTTACGATTTTCCCCTTCGGATCAACATATAGTGGTAGGATTTTAGATAAAACTATCAGAATTCCTAAGTATAAGAAATACTTTTAGCTCCTTTCATATTTTTATCTTGGGTTCACCCGATAGTGGTAGGATTTTAGATTAAACCGTCAGAAAGTACATATAAGGAAGGCTTTTGACCTCCAATGTGTTACTATGTTCACTCCAGATTCAGCATATAGTGATAAAGTTTTAGATTAAACCATTGAATTGCCTAAGTATAAGGAATGATTTTTTGCTCTTATGCATCACAATTTTTTCCTTGGGTTCACCTGATAGTGGTAGGGGTTCAGATTAAAAATATCCTAAACAAAATGCATCACAATTTTCTCTTTGGGTTCACCCGATAGTGGTAGGGGTTCAGATTAAAAAAATCCTAAACAAAATATTTTTTGCTCTTATGCATTATGATTTTCGCATTGGTTTAGGAGAGCTTAACAGCTCATGTGCGTTACGATTTTCACTTGGGTTAACCTAATAGTGGTAGAGTTTTAGATTTAACCATGAAAATATCTACATACAAGGAAGGCTTTTAGCTCATGTGCATTACAGTGTTCCCCTTGGGTTCACCAGATAGTGGTATGATTTTAAATTAAATCATCAAAACTCCTAGATATAATTAATGCTTCTTAATTTTTGCGTGTTATGATTTTCCCTTAGGTTTACCAAATAGTTGTAGGATTTAGATTAAACCATCATAAAGCCTGCGTATAAGGAATGTTTTTTAACTCATGTGTGTCACGATGTTCTTATTGGGTTCACCAGATAGTGATAAGGTTTTAGATCAAATTATCTAAATACCTAAGTATAATGAATGTTTTTTAGCTCCTATTTGTTACGATTTTTTCTTTGGGTTCATCAGATAGTGGTAGAGTTTTATATTAAACCATCAAAACACCTAAATATAAGGAATGATTTTTATTTTTTGTGGGTAACGATTTTCCCTTGAGTTTATCAAATAGTGGTAGGATTTAGATTAAACCGTCAGAAAAATGCGTATAAGGAAGACTTTTTTTTAGCTCATGTGGTTACAATTTTTCTTTTAGGTTTACTAAACCGTCAGAACAACTGCGTATAAGGAAAACTTTTAACTCATGTACGTTATGTTGTTCCCCTTGGATTCACAAGATAGTGGTAGAATTTTCGATAAAATCATTACAACATCTAACTAAAAGGAAGACTTTTAGGTTTTGTGTGACTTTTCTCTTGGGCTCACAAGATAGTGTTAGGGTTTTAGACGAAACCATCAGTATACCTACATTTAAGGAAGTATCTTTAACTCATGTGCTACGATGTCCCCATTGGGTTCTCCTATGTGTAATGGTGTTAATATAGAAAGTTTTAAAATTAATATACTTGAATGGTAATAATCTTTACGTGTACAATTTTCGTGAGTAAATGGATGTTCAAACTTGAAATTTTATATCATTACTTAGTATAATCGAGTCCATTAATTTTTGTTTGATTTAATTTATTGATAATCATAATCAATGTCCGCATTGGATGCCAACAATCACATAGTAATTTTAGAAAATAAAAGATAAAATATATTAAAGATTCTTAAATAGTAGACATAAGTTATAAAGATGGATCACAACCAATAAATTTTACTAACTACTAATATACTAATAGACATAAAACATCTCAGTAAAAAAGGTTTTAATAATGTTTTAACTATTAAAGTTCTATATTTTATCACAATCAAACATTTACGTTGGTTTAATATGTTATAAAAAGTAATGGTATCCGGCTTTATTTGTCCGACCGGTCCACCGAATATCAAATAAACCGCGGTTTTTAATAATTTTTCTAGATTTTTGCATATGAACCAGCCCGGAATGTCTTTCGGGTCACTGGATTTATTGGTTCGACTGTGGGTCTGAATCGAATTTCAAAACATTAGATGAGACTATTAAATCTTTTTCAAAATAATCCATCATAATAATTTTAGTTATTATATTCTCGTGAGTAGATCAGGTAAAAAATTTCAATTTTTAAACTATGATCTAAATTGTTATTGAAATATAACTTTAGAAATTTTAAAAGAAATCAGTAATTTAAAAAAAAATATGCACTACAAAAATCAATGCCTCAATGATTTAAAAAAAAAAAAAAAACTCATGTATCCATAGTTTTGGAAAACAAAAGAGAAAATAACTTAAAAATTCTTAAATAGTTGCTATAAGTTATGAAACTGATCACAACCAAATATATTTTCTCAATTTCTAATAGAGATGAAATGTTTTGTCAAATAATGTTTTAATAATGTTTCAACTATCAAAACCCTATATTTTATCGCAATTAAACATTCGAGTTGGTTTAAAAGGTTAAAAAAGTCTGGTATCCAGGTTGATCGGTTCGACCAGTCCACTGGGTCGTAAATAAACCACAAATTTTTCTAGATTTTTAACTTAACAGTTTATGCATATGATCCAACTTGAAATGTCTATCAGATCGTCCCCGGTCTGGCCTCGGATCTTGGTCGGGTTTCAAAACATTGCTTAAGAAGTAATAAACCAATGATAAGAGTTATTTTTTTTCATATTGGGCTGAAAATTTGGCCCATATGAGATTTTTAGAAAACCTAGGAAACCCAAATAACAAGACAACTTAATAATCCCCTTTCACTGTCTGTTTCTCTCCTTCGACCCTTCATCCAAAAAGAATAAATAAATAAAAGAAATCTTTAAAAGAAAAACAATCAAAAGGTGATTGGTATGGACTTTCACTTTAGACTTTTATTTTCAAAAGTTATTATTTTTATTTTTAAAAGTTACTGTAAAATTTCACTTTTAAAAAATGGATTGTGACTTAGAAACAAATAAAAGTTTCAAATTATTGGCTTTAGAAAAATAACACGTAAGAAGAACAAAATCTAACGGATTGACTTTGAGAAAATTAAGAAAGAATTTTAGGACTATAAATTTCTAAACTACGATTGGTTAGTAGACTTTAATATTTTTAAAGCTCTCAAACTCCTCAAAACCTAATCATCAACCACCCCCCCCCCCACCCACAAATCTTCCAACTTATAATGCCTCTAAGCAAAAACAAAGTTTTTATGACCGAATCAACTCTCTTCTCCTGTGCTCAACTTTGTTCACTCTTAGCAAACTTAATTATCAATTCACCGACTCGATAACCAACATAAAAAACTTTTCCTTCCCACACCAACTCGAACTAGAATCTAGCTAGCACTCATATCCAAAACCATAATCATCATAATCACAAACCTTACTTTCTCAACGACATCTGTAACCAAAACATAGTCAATACAAAATCAAAACAGATACATACAACGATTTTTCAGCACCACCTTCATCATTGAACAGATCTATTGAAGCTCTACTCTGAACTTTATTCTTCATACGGACCTCACACAGATTTCCATCACGTTTTTTTCAAATAAGGCCACAAAAGACCCTCCATTTACTGCTTTAAACTGAAATTATGAATAAGCAATTGAATCGAGTAACACAGATTGTAACAAATAGAATTCCTCATAATACATATTATTAGAAATAAAAGGATACAACTCACAAATTTTATTTTTGGTAAGCTTATCCCAATCCTAGACTTCTACCTGTCTTAAGAAAAATACTACAACTTGTTGTATTTTTCTCACAAGCTTCAAAAACCTCACATCGAACCCAACAAAAGTCGTAACCCTAAATGGTTACACTTATCCTATAGAACAACCTACAATATTTAGTTACATTTTTGTATAAACTAAATCTTCCAAAATTCTCTCCTAATATCTTCAGAGAATAATTGTTTTGTATTCTATGAAACTGCCAAGATCTCCATGTCATCTTGCCACAACTTCAAAATATTCCAAGATATATCCATCCGCATAAAATCTTTCCATATCCGGAAATTTCACTCACTTTCGCATGATGTTCTTCGTCTGACTCAGCTACCGCCTCATCATTTGTCAACGCTCACCTCATGACCTGCCTTAGGATCTGCACTCTCACAAATATCCTTTTTCTCCGATGAGTCCATTTTCTCCCTTCAGGGCCGTCACATGTTGTTAGAAAACAACCTGGTTTAGATGCCCGCTGTGATACCACTTGTTAGAACGTATGGACTCTCATATTTCCTCTAAAAGACATGTATTAGAATTCATGCTTAGAAATGTTCTCTTTAAAATTTTAATCACATCACCCTAACTTTAAGAATTTTCTTAGTTGAGATTTTAATACACTCCGAAACACCTCTCGATCTGTTGAAACAACCCTTCAATAGGAAAGTTACACACTACAACAATTAAGCTCTAAATCTACCTAGTTCCTTTTTGTTGGAACGCCCAACCCTAGATGTCCTATTTCGTGTCTTTTATATAGTTTTACCTCTTGGTTCTCTTCTAAATCTACCTAGTTCCTTTTTTTTGGAACGCCCAACCCTAGATGTCCTATTTCGTGTCTTTGATATAGTTTTACCTCTTGGTTCTCTTTAGGTCAACTTTTTGATTCTCTGACGATCTGTTCAGTTGGATATTTTTTTCATCTCCAATGATTCTCCAATGTACTCTCCAAGGTTCGACGTCCTTAATTCATTTGATATGTGCTTATATCATTTGACATATCATCAATCTATCCTTTCCAAAAACGGATTCCTTTTGGTAACAAGCTTCCTTTTGGTCCAACGGACATCCCGTTCTAACTGATGGTGAGAAGTTATTCACCCAAAATTACCTGCAAGTGCACAGTGTACAGTTGTAGTATTTAGGTTATCGATCCCACAGAGAGCCATGGTTGATTTATGAGTGAGATATCTTAAGTAAATCTTTTTGTAAACCGGGAAAACCTTGAAAACGTTTGGTGACTTCAAATTCGGGGAAATATTAGATTTTAGGGAATTCCAGTTGGAAACTATGAATTTATGAATTAAGAACACAATCAATTTCGAATCTCTAAACTCTAGAACTGTAGACATAATAATAGCTACGATGTTCTAATGATGTGTTAAAACAACGCCTTTTTTTAAATCCCTAAATCTCAAATCTCTTTGGATTGTTGCTGAAGATAAACAAGCATGTGAGTACAAGCTAAATCTGTTCACAAGGTGTCTAAACAAATATTCATTTGACTTAGAACGCACCTTGCTCACTACAGAACTGTCTACCGATCCTCGGTGTCTCTCAACTACCGGATCTCTATATATGATTGAATAAAACGGTTCGTGAGTCCGTCTACTCAGTGAAGAACACCTGTAGCAAAGAATTTCGTGATTGAAAAGATTGTTTAAAACTATTTTAGCAATTCATAGAAAACCGTAAGAAAACCCTAGATTTTGTAAAGTAACTACTCAGACATAAATTTTGTAAAAAAAATCATCTTTTTATTAATGAAATGAATACAAACGAATTAGACAATAGAAGACAGAGGCTCACAAGCTCTATTGAGGAAGAACACTCTCTAATCTCCTTCAGGGTCTGTAACAATGATAAGAACAACCTCTAGAAAAGCTAAAAACAATGGAAACAAAAAGCAAAGAAACGTGTATTGCTCTGAGCTCTTGTGCGGTGCGTGCCTCTTCTAATGCTTAAGAGGTGCTTATATAGGTCGTAAATGAGTCTTAGGGTCTAGGGTTCCGCGAAAGGCCTGATAAGAAAATCTTCTAAATTAAGTTGGCGTCACAGTCGGTCGACTACATCTCTTCCACTCGGTCGACTCGGGGCCCGCAGCAACATTTCTTCATTTTGGCTCCAAATCTTCTAAGTCTTCTCAATTCACGTGGAAACTTCCATAAAAAATTATTTCTAGCTCATTTTGCTCCAAAGTGTCTTTTGCTAGTAAATCCTGCATAAATGCTCAAAACATGCTACAAAGACTCCATAAAACCTACTATATCATGGTAGAAAACCGGTAAAATCCATGATACATCAAACTCCCCCAGACTTAAACCTTTGCTTATCCTCAAGCAAATAATCAAGGCTGCTAGGTAAAGTTCTAACGACTTTGGGAACTCATTGGGAAATCACATTAGCGAAGAGTTTATCAATGCCAGAACCAATCAAGTCAAGACCAACATGTACATTTCCTATCAACTCAACAATCTTCCATGCATTCCCCACGATTTACAAGTCAATCAATCCAAAGCATCATAGCTATTTCAAAACCATAGAAGTACTGCCCAAGGAACAATTTCCTTCCCTTTTCAATATCATAATAAGAAGTCAAAAAATTAATTCACTCTCCCCCAGACTTATTCATTTCTTTATCTTTTGAAACTCTCAAGGTTTAAGCGAATAGTGGTATTGCAGGAAATTTTCCTAACCTCGCTGTCAACAAGTTCTCAAAGGTTCAAATGCATAATGGTATCACAGGAAATTTTCCTAACCGCATAGATCCCGAGCTTCTAGTGACGAATAATTGGCGTCCTAAGGAATTTCCCTCTGCCTCATCACTAGGTTTTTGTTAAAACGGATTCTTTTCATTTAAATAAGGGAGAGTGAAAGGCTAATAGATATCCAAAAATTCTCATTATGACATTGAACGAGGACTGACCCATATAGTTATGAAAGTGCAATAGCTCAGACTTACATGGATTTCATGACTCAAGGATATGTGTATTTTCTAGTTGATTGAATTTGTCAAGGTTTTCCAATAGTCATAGACTCTAACTGGGTTCGTGCAATAATAGTCTTAAATGTGAAACAGAATGTGATTAGTGCCCCAAATTAATCATTGTTCCCTCAACGGTTTGACTCGATGAAAATAAATTAAAAATATTGAAAACCTGGCGAAAAACCATGAGATAAACAACAAGAATTTCATTAGTGTGGATAAACTCCCCCCAGACTTAAATTACACCGTCCCGGTGTAACAAAAGTGAGAAGAAATGCGAATGATATCCAAAATGAAATTTAAAAGGATCGAACGCGGTACCTCTGGGTTGAAGTCGGTCGACCCTATTTGCCACCTTCATAGTAGAGCTTCACCCGCTGTCCATTCACAGTGAAACCATAGCTCAATAGGGCTTCACTTCCTTGACTACAAAAGGTCCGGACCAACGAGATCTCAGCTTTCCCGGGAAAAGACGAAGTCGAGAGTTGAATAAAAGGACTTTGTCATTGGTTCGAATGTCCCGTGGAAGATCTTCTTTTCATGCTGGATCTTGGTTCTTTCCTTGTAGAGCTTCACGCTTTCATAAGCGTTGTCCCTTATCTCATCAAACTCGTTTAGTTAAATTAGCCTTTTCTCACTAGCACTTTTGATGTCGAAATTCATCGTCTTTACGGTCCAAAATGCTTTGTACTCAATCTCAACCGGGAGATGACACGCTTTGCCATACAATAGTTGGAATGGTGTTGTCCCTAGAGGTGTCTTGAAAGCTGTGCGATAGGTCCAAAGTGCATCATCAAGCTTTAGTGACCAATCTTTTCTCGTACGTCCCACCGTTTTTTCCAATATGCTCTTGATCTCTCGGTTGGAAACTTCGACTTGGCCGCTGGTTTGCGGATGATAAGGTGTTGCGACCTTGTGTCTTACACCATTCTTCTTCAATAGCTTTGCAAATATCCGGTTGATAAAATGCGTTCCGCCATCACTAATCACGATCCGGGGTACTCCAAAACGTGGGAAAATAAAGTGCTTGAAAAGCCGAATCACCACTTTTGCGTCATTGGTAGGGCTTGCCACTGCTTCAACCCATTTGGATACATAATCTACATCAACCAGTATGTATTGGTTTCCATATGATTTCAGGAATGGTCCCATGAAATCGATGCCCCAGCAATCGAAAATTTCCACTTCCATGATGAAATTCATTGGCATTTCATTCCTTTTGCTGATGTTCCCCTTTTTTTGGCAGGCATCATAGGTTGAAAGAAAGTGATGTGCATCGCGGAACAAAGTTGGCCACCAAAATCCAGCTTGGAGAACTTTTGAAACTGTTTTGAAACTTGCAAAATGGCTAGCATAATCAGAACTATGACAGTGGTAAAGCACTTGGGGTACCTTGTGTTCCGGTATACAGCGTCGAATGATTCCGTCAGCGCAGTTCTTGTAGAGGTAAGACTTCTCCCAAAAGTATTTCCTCACTTCTCGCAAGAACTTCCTCTTCTTATATCCGGTGAACTCCTCAGGTTTGACATCTGTTGCTAAGAAATTTGCAATTTCACTAAACCATGGTGGTGTGAGTGGTCTCGACGTCTTCTTGGCTTCTCCTTGTATGACTTGTATCATTTTCTTCAGTGGTTTTTTCAAGATAGTATTGTCAGGATCGTTTGATCGGTCGTCCTTAGCATGCGGTCGGTCGTCTTCATCGGAGACGGTCGTCTCTGGATGACGGTCGATCGACTCGAGCCTCGTAGAGACTAGTCTCTGGCTTCTTTCTCCTTGCTCAGTTGCTATCGTCACTCCAGTCGCATAGATATGCTCTTCAGGGAGGTGATCTTTGATAGGGACGTCATCTTCAATTCTTATCCTTGACAAATGGTCAGCTACTCCATTCTCTATTCCTTTTTTTGTCGCGTACCGATATATCGAATTCTTGTAAGAGTAGAATCCATCTCAATAGTCGTGGTTTGGCATCCTTCTTCTGCATGAGGTACTTTAGTGCAGCGTGATCAGTATGCACTATCACCTTCGATCAAACTAGGTATGAACGAAATTTCTCAAATGCAAACACAACGGCGAGTAATTCCTTTTCGTTGTTGTGTAGTTTCGTTGTGCTTCATCAAGAGTCCTGCTTGCATAGTAAATTACATGGAATTTCTTGTCCTTCCTCTGGCCCAGGACTGCTCCTACTGCAAAATCACTTGCATCACACATTACTTCAAAAGTTAGTTCCTAGTCAGGCGGTTGTACAATGGGCGTAGAGATTAGTGCTTCCTTCAACGTCTTGAATGCGTTCATGCAGTCTTGAGTGAACTCGAACTTTGTTTCCTTGCATAGAAGTGATGTGAGAGGTCGTGCTATCTTGGAGAAATCCTTGATGAAACGCCTATAGAAGCCTGCATGACCCAAGAAGCTGTGAATTCCGCGTACATCGGTGGGTGGTTGCAAACTTGTCATTACTTCGATTTTTTCTCTATCTACCTCGATCCCTGCTTCCAAGATGCGATGTCCAAGAAAAATTCCATCTTGCACCATGAAATGACACTTCTCCCAATTCAACAGCAAATGCTTTTCTTCACACCTTGCTAGAACTTTGCAAAGGTTGTCTAGACAATCATGGAATGATGAGCCGTAGACTGAGAAGTCGTCCATGAATACCTCCATCGTTTCTTCAATCATGTCCGACAATATAGACATCATACACCGCTAAAAGGTTGCTGGTGCATTGCATAGACCAAAAGGCATTCTTCTGTAGGCATATGTTCCGTATGGGCATGTGAAAGTTGTCTTCTCTTGGTCATCGGGATGGATCGGGATTTGGAAGATGGTCCTTCCTTGTGGCTGCATTTAACTTCCGGTAATCAATGCACATCCGATGTCCGGTAATGGTTCTCTTGGCTATCAGCTCCTCTGCGTCTGTCTTGACTACCGTGATTTCTCCTTTCTTGGGCACCACGTGGACAGGGCTGATCCAAGTGCTATCTGAAATGGCAAAAATGACACCCGCATCAAGCAACTTCAGAATCTCCTTCTTCACCACATCCTTCAGATTGGGGTTAAGTCTCCTTTGGGTCTCGATTGATGCTTTCGCTCCTTCTTCCAAATGAATCCTATGCATGCAAAGGTCTGGAGAGATACCTACAATATCATCCAAAGAATATCCAAGAGCTTTGCGATACTTACGCAGCTTGCTTAGTAGAATTGTTACTTCAACATTGTTCAAATTTGCATTGATGATAACAGGATAAGTGGAATTAGGACCAAAAAAAGCGTACTTTAACATTTTTGGTAATGGTTTGAACTCGAGTTTTGGCGCATTTTCTTCACTCCAATCGGCCATCTTGGGTTTCTTGGCTGATTATGTTGGTAACTCCAAGTTTTTCACCATTTGCTCCATCTGCTCACTTGAATCCAACATCTTGGTGAACCCATTCGCTAGGTCATCCATGTATCCCTCCTTATCAACTGCTACTGTTAAAGCTTTCTCCAATGGATCAACGATGCTTAACTCATCAAAAACTTTTTGTGTGACTTCTGAGATGATGTCTACAGCAAACATTTGTTCCTTCATAGGTGGTCGGCTCATAACTTTCTCCATTTGGAAATTCAGCTGTAATTCTCCAAGTTGTAAGAATATCCTTCCCTTCTTCACATCAATTATGGCACCTGCAATAGCTAGGAAAGGGCGTCCCAATATGATAGGGTCAAAAGGCTCCTTATCGAACTTCAAAACTACAAAATCAGCTGGTATGAAACATCCTTCTACAAGCACCGGGATGTCGAGTAAAAATCCTTCTGGATAACGAACTGACCGGTCAGCGAGTACAAGACTCAGCTGAGTGGGTTCGAATTCAGTATATCCAAGCCTCTTTGCTACTGAATGTGGCATTAAATTCACAGATGATCCAAGATCGCATAAACTATGATCAAACTTAACATCATCAATACTAATGTTAAGGAAAAATGCACGTGGGTCTTCCTGCTTTCTTGGCATCTTGTTCTGCAGTATGGCACTGCACTCACTGGTCAATAGCATTACTCCTTCTTCAAGACTTGCTGGGTTTGCTATTATATTTTTCACGTATCGCTTGAAACAAGGTGACATTCTACAAGCATCTAAGAATGGAAGTTGAATTACTAATTGTTCCACCAACTCCTTACATCTCGTGTCTTCCATCTCATTTTTAGACTTCTTGTTCCTTCTGGGGTAAGGTGGAATTGCTCTGTAGACTCGCCTTTCTTCAATTGGGGGTTCGTCGATCTTCTGAGCTTCTGGTCGGTCGACCTCAAGAGGGTCGGTCGACTCGTGGATGGATCAAGATCGATTTCTTCTGAGGTCGGGTCGGTCGACTTCTGCTTGTGGACGGCCGGCTTCTCCTCCGCTGCGATTTCTTCTTCAATTTCTTCCAACACAATGTGGTCTCTTGTGGTCAATCCTTTTCTTACTACATGATCCAACTTCTTTCCACTCCTTAAATTTATGGATTGAACAAACATCTTTGGATTAACATGCGTCTTTCCATGTAGAATTCCTTATGTCAGCTTGACTGAGTATGCTGTTTGTGCCACTTGGGTTTCGAGCTGCCTCACATGAGTGGTTAATGCTTCAATCTTGCTGTTTAGCTCTCCATACATAGAATCTACCTTGCCCATCATTTCTTCTATCATCTTCTGTTGTCCCTCCAAAATTTGTTGAAGCATGTTGTCTTTTCGATCCGGATTCATGGGGGCTCCTTGTTGTTGCTGCTGTTGGGGTTGTTGGGGTTGTTGGGGTTGACCATACTGTCTGTATCCTCATTGCTGTCGTGGGTATTGCTGTTGCTGATTATAATAGTTGTATTGACTATAAATTGGTTTTGTGCTTTGACTCCCATACCCATAATTGTTCCTTGGTCAGAAGCCATTTCCCCCGAAAAAGTTAACTTCTTCAACGTGTGTCTCCTCCATTGGGTCTTCCTGTAGAGAAAGAACTCCTCTTCTATCCTTCATCAGCATCTGCTCCATCATTCCCTTCAGTTATGCTATTTGTTGAGCTTGGAAATTGTTTGGTCCTATTTTGCACTGCTACTCTTTGCGAATTTGTCAATAACCTTCAGGGCATCAGTGTGCTTTTGGCCACAAAAATTGCCACCACTTGCTGAATCAAGTGCGCATTTGTGCTCCCATTGCAATCCACTGAAGAAAGTGCTTACAATTTTTGATCTTGTGAAACCATGGTGAGGGACCTCCTTGAGGTATTGGCTATATCTTTCCCAAGTATCATTGAATGTTTCGCCCATGTCTTGTGCAAAGGTGGAGATTTGCTTCCTTATCTCATCTGACTTGGCCTCATCGAAAAACTTGTTAATGAACTCCTTTCTTGTCTCACTCCAGTCCTTCAATGATCCAAGTTTTAGTTGTTTGAACCAACTCAGTGCCTTGTGTGCAAGTGAATATAGAAATAACTTGCAGCACAACCACTCATTCGAGACTCCTTCAGCATTCATGTTTCCCACGAGGTCTTCAAGCGCCTCGATGTGGTCCATTGGGTTTTCGCTCTTTAATCCATTGAACTGCCTGTCACATACAAAAGATATTGTACTATTCTTCAACTCATAAATCTTTTTACCAGGATTAGGCAGCACAATTGGTGATTTGTTAGAGAAATATTCGACGGCCTTGAGCTCATCTTCGAGGTTTTGAATGTCCTCTTCATCATCTAGAACTTTGTTTCCTTGGTCATCTAGTCGATTTCCTTCATCATCAATCCGCTCTCCCTTCTCATTCCACTTGATGTCGGCCATCCTTCTTCTTCGATTAGCCTTTTTCCTCGCGGACTTGATTAGTTGTAAGTGCTCTGGTTGAGAGTCGGTCGACGGTGTCGGTCGACTTGTGGACCGAGTCGATCGTCTTCTAAAGTTATTCACCCAAAATTAACTGCAAGTGCACAGTGTACAGTTGTAGTATTTAGGTTATCGATCCCACATAGAGCTATGGTTGATTTATGAGGGAGATATCTTAAGTAAATCTTTTTGTAAACCGGGAAAACCTTGAAAACGTTTGGTAACTTCAAATTCGGGGAAATATTAGATTTTAAGGAATTCCAGTTGGAAACTATGAATTTATGAATTAAGAATGATGCGTGAAGTTATTCACCCAAAATTAACTGCAAGTGCACAGTGTACAGTTGTAGTATTTAGGTTATCGATCTCACAGAGAGCTATGGCTAGTTTGGATTCAGATGCAAATGTAACCGAACTATGACAATTCTAATATGCTAATGACTTTGTGATGTGTTGCAAACTTTAAAAAAAACATTAGATCTAAAGGAAATCAGTTGGGAAAACTCAGGATCACGGTTATTGGTAACTTCTTGAACTCTAAACACTTTAAAATACTAAATCCTATTGGTGTACTAGAAAATAGCCTTTATTTAAATCCCTAAATCTCAAATCTCTTTGGATTGTCGCTGGAAGTAAATAAGCTTTAATGCGAACAAGTTAGATCTGTTCACAAGGTGTCTAAACAAACTCTCGTTTGATTTAGAACGCACCTTGCTCACTACAGACTCTTCCGGCGTTTCTATCTCCGTCTCCGGTAGAAAGATCGACCTTGATAATCTAAAAGTGGTTAATTACGTCACCTCTAAATATGAAATATTGTTTGTAGTGAAGAAACACGTGGCTTATTCCACAAATCAAAACCGTTTAGAATGATCCCTAAATATGAAATACTGTTTGTAGTAAACCCTTTGAAAACCCTAGATCTAATGAATAAACTACTCATACATGGTTTTGTTAAAACAAATCATCTTTTTATGAATGAAGTGCATATAAAACGAATTAGACAATAGAAGATCAGAGGTTCACGAAGCTCAAATGAGAAAGAACACTTCTCCAACCTTCTTCAGAGCCTAGAACAATGATAAGAACAGTATCTAAAGCTAAAACAATGGAAACAAAAAGGAAAGATAAACTTGTATTGCTCTGAGTTCTT
This sequence comes from Euclidium syriacum, assembly GCA_900116095.1. Taxonomy (NCBI): domain Eukaryota; kingdom Viridiplantae; phylum Streptophyta; class Magnoliopsida; order Brassicales; family Brassicaceae; genus Euclidium; species Euclidium syriacum. Next base: position 7,015 of record FPAK01000001.1, on the reverse strand, counting down.
CTGGAGTGTTGTGCCTCTTCTAGTGCTTAAGAGGTGTTTATATAGGTCGTGAATGAGTCTTAGGGTCTAGGGTTCCGCGAAAGGCCCGATAAGAAAATCTTCTAAATTAAGTCGGCGTCACAGTCGGTCGACCGCATCTCTTCCAGTCGGTCGACTCGGGACCCGCAGCAACATTTCTTCATTTTGGCTCCAAATCTTCTAAGTCTTCTCAATTCACGTGGAAACTTCCATAAAACCTTCTTTCTAGCTCATTTTGCTCTAAAGTGTCTTTTGCTAGTAAATCATGCATAAATGCTCAAAACATACTACAAAGACTCCATAAAACCTACTATATCATGGTAGAAAACCGGTAAAATCCATGATACATCAAACTCCCCCAGACTTAAACCTTTGCTTGTCCTCAAGCAAATAATCAAGGCTGCTAGGTAAAGTTCTAACGACTTTAGGAACTCATTGGGAAATCACATTAGCGAAGAGTTTATCAATGCCAGAACCAATCAAGTCAAGACCAACATGTACATTCCCTATCAACTCAACAATCTTCCATGCATTCCCCACGATTTACAAGTCAATCAATCCAAAGCATCATAGCTATTTCAAAACCATAGAAGTACTGCCCCAGGAACAAGTTCCTTCCCTTTTCAATATCATAATAAGAAGTCAAAAAATTAATTCACTCTCCCCCAGACTTATTCATTTCTTTATCTTTTGAAACTCTCAAGGTTTAAGCGAATAGTGATATTGCAGGAAATTTTCCTAACCTCGCTGTCAACCAAGTTCTCAAAGGTTCAAATGCATAATGGTATCACAGGAAATTTTCCTAACCGCATAGATCCCGAGCTTCTAGTGACGAATAATTGGCGTCCTAAGGAATTTCCCTCTGCCTCATCACTAGGTTTTAGTTAAAAACGGATTCTTTTCATTTAAATAAGGGAGAGTGGAATGCTATAGATATCCAGACATTCTCATTATGACCTTGAACGAGGACTGACCCATATGGTTATGAAAGTGCAATAGCTCAGACTTACATGGATTTCATGACTCAAGGATATGGGTATTTTCTGGTTGATTGAATTGTGCCAAGGTTTTCTAATAGTCATAGACTCTAACTGTGTTCCTGCATCAATGTTCTCAAGTGTGAAACAGAATGTGATTAGTGTCCCAGATTAATCATTGTTCCCTCAACGGTTTGACTCGATAAAAACAACTAAACACAAGGCGAAAAACCATGAGATATACAACAAGAATTTCATTAGCATAGATAAACTCCACCATACTTAAATTACACCGTCTCGATGTAACAAAAGAGAGAAGATATCCGAAATGAAATTGTAAAAGGATCGAACGCGGTACCATGGAATTGAAGTCGGCCGACCCTAATCAGAGGTCGGTCGACTCGGGTAGCGTATAGTCCAGTTTTCCTGAATCTCCTCGCCTGAAATCAAATCAAAAACACCTAAAAATAAAAATAAAAATAAAACGTACCTAGTGGGTTGCCTCCCACTCAACACTTGTTTATAGTCAGTAGCTTGACTAATGTTGGCGACTATGGCCGAGGTGGAGTGGAAGCAGTGCTTCTAGCATCCACTTTGATGATAGGTTGGGGGTGGTTGTGCTCATGAGATGGTTGCAAGGGCAACTGGAAATACTTTCGTACTGCGACCTCCAGGCGTGTAAAGAATGGTCGCCCGAGGATGAACTTCTCTTCGGTTAAATCGATCGAGCGGAGTACAACAAAATCTGTGACGACCGGCACCTTGTTAACGCGCACTGTGATATTTCGGATTAATCCCTTTGCTACACAGAGGGTTCCGTCCTCTGTCCTCAGCATGAAATCACATTTTTCATTTTCTCCCCAAGTTGTTGCAAGGGTGGCAGATACCATATTGACTTCGTTCCCATGAATAACAGCTGAGTTGGGGTACTTCTTGCTATTTATAGTGCAGTTCATCCGGATAACATCATCTTCATTACTTCCAAAGTTCAACTTCTTGGCTTCCACTTCATCATGTGTGTGAAATAGCTTGTTGACTTGCTGCGAATTGAATTCCTTCTCCAGAGAACAATGGTCGGCCGACTGTGAGTATGGTCGGTCGACTCGTGTGTCCGTTTGATGTTCGCCAACGGCAGTCGGATGTTGTGTTGCCTTAGTAGTAACCAGTGATTGGGCGGTATTCATCATGATGAGATCATTTGCATTTTGGAATGCAAGATTGCTCACACTGCCAAAAAGGGTTATTAATCTGGTCATCTGACTCTGCGTAGATGTCACAAGCTCCTCCACCACTCTCTCTAGTGTCTTGAATCTTTCTTCCTTCACGAATTGGAAGTAATGTGGTGGTACTGGAATCTGGTTCAGTGGTGGTGGCCGGTTGTAACTGTATGTTGTAGAGGTGTCATGAGTGGTTGACTGCGGATGATGGTTAATGATTCTCCCTTTCGGCTCTGTTTTGAATGCATGATTGGCTGTTGATGTACTCGCTTCGTTTTGAAATTGTGCTGAGGCACTCAAAACAGCTTTTTGGAGTGGTCCTATTTCCTTGAATTGGATTGAATTGCTCGTCATGAACTGGTTTTTCCCTTTTTGGGTGAGCCCTTTTGATTCCTCAACAACTTTCTTTGTTCCTTTGATCTTATTCACGTACTGCGGGTTGTTTTCTAGTGACTTCACGTCCTGCATCTTGGGATTGGTGATGCTCATACCCGGGGGTTTCTTTGCTTTTACCTTCTGCTCGACTATACAAATCGTCATTCTTTTAAGTGCTCCCTTCTTGTCAAGAGATGGTCTCCCTTTGAGCGTCTCCTCAATCCTTAATAGTCTCAGATTGGGTGTTCTTCCTTGTGGTTGGATTCTGAAGTTGGAATGGAGGATCGGTGTGAAACAACTTCGAAAGAGATTAAATGCTCCTTTGCTCGAGATGTCGAGTCGATCGTCCCTCAGTGAGAGACGGTCGTCTCCAGGGTGGTCGGTTGACTACATGACCAGGTCGGTCGACTGCAATGCTTCGGTTTGTTCATTTGTCTTGATTGCTTGATAGTAGGTTCTCCTTGGTGGTCTGATTACTTGAAGCATCTTTAGTTCTCCTGTGAATCTTGATTCAGCTCCTCTTTCGATATATATTTTCAAATGAGGATGACTTTGCGGCTTCCCATATTGATTTCCTCCTCCAAGATTTTCGTTCACCATTCTCCTTCTTCTTTCTTCAGCGATCTCTTGTTGATTGTTCATACTCATCCCTCTGTAATTCCCATCTTGTTGTGCCCTCCTAAGTGGTTTCATCGCGTTACCTTGCATGGGTGCTCGGGTTGGCTGCTCCCGAGCTTTCCTTTCGCCTTGGTAATGGGCATCTTCTTCTCTTCCATGATTTGAAAATTCAATCATTAGTAACCTCCTCTTGATCTCTTGAATTTCCCTGTCGTGCCTTGATGCTTTGATTTGACTGGTACCCCTGTTATTCGCGCTTTTACTCCTTACATAATCTTGTATTAGCTGGGTTCCCTTCTTGAAATTCAGAGCGTCGAAATTTCCATTGCTCATTGTGTTCAGGATGACTTGATTCTCCCATAGCAAACCTTTATAGAAAATTTAAATAACTCCTTTGGATTGAAACCATGATTTGGGCAATTTCGCAGGTGGTCCTCCTGTCTTCTCCATGCTTCTTTGAAAGTCTCGTCTTCGGATTGCGCAAATGATGCAATGTTCATTCGTGGTTCAACCAAGAACTTATCAATAAACATTTCCCTCAGATTTTTCCACGTCCTGATGTTCTTGGACTCAAGTCTCTCATACCAAAGTAAAGCTCCTCCACACAAAGAGTAGTTGAAAAGTTTTAGACATATCTTGTTGTAGGTACCTTCATCATTGGCAGTTCGTGCCAATGTGTCTTCTACTTCCTTCAAGTGTCTCAGAGAGCTGCTTCTTCCATTCTCATAAGGTTCGATCTCCAATAGACTTCGAATCACCTTGGTATTGATGTTGAGCTCACTTTCTTTTAGTGCGGCCTTGATGTGGTTTGGATCATACCCTCGTCTAGGGTAGAAATTTTGTTCATAACTTCCATCATTGGCGGTAGCATAGACATCATCTTCTAGTCCAGGCTTCTCCTGTTGACCTTCTCTTTCCGTCTTGAAAGTAATCAAATTAGGCTTCTGCCTCCAGGTCGGTCGACTTCGTGGAAGTCGGTCGTCTCGGATCTGGTCGACTGGGCTTGTGCGGATCGAACGAATTGTTTCTCCAGAATTTGAGTTGATCATGCGCCCTTGAGTGCTTTTTGAGTCGAGGATCTGTCTAGATTCGGTTGTTGTTTCTTCTTCCCTCTTCTCTTCTTTTGAAAAATCGTTCGTCAAGCTGTTCGATGTTGAAATGCTCATCACTCCTTGTGCTACCTTGGATTTGTCCTCCATGGTTTTGTTTTCAAAACTTTCAGCAGTGTTGATACGGCTTTCGTTGGCTGTCTCAGTGGCTTCCTCCTCTCCCTCCTGCTTTTCTTTCTTCTCCTCTTGAGGTGGATCGCGAGTCGGTCAACTGAGTGATATAGTCGGCCGACTCGGGTGTTCGTCCTCTTCAATTGATCGGCTTTGCGTGTCTCTTTCCTGATTCATCATGAATTGTTACCTGTATCAAATCAGAATAAAGGTTTCCAGACGTCTCAATTGAAACATATCTTGATGCAATGTTATGCGAAATCTTTATGCAAACTTCCTAATGAAAACAAAACTAAACACCGAAGCTCCCCGACAACGGTGCCTGAAAACTTGATGCGTGAAGTTATTCACCCAAAATTAACTGCAAGTGCACAGTGTACAGTTGTAGTATTTAGGTTATCGATCCCATAGAGAGCTATGGCTAGTTTGGATTCAGATGCAAATGTAACCGAACTATGACAATTCTAATATGCTAATGACTTTGTGATGTGTTGCAAACTTTAAAAGAAACATTAGATCTTAAAGAAATCAGTTGGGAAAACTCAAGATCACGGTCATTGGTGACTTCTTGAACTCTAAACACTTTAAAATACTAAATCCTATTGGTGTACTAGAAAATAGCCTTTATTTAAATCCCTAAATCTCAAATCTCTTTGGATTGTCGCTGGAAGTAAATAAGCTTTAATGCGAACAAGTTAGATCTGTTCACAAGGTGTCTAAACAAACTCTCGTTTGATTTAGAACGCACCTTGCTCAATACATACTCTTCCGGCGTCTTTATCTCCGTCTCCGGTAGAAAGATCGACCTTGATAATCTAAAAGTGGTTAATTACGTCACCTCTAAATATGAAATAATGTTTGTAGTGAAGAAACACGTGGTTTATTCCACAAATCAAAATCGTTTAGAATGATCCCTAAATATGAAATACTGTTTGTAGTAAACCCTTTGAAAACCCTAGATCTAATGAATAAACTACTCATACATGGTTTTGTTAAAACAAATCATCTTTTTATGAATGAAGTGCATATAAAACGAATTAGACAATAGAAGATCAGAGGTTCACGAAGCTCAAATTAGAAAGAACACTTCTCCAACCTTCTTCAGAGCCTAGAACAATGATAAGAACAGTATCTAAAGCTAAAACAATGGAAACAAAAAGGAAAGATAAACTTGTATTGCTCTGAGTTCTTCTGGAGTGTTGTGCCTCTTCTAGTGCTTAAGAGGTGTTTATATAGGTCGTGAATGAGTCTAAGGGTCTAGGGTTCCGCGAAAGGCCCGATAAGAAAATCTTCTAAATTAAGTCGGCGTCACAGTCGGTCGACCGCATCTCTTCCAGTCGGTCGACTCGGGGCCCGCAGCAACATTTCTTCATTTTGGCTCCAAATCTTCTAAGTCTTCTCAATTCACGTGGAAACTTCCATAAAACCTTCTTTCTAGCTTCTTTTGCTCTAAAGTGTCTTTTGCTAGTAAATCATGCATAAATGCTCAAAACATGCTACAAAGACTCCATAAAACCTACTATATCATGGTAGAAAACCGGTAAAATCCATGATACATCAAAGAACACAATCAGTTTCGAATCTCTAAACTCTAGAACTCTAGACACAATAATTGCACGATGTTCTAATGATGTGTTAAAACAACGCCTTTGTTTAAATCCCTAAATCACAAATCTCTTTGGATTGTCGCTGAAGATAAACAAGCATGTGAGTACAAGCTAAATCTGTTCACAAGGTGTCTAAACAAACATTCATTTGACTTAGAACGCACCTTGCTCACTACAGAACAGTCTAACGATCCTTGGTCTCTCTCGACTACCGGATCTCGATTTATGATTGAATAAAACGGTTCGCGAGTCCGTCTACTCAGTGAAGAGCAACTGTAGCAAAGAATTTCTTGATTGAAAAGATTGTTTAAAACTATTTTAGCAATTCATAGAAAACCGTAAGAAAACCCTATATCTAATAAAGTAATTACTCAGACATGGGTTTGGTAAAACAAATCATCTTTTTATTAATGAAATGAATACAAACGAATTAGACAATAGAAGATCAGAGACTCACAAGCTCTATTGAGGAAGAACACTCTCTAATCTCCTTCAGAGTTTGTAACAATGAAAAGAACAACCTCTAGAAAGCTAAAAACAATGGAAACAAAAAGCAAAGAAACTTGTATTGTTCTGAGCTCTTGTCCGGTGCGTTCCTCTTCTAATGCTTAAGAGGTGCTTATATAGGTCGTGAATGAGTCTTAGGGTCTAGGGTTCCGCGAAAGGCCCGATAAGAAAATCTTCTAAATTAAGTCGGCGTCACAGTCGGTCGACTCCATCTACTCCAGTCGGTCGACTCGGGGCTCGCAGCAACATTTCTTCATTTTGGCTCCAAATCTTCTAAGTCTTCTCAAATCACGTGGAAACTTCCATAAAACCTTCTTTTTAGCTCTTTTTGCTCCAAAGTGTCTTTTGCTAGTAAATCCTACATAAATGCTCAAAACATGCTACAAAAACTCCATAAAACCAACTATATCATGGTAGAAAACCGGTAAAATCCATGATACATCACTAACATCTATTTTGTTGTTGCAAGCAAGCTT
>FPAK01000047.1:0-45889 GCA_900116095.1 Euclidium syriacum | reverse complement strand
CTTGACTGATTCTTCAGGGGCATGGAGCAGATCCTGGCTATTCGTTGGTCTCCTTTAGCTGAAAAAACACCGTTTGGGGTTGGAAACTTTAGGCATTGATGATAGGTTGAGGGAACTGCTTCCATCATTGTTAGCCAAGGAACTCTCATAATTGCGTGAAATACGAGGGGTCCTGACACAACATGAAAGATTGTATCCATAGTAACTACTCCAACTGATATTGGGTAGACCGCGGTTCCTACCGCTACTTCTTTCTTCCCTGGAAGTGACGTTATGGGCTCCGTTCTTACTTCCATGTCTTTAGATACTACATTCATTCGATTCATAGCTTCTAGACTTAGTATGTTCGCTGTACTCCCAGTGTCTATGAGTACATTTTCCATGAGATTTCCAGCTAAAAAAACACAGATGACCAGAGGGTCGTTGTGAGGAATGATGATTCCTTCGAGATCTCCATCTGTGAAAGCTGCCGAAGGATGATATGTTGGGGTTGGGCTCGTAGATCTAACCTTTGGTATTTCTCGGATACGCCTTTTTATAATTCCTTTGGAATCCGAAGCATTGAGAACTAGGCCAATATATTTTTCCATCCTTGAGATTTCTTTTTTTCCTAAATAGAGGTACCCCCTACCTGGCGCGCCAAATGTTGATACTGGGTTCAACTTCTAATTATTTGTAATTAGAGGGGTTCGTTTTTAGGTAAGTACTTGATAAGAAAATAAAGAAGAAACCTCGGAAAGAGGGTGTATTATTATTGAAGATGTTTACAATGCTTGTTAACTCGGAATGCCGAGATTAACTTTATCAAAGAGAAGTAAAACCTAGGTAATCTAGTTCTTCTCCTCCCGATTCTGAATGAATATTATTATTGAGGGGGTATGTATTTATATATCCTTAATAGTCGGTCTAATAAGCCCATGGGCTAACCTCAGAAAAATGGAATATTTCCATTTTTCCAAAACTAGGGAATCTGGGATAAGATTCGATCTTATACTGTCCGAGCTTAGACTTCGGCTTAGGACGATGTTCGTTTATACCCCCGCTTCGGACACTAAATCTGATCAATCTTCTCCGAGGTATCCCTCGGTCATCTGGGCCGAGGGTCGAAGTTCCTGTTGTCGGGACTTATAACCTAATAGATTATCAGGGAAGAGCTAGGCAGGGACCAAACTCCAATTATTGCCAAACTATTGATTAGGGGTAGAACCCCACCATCAAAAATGGTGCAAGATGGAATTGTCCTTGGACATCGTATCTCGGAAGCAGGAATCGAGGTAGATAGAGCGAAAATCGAAGTGATGACAAGTTTGCAACCACCCACCGACGTACGCGGAATTCGCAGCTTCTTGGGTCATGCAGGCTTCTATAGACGTGTCATTAAGGATTTCTCCAAGATAGCACAACCTCTCACAGCACTTCCATGCAAGGAAACCAAGTTCGAGTTCACTCAAGACTGCATGAACGCATTCAAGACATTGAAGGAAGCACTAATCTTTGCGCCCATCGTACAACCGCCTGACTGGGAACTACCTTTTGAAGTAATGTGTGATGCAAGTGATTTTGCAGTAGGAGCAGTCCTAGGCCAGAGGAAGGACAAGAAATTGCATGTTATCTACTATGCAAGCAGGACTTTTGAAGGAGCACAATGAAAATAAGCAACAACAGAAAAAGGAATTACTCGCCGTTGTGTTTGCCTTTGAGAAGTTTCATTCATACCTAGTTGGATCGAAGGTGATACTGCATACTGATCATGCTGCACGGAAGTACCTCATGCAGAAGAAAGATGCCAAGCCACGCCTACTGAGATGGATTCTACTCTTACAAGAATTCGATATAACGGTATGCGACAAAAAAAAGGATAGAGAATGGAGTAGCTGACCATTTGTCAAGGATAAGAATAGAAGATGACGTCCCTATCAAAGATCACCTCCCTGAATAGCATATCTATACAATTGGAGTGAAGATAACCTCTGAAGAGGGAGAAAGTAGACAGCGACTAGGCTCTGCGAGGCTCGAGTCGATCGACCGCTGCCAGAGACGACCGTCTCCGTCGAAGACGACCGACCGCCTGCTAAGGATGACCAACCAAACGATCCTAAAAATCCGATCTTGAAGAAACCACTGAAGAAAATGATACAAGCCATACAAGGAGAAGCCAAGAAGATGTCCAGACCACTCACACCACCGTGGTTTAGTGAAATTGCAAATTTCCTAGCAGCAGATGTCAAACCTGAGGAGTTCACTGGATATAAGAAGAAGAAGTTCTTGCGAGAAGTGAGGAAGTAGTTTTGGGAGAAGCCTTACCTTTAGAAGAACTGCGCTGACGGAATCATTCGACGCTGTATACCGGAACACGAGGTATCCCAAATACTTTACCACTGTCATGGTTCTGATTATGCTGGTCATTTTGCAAGTTTTAAAACAGTTTCAAAGGTTCTCCAAGTTGGATTTTGGTGGCCAACTTTGTTCCGCGATGCACACCACTTTGTTTCAACCTGTGATGTCTGCCAAAGAAAAGGAAACATCTGCAAAAGCAGACATCAGCAAAAGGAATGAAACCAATGAATTTCATCATGGAAGTGGAGATTTTCGATTGCTGGGGCATAGATTTCATGGGACTATTCCCGAATTCACATGGAAACCAATACATACTTGTTGCTGTAGATTATGTACCCAAGTGGGTTGAAGCAGTGGCAAGCCCTACCAATGACGCAAAAGTGGTGATTCGGCTTTTCAAGCACATAATTTTCCCGCGTTTTAGAGTACCCCGGATCGTGATTAGTGATGGCGGAACGCATTTCATCAACCGGATATTTTCTAAGCTATTGAAGAAGAATGGTGTAAGACACAAGGTTGCAACACCCTATCATCCGCAAACCAGCGGCCAAGTCGAAATTTCCAACCGCGAGATCAAGAGCATATTGGAAAAAACGGTGGGACATACGAGAACGGATTGGTCACTAAAGCTTGATGATGCACTTCGGGCATACCGTACGGCTTTCAAGACACCCTTAGGGACAACACCGTTTCAACTCTTGTATGGCAAAGCATGTCATCTCCCAGTTGAGATTGAGTACAAAGCATTTTGGGCCGTAAAGACGATGAATTTCGACATCAAGAGCGCTAGTGAGAAACGGCTCATTCAACTAAACGAGATTGATGATATTAGGCACAACTCTTATGAAAGTGCGAAGATCTACAAGGAAAGAACCAAGATCCAGCATGACAAGAAGACCATTCCACGGGACATACGACCTAATGAAAAAGTCCTTTTATTCAATTCTCGACTTCGTCTTTTCCCGGGAAAGCTGAGATCTCGTTGGTCCGGACCTTTTGTAGTCAAGGAAGTGAAGCCCTATGGAGCTATTGTTTTACATGGAAAGGATGGTGAAAGTTTCACTGTGAATGGACAGCGAGTGAAGATCTACTATGAAGGTGGCAAATCAATGAATGAACCCATCATGCACCTTCAAGAAGCACCAATTCCACAACCATGACCGGCCACAACAGTCAAGCTATTGACTATAAACAAGCGCTGAGTGGGAGGCAACCCACTAGGTACGTTTTTTTTCATTTTAGGTGTTTTTGATTTGTTTTCAGGCGAGGAGATTCAGCAAAACTAGACTATACGCTACCCGAGTCGACCGACCTCTCATTAGGGTCGGCCGACTTCAATTAAGAGGTACCGCGTTCGATCCTTTTCAATTTCATTTTGGATATCATTCGCATTTCTTCTCACTTTTACACCGAGACGGTGTCATTTAAGTCTTTGAGATGTTTATCCACACTAATGAAGTTCTTGTTGTTTATCTCATGTTTTTTCGCCGAGTTTTTAGTTTGTTTTCATCGTGTCAAACCGTTGAGGGGACGATGATTAATTTGGGACACTAATCACATTTTGTTTCAAACATAAGACCATTACTGTAGGAACCCAGTTAGAGTCTATGACTATTGGAAAACCTTGACACGATTCAATCAACTAGAAAATACCCATATCCTTGAGTCATGAAACCCATGTAAGTCTGAGCTATTGCACTTTCATAACTATATGAGTCAGTCCTCGTTCAATATCATAATGAGAATGTCTGGATATCTATAGCCTTCCATTCTCCCTTATTTAAATGAAAAGAATCCGTTTTTAACTAAAACCTAGTGATGAGGCAGAGGGAAATTCCTTAGGACGCCAACTATTCATCACTAGAAGCTCGGATCTATGCGGTTAGGAAAATTTCCTGCGATACCACTATGCATTAGAACCTTTGAGAACTTGGTTGACAGTGAGGTTAGGAAAATTTCCTATAATACCACTATTCGCTTAAACCTTGAGAGTTTCAAAATATAAAGAAATGAATAAGTCTGGGGGAGAGTGAAGTAATTTTTGTGACTTCTTATTATGATATCGAAAAGGGAAGGAACTTGTTCCTTGGGCAGTACTTCTATGGTTTTGAATTAGCTGTGATGCTTTCGATTGATTGACTTGTAAATCGTGGGGGATGCATGAAAGATTGTTAAGTTGATACGGAATGTACATGTTGGTCTTGACTTGATTGGTTTTGGCATTGATAAATTCTTCGCTAATATGACCTCCCAATGAGTTCCCAAAGTCGTTATAACTTTACCTAGCAGCCTTGACTATTTGCTTGAGGACAAGCAAAGGTTTAAGTCTGGGGGAGTTTATCATGGAATTTACCGGTTTTCTACCATGCTATAGTAGGTTTTATGGAGTCTTTGTAGCATGTTTTGAGCATTTATGCAGGATTTACTAGCAAAAGATACTTTGGATCAAAAAGAGCTAAAAAGAAGGTTTTATGGAAGATTTCACGTGATTTGAGAAGACTTAGAAGATTTGGAGCCAAAAAGAAGATATGTTGTTGCGAGCCCCGAGTCGACCGACTGAAGAAGATGGAGTCGACCGACCGTCACACCGACTTAATTTAGAAGATTTTCTTATCGGGCCTTTCGCGGAACCCTAAACCCTAAGACTCATTCACGACCTATATAAGCACCTCTTAAGCAATAGAAGAGGCAGCCCCGTACCACACAAGAACTCAGAGCAATACAAGATTTCTCTTTGCTTTTTGTTTCCATTGTTTTTAGCTACCTAGAGATTGTTCTTATCATTGTTATAGACTCTGAAGGAGATTGGAGAGTGTTCTTTCTCAATTGAGCTTTGTGAGCCTCTGATCTTCTATTATCTAATTCGTTTTGTATGCATTTCATTTATAAAAAGATGATTTGTTTTACCAAAACCATGTCTGAGTAGTTACTTTATTAGATCTAGGGTTTTCCTACGGTTTTCTATGAATTGCTAAAATAGTTTTAAACAATCTTTTCAGTCACGAAATTCTTTGCTACAGTTGCTCTTCACTGAGTTGACGGACTCGCGAACCGTTTTATTCAATCATAAATCGAGATCCGGTAGTCGAGAGACAACGAAGATCGGTAGACAGTTCTATAGTGAGCAAGGTGCGTTCTAAGTCAAAGAATGTTTGTTTAGACACCTTGTGAACAGATTTAGCTTGTACTCGCATGCTTGTTTATCTCTAGCGACAATCCAAAGAGTTTTGAGATTTAGGGATTTAAACAAAGGCGTTGTTTTAACACATCATTAGAACATCGTAGCTATTATCGTGTCTAGAGTTCTAGAGTTTAGAGATTCGAATTTGATTGTGTTCTTAAATCATAAATTCGTAGTTTCCAACTGGAATACCCTAAGATCTAATATTTCCCAAAATTTGAAGTCACGAAACGTTTTCAAACTTTTTCGGTTTACAAAAGGATTTACTTAAAATCTCTCACTCATAAATCAACCATAGCTCTCTGTGGGATCGATAACTGAAATACTACAACTGTACACTGTGTACTTGCAGTTAATTTTGGTTGAATAACTTCGCACCATCAATGAATAAGGAAAATTTTTGTGAATGTCGGAAAGATGATGCATACGAGTTGGTTTACTCCAATCCGTGATTCCCTCTTATACAACCCTAATTATGGGGTCAATACAGTACGACACCAAGAGATGTAATGAGATTGACCCTATGATCATCGATCGGGTCATGTTTCGTCGCAGATGAAATATCCGAACGAGGCCAATAAAATGGAGAAAATGTAAAACGGAGAAATGTAAAACGGAGAAAACGGAATGTGAATGAGATTAACCCTATGATCTTCGATCGGGTTATGGCTCGTCACAGATTAAATATCTGAACGAGGCCAGTTAAGAATTGGTTAAAATGTGAAATGAGGATAAGATGAAAAGATTGACCTTATGATCGCCGATCAGGTCGTGGTTCATCGCGGATGCAATGTCCGAACGATGCCTGTAAATTGGATTGTATGTAAGGAGAATGTTGTTAGACTCAATAGCTGGAAGTGTATTTATGTGAGGGTGAATATGAAACCTATTGGTTATCTATGATCGGCCACACATGATCTTAACTGATTGTTGTGCGACTGGTTGTAGATGGCACATAGAGTCTATCGGATGTCGGTAGTTAGTCGTACATGTTCTTGTTTGATGTTGTGCGATTAGTTATCGATACCCTATAGCAGGTACATAATGCCACTATATAAATCTACGGAAGGTGAACTGAGAATAGTTGCTGATGAGATTGTTGAGTTATGTTGCAGGGTTGATGTAACTGAGGTCACGGATAGCAGATCCGTGACATGAGTGGAGAAATGACATGGGATCTGAACCCTAAAGACTGACAAGTAAAGACCTGAGCAAGCAAGGTTAGAGTAAAGAGATGGGAATGTTGGCAGAACATTCCAGTGCAAGAAGTGAAAGTCAGGATGGAGAATTGGGGAATGTTAGCAGAACATTCCAAGGAAAGAGGAAAGTAAGAGGGAAGTAAAGCAGACTTCCGAGTCAAGGGAACATCAATATGAGCGAAATCGGTGTTCCAAGCGAAGGAAAGGCAAGGATCAGAACGGAGGAATAGGAATGTTACAGAACATTCCAAAGTAAGAAGGATGAAGATTGAGAAGTTAACAAGTGAAGGAGAGACAAGAGAAGAATCTGAGTGCGGGATTGAAGTATCAACGGAGGCACGAGGATCGAGGAAAGAGAAAGTAAATGGAGAAAAAGCGATAGGAAGGCGAACCTGGCACGTTTTGAATTCGGGGACGAATTCCTATAAGGGGAGGGGAGGGTGTAACAGCCCAATTATTCAAGGAGCTGACCGAGGAAGTCAAAGTCAAGTCAACGGTGAAGACGAAAATTTTCGCAAAAATAAATTTCCGAGAAAGTGGTTAAAAAGGCAAAAAGAAAGCAATGAGGATCAAGACGAAGCAAATTTAAGGCGTGAGTGTTTCCAGAGAAAAATCAAGTTAATAACGGAGTGAAGACGGAAGGAAATTCGCATTGAAATAACTCTGAAATGAATTAAAACGATTTACAGGATTATTTTCAGTGTAGGAATTTCTTAAAATAAATTTACACACTAATTTCGACCACCGCGAACGGAATCAACTGTTTAAATTGAAGACGGATTTTTGGGTAAAGTTTCTAAAGAAACGGAGTCCAAACTGAGTACCGATAGAGGACCGAAGCGTCACAAGCCCGGAGAACATGGGAGCAAAGCCTCGGGAAAGAGGGCTATAGCGGGATTTTTCACTGTTCCGAGAAAAACAAAACTCAAGGTTTTCTCTGGAGAATTCAAGATCAAACTCAAGGGAAATTCAAGAACACTCGAACATTCAAACGAAGAACGAAGAACACTTAAACGAAGAAGGAAGAACACTCAAACACTCAAACGAAGAACGAAGAACACGAAGAACACTCAAGGGAGGGAGCCATCGTCGACCACCACCGCCACCGGTCAGCCACCGTCAGCCGTCAGCGTTGACAGGCGTTGACCCAACGTTGACCGCCGTTGACCACCGCCGCCGGCCACCGTCATCTTTTTCGGTGAGTTTTCCGGTGACCATTCCGGCCACCGTCAGCCACCTCCGGCAAATCCTTTACCATTTTTCTTCTTTTTCCCGGAGATATCCTCCGTCGCCGCCGCCGTTTGTCGTTTCACCGGAATCTCAACTCCGGTGAAGTTTTTCCAATCATGGTGCCACCTCCGTGCATGTGTTACATTTTTCGCCGCCGTTCCGTTGATACCCAAGTCACTGTCGTCCCTGTCGTCGCTGTCGTCGCCGTTGCCGCCGCCATTGTTGTTGCCGCCGGTGAACCACCACCACTCGTCGATCGGTTTGGTTTGGTTAGCCTAACCGGTTAACCAATTCCTATTTGATTTGGTTTGGTTCACTGGTCGAATCCGGTTTAATTAAATTAAATCAGTTTGGTCTGGTTTAATTGGTTTGGTCTGGTTAAGCTAAACCGGTTGGTTAATCCAAGATTAACCGGTTTAGTTAAACCAGCTGGTTTAACCAGTTATCTCCCGTTAGGCCTAACCAGATGTTTGAGGAGGGAATTGGGTTGGTCCAGACCCAATTCAGAGCCGGTTTAGAAGATTCAGAGGTTGAGTGAAGGAGAAGAAAAGAAGAGTTAGTGAAATGATAACTTGAGGAGCAAGTTATCAGTTTCTCGTGAAGCTTGAAGTTCAAGGCAGACTTCTAGAGCTGAGAGGAGTTAAGCAGTGGGTTCAGGAAGGGCTCCATCGTCACCACTCAGTCGCATCAGCCGCAACATAAGACCAAGGTGAGTGGGTGCATGTTTGATTGTTTGTTGCATTAAATAAAATGCATATAGACCCTCCACAAACCTTAAGGTCTTTTAGATGCACCATGTGAATTGGTACGTACGAGTGCGGGCTGGTACGTAGTAAATGAATGACATGTCTAGTGGAACTCTTAATAACTGGATTAGGAGTTGAATGGTATATCTCATGTAGTGTAGCAATTGATTGATGAATTGATTGCTTGATTGTGTGTTGAGGAGTCAGGGTAATGTAACATACACTGATTGTTTATCCTCACTTGCTTGTTAATAGAGTAGTATTGTTTGTGGACCGCTTGGCATGGTGCCAGTGGGCTGTTGACCTTCCCTCGGGAATAGACAGTTTGTGTATGTACGGAGAGGGTCAAATCTACGCCAAGAGCGGTAGATGAGAGGTTCATTGATCTGCTCAATTGTCTGGTGGACCCTTGTCTGAAAGAGACTAGGTATGGACTGATCAATGAACAGTGGATCCTTAGTGGCTCAACTAATGTTGTGGGAGATGTCAGGTCTCAACGTGAGAATGATATCTCCAAGTGGCATCGAGTCTGCTGAGATCGATGTTGCGGAGATGCGTAGGTTGATGCTTCGTCACTGTGTAGTCTCTTATAAGCCTTGCGGAATAATGTCAATGGTTAAGGGTAGTTAGGGGAATGTAACAATCTGGATTAGATAAGGATCGTAATGTATACTGCGTTAGATGTGAGCTAAGTGTTCGCCTAGAGATTCCGCAATGGCTAGGATAACGATTTAGTGTAGTGCTTCTGCGCTAATGGGACAGAGGCACTAGCACTAGTAGGAGGTGTATCTGTAGTCACCATCTGTGAGTTGATCTTTGTTACCGAAAACCCCTATATTTATAGTAGCGGAAAGATCCCGGAGAGTAGTACCGAATGATGGGCTGCATGTTGAGGAGCCTTGTGTATCGTGCTTCTGCTGAAGAACACGATGATGGGTGGATTGTCATCTAAACTTTCCAAGGAATTACGATATCACCAGGGCCCATGTAGTATGAGAGTTGATTTTTTGTTTTTCTAGGATGAGCTGAAGATTGTCTCAAGCACTTCCCATAGTATGGATGACTGTGAGATGATTTCTAACTCCGCATTAAGTAGTATTGGTTATCATCCGGCGAGATGATTACCATCCGGAGGATGATTGATGGAGTTGTGGTTCAGTGCTCCCTGGTTCAGGGGAAGCAGAGGATATCTGAATATGCTCGATATGCATTACTTCATGGGGAAGTAATGTATGGCTTGCCCTGTGGATATGTGTTACTTCACATAGAAGTAACATATATCTTGTCTTGATTGTTGTTAGATCGTTCAGTATGCGTTGCTTCATGGGAAGTAACGTATACGTGAACTTGCTTATTTTATTGTTTGTTTGCTTCGGCTATTGTTTGTTTATTTTTTGTTTTAGAAGTCAGTTTTAGATGGATCCTGGTCACTGAGTAACTTAGAAAGAGTTACTCACCCCCTTCTTTTTCTCCCCTTTCAGGAAAATGATCATAGAGGATAGGAGGCTAGACAACCTGGATGCTTTTGTGTGTTTGCTTGCTTGCATTTGTGTCTGAGTGTGAAAACCGGTTTGCACAAAAACTGTTTTGACTCGATTTTCTTATAATCGATTCTTGTTTGGAGATCCACTAACCGATTATTTGTTTTCTTGTTTTCATGTACGCTGCACGACTCTTATATTCGGTTGGCGGGCTCAACTGGTACAAGGTTCTGTCGAACCGACACAACCTTGGTCTCTTTCGAGAGACATGAGGGGCGGGCGGTAGCCTCAGGAAGCGCCGGGAGAGTGATTGTCTGCGTGATAATCATTCTGGCCGTCGTGGAATCAGTTACCGTGTCACACATTCTGTAACGCGGTCAGAGCTGCTCGGACCGGGAGGTTCGACCGTCGCATGTTCTTGTGTGATTGTTGCGGTGGTCGGACAGAGGGGTCAGCGGGCGGACGGTTCTGGGGCGTTACAAGGTCAGTGGTGTCAGAGCATGGTTAGATTATATTTTGGAACCAGAAATGGTATCAGAATATAATTCTAATCACGCTAAGGAGTTCCGTTGTTTTCAAATTCGGTTTTCAAAGTTGTCTTTTCGAGTCAGACCTAAATTACAAATGCAAGTTTTAGAATTTAGAGTTGTCTAGTCTATATAACGTGAATGGATGGATGAAAGGATTAAGACTTTAAAGACTAATGTACTTAACGCTTTGCTGGTGTTTCTTGTATGTGTGCAGTTCAGGCTTCTAGAGGTGTGATTATGGGTACGATGAGGTGGAGGTTTGGGTTTTTGGGCAAGAAGAAAGACTCGAGATCCGATGAGGCAGGACCATCGAGGCCACAAGAGGCAGGACCTTCTAGGTCCAATGAGGCGGGACCATCCAGAGCGATTGTTCCAGCAAGACAGGACCTTATTGTAAATACGGATTTTTCTTACTTGCCTTATCGAATCGAAAAATTTATAACCGCCGGTTAACCAATCAGGATGGGGTGTTACAATTTGGTATCAAAGCGGGCTTACCAACCGGTTCTGTCCCGGTTGGTTGCTACGTGAATGAGACCTGGGGTTAAAAGTTCAATGATGGTGTGTCTGCGCGAGGAAGGTCACTTAAGTTACTTGGATATAACGTATTGAATTTTGTGTGGATTACGAAGAAGCGTGATAAATAGAGTAGAATTAAGTGGAATCTAACGCCCCGCCAATGCAGATGGTGAGACGGGATTCCACCGGGCAAGGGAATGAGAACTCGGGTGTGGCAGTAGAAATGGCCATACTGATGCGAGCCATGATGGCTCAGTTGACAAGACACTCATGGGACAGCGAATGTGTGGATGGAACCACACCAAGGGAGCCGAATTACTTCGCCTTTTTGGATAGGATGGTAAGACACGGAACCCCCAAGTACTCCGAGGAGGACCAGCCATGGAGGCTGAGGAGTGGAGGTCCAATATCGAAGGGACATTTGAGGCGCTACGTGTGCCCGCCAAGCACCAGAAGGATCTGGCTGTCTCCTTTTGGAAGGCAGTGCATACGAGTGGTGGAAGGAAGTGGAACGGAGGAAGCCGAAGGAAAACCACACATACCAGATGTTCCAAGGAGAATTCATCACGAGGTACTTTCCTCAGGAGGCCAAGGAACGTCTTGTGGTGGAGCTCTTGGAACTCCGGCAGGGGGAACAGACCTTTCAGGAGTACGAGGCCCAATTCCAGAGGTTGGTGAAGTAAGCTGGTAGCAACATGGGAGGAGAACATGACCTAATGATGTGGTTCTTGCACAGCTTAAGGCCCGTCATCATGGCCCTGGTGTCAGTAGAGGAGTACAATTCCATACAGCAATTGGTAGAGAGGGCGGCCGCAATTGAGGCAAGCCGCGAGCTCGAGGGAAGAGCAGACCACGAGACCACGGGTAAGGGAGAGGCGAGACACCCGGCCCGTGACTAGGAGGGGCGGAACCGGAAGCGAGGCGCGCCAGGTATGTGCCAGGATAAGACAACGCCGCCTCCCCTAAAGAGACCGAACGTGAAGGTGGAGATCTATTCGTTAGGACTGGAGGCTAGGTCCAACCGGATAGAGGGTAACGCCCAGATTGGGGGCGTGGAATCCTACGTAATGTTCGACACGGAAGCAACGCAAAGCTTTGTGCTGGCGGAAGTGGCGGCACGGTGGGAAGGTGGACTAAAGCCAGAGGACGGGATCAGGGAGGTGTTCGCAGCGGGTGGAACTTCCCTGGAATCACAGGCGATGTACTGAGACGTACCGGTCCTGATTGGCGGGATCAACATGCCTGCTGACCTCATTGTGCTGCCGCTTAAGATTTATGATGTGATCCTTGGGATGGATTGACTGGGACATTACCGGGCAAACCTGGATTGTGGAAGGTGTCGGGTCTGGTTCCCAGGGAAGGTGGGGAGTTGATGTTTCAAGGGGTCCAAAAGATGATTGGGCTTCCGGTCATATCAGCCTTGCAGGCTGGGTGACTCATTGAGAAGGGTTGCGATGCCTACTTAGCGACTATCACAACCACATTAGAGACGAAAGGGATGGACGTGGATAACGTACCCGTAGCAGTTCCAGATGTGTTTCTGAAATTGGTGGGGCTACCACCGTCAAGAGAAGAACCATTCACGATCGAGGTCGAGCCGGGTACATGCACCATATCGGATGGCTCCGGCGGAAATGGCAGAACTAAAAAAGCAGGTTGAGGACTTATTGATTAAGGGGTTTATAAGGCCTAGTAGCTCGCCGTGGGGCGCACCCGTGCTTTTCGTGAAGAAGAAGGACATAAGTTTTTGGCTTTGTATCGATTATCGGGGGCTGAATATAGTCACAGTAAAGAACAAGTACCCGCTACCCAGGATCGATGAATGGCTAGACCAATTGGGCGGAGCCACTTGGTTCTCCAAGATCGATATGGCATCCGACTACCATCAGATCCCGATCGCAGAGGAGGACGTTCGAAAGACCGCCTTCCGAACACGGTACGGGCATTACGAGTTTGTGCGGACTGACCAATACACTAGCCGCATTCATGAAACTTATGAATAGTGTGTTCCACGAGTTCCTTGACGAATTCGTCATCATCTTTATAGATAATATCCTGGTGTACTCCAAAAGCTCAGAGGAGCACGAAAGACACTTAAGGATAGTCATGGAGCGTCTAAAGGAAAAGCGTTTATATGCGAAATGGAGTAAGTGTAGATGCTCTTCCCTTATAGATGCTCTTCTCTTACTGGGTCGTAAGATTGGGAACATAAAAACGCTCCTCAATGTTCGTACGTACACTTCTAATCTCTCCCATACAGGGACTCCTTAAGAGATTGAGCAGGATTTAAGATTTATAGAGCATATACAGAATATATATATATATAGATATTCGATTGCCAAAGTTTTTTAACTTTTTAGATTAAATAAATAAATTGAATAAACATGTGTTTTGGTCAGACCACACCCTCTTCTCACATGTGGACAAGAAATTTTAGAACAGCCAGCAGTTCCTTCTTTGTTGTCGTTTTTTTAAAAAAAAGTTTAGTTCCACTTCGTGACATGTTTGCTTTTCGCCGGCCATAAAGACGCGTAATAACAAAACTTAGCTCACTGTGAAAAATTAAAATGATGTGACGAGAGAGCGTTTATAAGGGAAGAGCGTCTAAGCTTCAATGTAAATGACAATATGTAAATACCAATAACTATAGCTTAATGACAATGTGAAAAGACATGAATGAGTTGGGACTTATATGATTAGGAAGGTTGATTGGATGATTAGAGATTTATAATATTAAGTTCTAACTAGTGCATTAGAGTTAACAATAAACTAGGCCAATCTCTTGGTTACTAATTCCTTTACTAGTCCTAATTAATGAGCATACTTGATCAAAGCCAAGCATTCTTCAATTAGTCCTAACAAGAATTATTAGTTCTCCCCTAACATCTCTATTAACCCAAATATTTACTATTTCTAGTGATAGATGAAGATTAACCTTTGAAAATGCAACTAGCATTTTATCGAACATCTTCCGCGTGATGAATTGCCTAGAAATTTAGATTAGATTTCAAGCTCCTAATCCATTAAGACCCATAGACAAAGTAGTTGTTTTATTATCCTAATCATTTACCCAATCACTGAACACTCTAATCAAAGCTCTAACTCATCCATTAACCAAATACTCACACATAATCATTTGATTGATCATGATGAGTCTCAATGCATAAGCATAAATTAAAGACATACAGCTAAAGACAAAAAAAGAGATGGAATAGAAATGCAAGCTAGATAATCAAACCGTAGAAAGATTCAAAGACTCATCCTTTTACAAGATGAAGAACTAAAAAGAAAAAAGAGAAAACTTTGCTCCAAACTTAGAAGGTGGCTCAAAAATAGCCTAAGAGAGATTAGAGTTTTAGGGCTTACAAGAGCCCAATATATAAACTAAATTAAAAAGAGTAAAATGGTAAATCATCTTTTGGGGGTCAGATTTTAGGCTGTGCCGCCGGAACGACCAGTTTCTTGGGCGGCATGGGTAGCTTCTCCTTGCTGAGTATGTTCTGAGGCTTTTGTGCCATCTTTGGGAGTATTTGTGCCGCCGGAATGACTAGCTTCTTGGGCGGCATGGGCTGCTTCTCCTTGCTGAGTTTGTTTTGAGGCTTATGTGCCTTCCTTGGGAGTTTTTGTGTCGCCGGCACGGCTTCGTAGTTGATTGGAGTTGACTTCCCCTTGTTTCCTTTGATATCTCCTTGCTTCATGCCGTCGGCATGGGCTTGTCTCGTGCTTCCGCTTCGCCTCGATTTCTCCCAGTTTCTCTCTTAATGCAATACTTTGATCCAGGTAGACTCCGCCAACCTCCATATGCTCCAAGTAATTCTACTTGCAACCTATTGTTAAATCAAAACACCAAAACATATGAAAATGTACATGTTCCTAACTCTTGAAGCGAATGAGATGAAACTAAGCGGAAATACGACTATTTACATCTTAAAACAGTGTCTTAGGCCTAAAAAGCATACGTAAATAGGGCTTAAGAACCGTCAATTTTGGGACTCATCAGTAGCTAAGTTAGATTGTATTAAGTGCCTCTCCACATGTTATTTTTTTCTAAAATTTTTTATTCTGCATTAGCACCATGAAACTTAGTTAGTGGTAAATTTTCAGGTCATTTGGAGCATTCTACGATTTTCTGACAACCCCTATGATTGTTCCATTTTTATCGATAAACGTCGTTTTTTTTGGAGGTCCGGGAGATATCAAGGACCGAAACTTTTTAGGTGGAGTTCATATGTCCACGGTGGATGCATCTATGCGCTAAAACAAGAGAATGGTTTTTTGAGGTTTTTGGCAGATTTTGTGGGTTAACCCCTTTTGGAGTTCTATTTCTTAGAGGTCCGGGGAGATTGATGTGTTAAGTATTTCACCTGAAATTGACTGCAAACGCACATCGTGCCGTTGTAGTATTTAGGTTAGCGAACCCACAAAGAACTAGGGATGAATTAAGATTTAAGAAACCTCGAGTAAATAAGATTCTTAAAAACTGAGAGAACTTGAAAACGTTGTTGTACTCGATTCGGGAGAAGTATTAGATCCAAGGGAAATTCAATTGGTAACTATGAAATATGAATTTAAGTGCTCAATCAGATTCTATCTCTTGATTCTAGAACTCTAGATACGTGATTATGATGCATTAAGAATCTATTACGACAACACCTTTGATAAAACCCTAAATATCAAAAGTGATTTTAAATTTTCACTAGAGATAAACAAGCTTTTGAGTTCAAGCTAGATCTGTTCACAAGTTTTATGAACAAACGTTGGTTATGACATATACGCACCTTGCTCACTACAGAGAGATAGATCGATTTCTGATGCCTTGCAGTCATTAGATCTAGATTGGAATTTGAATAAAACTGGTTTGCGATTCCTTTAATTTAGTTAAGAACAACTGTAGTGAATAACCTTTGATAAACTGATTGATTAAAACTTTTTTAGCAATTCATAAAACACCAAATGAAAAATCCTAAATCTAATAAGGTGACTACTCATACATGGTATTGATGTCACAAATCATTATTGGATTAATGAATTGCATACAAAATGACAAGTAGACAATAGAAGATTAGAGGATCGTGAATCTTGGTGATTAGGACAACCTCTCTTAACTTCTTCAGAGTCTAGTTAACAAAACAGTACCTAGAACTAGCAACAATGATTGGAAACCTAAAGCCAAATGAGTTGTATGAGCTGTGTGTGAGTCGTGCCTCCTCCATCTGCTTGAGAACTCCTTTTATAGCTGTAGTGCTCGGTCATGTAGAGAGGCACTTAGGACAATCCAACTTAGCCACCACATATGAGTTTTGGCTACTACAAAATTCGTACCTAAAATACTCCAAAATTCGTACCTAGAGGCTCCGAAAATTCTGAAAATTCACCAGTAATTAAGTTTCATGAAACCTATAAAGCACACACAATTTCAGAAATAAATACCACCAATGAAGCATACAAAATATGATGTTTCGTTCCCTAATCTCCTCGGACCTCCAAAATATGGAATTCCAAAAGAGGTTGACCCACAAAATCTGCAAAAAACTTCAAAAAAATCACTGTCTCGTTTCAGCGCATAGATGCATCCACCATGGACATGTGAATTCCACCCAAGAGTTTTTGGTATCCGATCTCTCTCGGACCTCCAGAAAAAAAAAGGTTTATCGATAAAAATCAAACTATCAAAGGGGTTGGCCAGAAAATCGTAGATTGCTCCTAATGACCTGAAAATTTACAACAAACTAAGTTTCATGGTGCTTATAAAGAATACAAAATTTCAGAAGTTTCGTTCTTATTTCGTTGGATCAAAGGTGATAGTACATATCGGTCACACAGACCTGAAGGTCTTCGATTTTTCTGGCTAACCCCTTTGATAGTTTCAGTTTTACCGATAAACCTCGTTTTTTTGGAGGTCTGGGAGATATCGGGGACCGAAATCACTTGGGTGGAGTTCACATATACATGGTGGATGTGTCCATGCGTTAAAACGGGACAATGATTTTTTGAGGTTTTGGCAGATTTTGTGGGTTAACCCTTTGAGAATTCCATTTTTTGGATGTTCGGGTAGATCAGGGACTGAAACCTCATACTTTGTATGCTTCATTGGTATTATTTTTTTCTGAATTTTTTTTTGCTTCATTGGCATCAAGAAACTTAATTAATGGTAAATTTTCAGAATTTTTGGAGCACTCTAGGTATGAATATTATAGTGGCCAAAATCCGTATTGTGTGGTTAAGTCGAATTGTCCTAAGTGCCTCTCCACATGATATTTTTTTTTGAAATTTTTTACTCTTCATTACCACCATGAAACTTAGTTTGTGGTAATTTTTTAGGTCATTTGGAGCGCTCTACGATTTTCTGGCCAACCCCTTTGATTGT
This sequence comes from Euclidium syriacum, assembly GCA_900116095.1. Taxonomy (NCBI): domain Eukaryota; kingdom Viridiplantae; phylum Streptophyta; class Magnoliopsida; order Brassicales; family Brassicaceae; genus Euclidium; species Euclidium syriacum. The sequence goes on along the minus strand of FPAK01000047.1, from coordinate 28,299 downwards.
TCCATTTTTGTCAATAAACCTCGTTTTTTTGGAGGTCCGGAGAGATCAGAGACCAAAACCTTTTGGGTGGAGTTCACATGTCCATGGTGGATGAATCTATGGGCTAAAACGAGATGGTGATTTTTTTGAGGTTTTTGGCTGATTTTGTGGGTTAACCGGGGAGATCAGGTTCTGAAACCTCATATTTTGTATGCTTCGTTGGTGTTTATTTTTTATGAAATTGTGTGCGCTTCTTAGGCATCATTAAAATTAATTACTGGTAAATTTTCAGAATTTTTGGAGCACTTTAGGTATGAATTTCTAGTGGCCAAAATCCGTATTGTGTAGCTAAGTCGGATTGTTCTAAGTGCCTCTCCATATGGTATTGTTTTTTTTTTGAAATTTTGTATTCTATATTAGCACCATGAAACTTAGTTTGTGGTAAATTTTCAGGTAATTTGGAGGACTCTCAATTTTCTGGCCAACCCCTTTGTTAGTTCCAATTTTATCGATAAACCTCGTCTTTTTGGAGGTCCGGGAGATATCAGGGACCAAAACCACTTGGAAGGAGTTCACATATACATGGTGGATTTGTCCATGAATTAACGGGACAGTGATTCTTTGAGATTTTTGGCAGATTTTATGGGTTAACCCCCTTTGGGAGCTCCATTTTTTGGAGGTCCAGGGAGATCAGGGACTGAAATCTCATACTTTGTATGCTTCATTGGTATTATTTTTTTCTGAAATTTTGTATGTTTCATTGACATCATGAAACTTAATTACTGGTGAATTTTCATGAATTTTGGAATACTTTAGGTATGAATTTTGGAGTACTTTAGGTATAAATTTTGTAGTAGCCAAAACCCATATTGGGTGGCTAAGTTGGATTGTCGTAAGTGCCTCTCTACATGACCAACCACTACAGCTATAAAAGGAGTTTTCAAGCACATGGAGGAGGCACGACTCACACACAGGTCATCCAACTCATTTGGCTTTAAGTTTCCAATCATTGTTGCTAGTTCTAGGTATTGTTTTGTTAACTAGACTCTGAAAAAGTTAAGAGAGGTTGTCCTAATCACCAAGATTCACGATCCTCTTATCTTCTATTGTCTACTTGTCATCTTGTATGCAATTCATTAATCCAATAATGATTTGTGACATCAATACCATGTCTGAGTAGTCACCTTATGTTGATGGTGGGGTTCTACCCCTAATCAATAGTTTGGCAATAATTGGAGTTTGGTCCCTGCCTAGCTCTTCCCTGATAATCTATTAGGTTATAAGTCCCGACAACAGGAACTCCGACCCTCGGTCCAGATGACCGAGGGATACTTCGGAGAAAGTTGATCAGATTTAGTGTCCGAAGCGGGGGTATAAATGAACATCGTCCTAAGCAGAAGTCTAAGCTCGGACAGTATAACATCAAATCTTATCACAGATTCCCTAGTCTTGGAAAAATGGAAATATTCCATTTTTCCGAGGTTAGCCTATTGGCTTATTAGACCGACTATTAAGGATATATAAATACATACCCCCCCCCCCCACTAATAACATTCATTCAGAATCGGGAGAAGAAGAACTAGATAACCTATGTTTTACTTCTCTTTGATAAAGTTAATCTCGGCATTCCGAGTTAACAAGCATTGCAAACATCTTTAATAATAATACACCGTCTTTTCGAGGTTTCTTCTTTACTTTCTTATCGAATACTTACCTAAAAACGAACCCCTCTAATTACAAATAATTAGAAGTTGAACCCAGTATCAACATTTGGCGCGCCAGGTACGGGGGTGACTAACTTTTGGTAAGAAAAAGATCTCGGACAGAAAGATGAGCACGGAAGAGCCACCAACTAACGAGCGTCGAGACGGTAAAGAAGCAGAAGTAAGCGACGAAGAAGAAGCGGTCCAGAATATCGACCAGAGCCGCAATCCAATAGCCCGTGAACTAAGTTATCCTCATACCACACCCAATCAACTCGGAGAACAAAGATTCGTGATGCCTACTAATCCGATAGTTCGAACCTCGACATGCGAAAACCAGAATTCCCTGGGAGAATTAGACGAAACTCTTCGTCCTAACTCCGAAGCGACTGAGCAACCCGCAGGAATGTTATCATCGAATAACGGAGGAAACCGGATAATAAATCCAACTCCCAACATAGAAGAGATAAGAACCCCCGATGGAGTAGTAGTAAGAGCACAACAGCAGCGCGAAAGTTGGATGACAGAGCAAATCGACAACCAACAACAAATAAACCGAAGTCTGATCTATCTTCTGGCGATCATATCAAAAGAACTCCAAGTTTTAAGATTCCAAAACCATAACCAAACTCTTAGAGCGACTTCGATCAGAACTTCACGAGCTACTCCCCAGCGAGTAACATTTGAAGACGATCAAACCAATTCAAGAGATCCCAGGATGCCCATTATCCGCCGAAGTCAGAGAAGTGGAGATAACATGACTCAAAACCCGAGCACCGATCAATCAATCGCAATCTTAAAAAGACAATTGGAAGAGATGCAATCGCTAGTCCATAAGGCAACTAGCATTGACCCCGAACTCGATCAATGACTGGGGGAAACAGAGAGGAGCCTATTCACTCTGAATATCATGCGGGCACGAGTCCCACTCAACGACAAGCTCAGACTCCCAACCTATGACGGAACCACAGATCCTGCAGTCTACATGAGAGTCTTTCTAGTAAAAGTTGGCCGAGCCGAGTTTCAAAGAAACGAAGAGGACGAGGGAAGATGCCAACTCTTCTTAGAGAGCTTGAGAGGTGATGCCCAAGCTTGGTTCACCAGCCTACCCCCTGATTCGATCAGTTTTTTTTGCAGAACTCCGAGAAGCCTTCTTCAAACAGTACATGCTCCACTTAGAGCAACAGGCCACCGCATCGGACCTATACGCAGTAAAAAAAGGACCGAAAGAGCCACTCCGAGATTTCATTAAAAGATTTAAGGCGATTTATTCGCGGCTAAGGATTGACGACGATTTAGAATCGGAGCGCTTAGCGTGGCAACCTGGTATCAATCAAGGTTTTGGGACGAAGTATCAGCTCATCGTCCTCAGTCTATGAACGACGCTTTCCATCGAGCAAATACTCACATAAGGATCGAAAAAAATCATGCCGAACTTGCCAAAGTACACGGATCCACAAAGGTCAACAAAGAGGTGAAACCAGAGGAAAAGGGAGAAGGGCGGCGAGTAGAAAGGGATAGCCCTCGAAGAGACAAATCAAGATCGGAAACAACCTTTTCTGTAACGACAAGTCGAAATACACCTACATTCGAGATCCTGAAGATCCAACCGCTCCTTGGTGCGAGTACCACAAAAGACCGGGCCACAAAACTGAAGACTGTCGAAATCTAAAAAACCACCTGATGGCCATCCGATTTGAACAAGATCGAGAAAAAGAGAAACGTAAGACACGAGAAAATGAGGAAAATCAGCTTCCCCTCAAAGATACGGAAGAAGGAAAAGTCCTACCTTCACCCCCCCAAACCAAAGGAAAAGAATTAACATGATAATGGGAGGGCTCACAAACTGTGAAGATTCTGTTCGATCAATTCAGCGAAGCATCTTTAGGTTGTCCGTGGACCAGGTCCCACGAAGTTCCACTTTGCAAAAAGAGTTGACATTTACCACCGAAGATCTGAAGGGAATCAACGCTCCCCACAACGACCCACTTGTAATCGAACTCCAGATAGGCGATTGCGACGTTCAAAGGATTCTCGTCGACACTGGAAGCTCGGTAGACGTCATATCTCTAGACGCATTGCAGAAAATGGAGATAAAAGATCAGAAGATAAAAGCTCGGGTTAAATACCTAACCGCCTTCGGAGGAGACACAGTGTCAACCATCATAACTATTAAACTTCCAGTATCGGCCGGAGGAGTGACTAAGATCGTGAAGTTTGAAGTAGTATAAAAAGCCACCATCTATTACGCAATCGTCGGAACACCATGGTTATACTCTATGGAAGCTGTCCCATCTACCTATCACCAGTGCCTGAAGTTTCCAACTCCAAAAAGATATTTTACAGTTCGAGGCGACCAAAAGATGGCTCGGAGATGCTTTGTAACAGAAAATAAATTACGAAGGATCCAATGACCTCCGAATCAACCTTTAATGCTTACCGCGCTCAACAAAAAGAAGCCGACATCTGCTGAAATCCTGGCGGAACTTTTTGAAAGAGAATAATACCTAGAGAGAAAAACCAAGAAAGGTCGGAAGGGAAGAGATTAGTCTTTTCCTCGAAGACAAAAAAAATAAAAAATAAAAAAATAAACTACGAGTGGCTTCATCCTCTCTGAGGGTACGTAGGCAACCTTTCACAAGGTTCAGCTACAATACCATGAACTTTGGTTTAGTTTTGCAGTTCACAACTCAACTATGCCAAGATTCAGAAAAAGTCGAAACCTTGATCACGTTCTCGACCAAAATAAAAATTACCTGAAAGAATATCGGAGCCCGATAAAGTAAGGCCGAGAGATTAAAGGGTACAAAATCAAAAACAAACCTCTTACACGTTCTTTACCGAATGCAAAAGTTCGACAGTAAGTCTGATAAAGTAGGACTTATTGTAAAACTTAAAAGCAAAGGAACAAGGAAAGCACGCCTTATTTCCTTCTGCTATTTCCGGGTTTCGAAATATCAAATTGAGAAACCTCGAGTAAACAAATCCAAATAATACGAGAAACAAAACTTTCATTTAACATCCGAGATGTCGTATTTGGGATGGAGATTGAAGGGACAGTCCAGTAATACGAGAAACAAAACTTTCATTTGACATCCGAGATATCATATTTGGGATGAAGAAAGAAGGAACAATCCAGTTATACGAGAAAATAATTTTTATTAACACTCCGAATAAGTACATTGAGTCGAGGTTTTTAATATAAGGACCACTAATCTAAATATTAAAATCCTCATTTTGAACCTCTGGAATTATGAGAGAATTCGCAACTTCGGTAAGACGGTCGCGTTCCTTCTCGGCCATAACTACATCCTCTTCCGGAATTGGGAGTCCCTAATCAAGAAGAAGACGAAGATTCATAGCAACAGCTGGGACTTGTCCATACTCGTTAGCTTTGCTAAAAGTCTCAGAATAAGCTTCGGAGTATTCATCGAGGGATTTGTGAAGTTGAATTAACTTCTCTCGACAGACACTGAAGGCCGCGCGTTGCCCCTCTTGGTAGTTCTTGGCACACTTGGTGTCCATAATAGCCTTGTTGATATCTCGCTCCTCCGAGATATCAATCACCTGACGTTTCACTTCAGCCAGTTCAGTGATCAGCCGGGAGTTTTCTGCAATAACATCAGAAATCCTCGACTCTCCTTCATCAAAGTGTGCCTTCATTTTACCCAAGAGTTTATCCTTATTTGCAACTTCATTGAGCGCTTCGGACAAAGCTTTCTCAGAGTTGAGGGACCTCTTCTCCAAGTCTGCATTCTCGGCTTGAAGAGAGTCGATCATCGATTCAGATTGTGCAAGCCTCTTCTCATACCGAAAGAATGCTTGGCCAACAAAACCCACTGACTGGAATAGATAAAAAATATTAGCAGAAGTTCTAGGTGAAGAGGAGTCTGTTTTTGATTTTTGCCTTGAAAAGTGAGCAAGAAGGAGCTTCCAGAGTATTTGATTCGCAGCAAACTTAGGGCAGACGATTATCGTAACCACTTGCCTTTCGTAGAAGCTCGGAACTTTTCTTCTTATTTTGGAAAAGAAGTTATGTACCATCAAATTCGAATTTAAAAGCATGGTGATCTTTCCGCGTTCTTTTTCTTGGCAACGTCGGAGTCCTGTTTCTTTCTCGGAAGATTCTGATCACTGCTGGAAGCTCCTTCGGGGTTTGATCTTTTCATTTTAAGAGAAGATTCGGTTCCCTCCCAGTCTTCTCGTCCTACAAAATTCGATCTTAAGGCAAGAGGGGGATTGGGAAAATTACGAAGTTCGGAGAGAACATACCAGCCCAGGTGCGAGCTCTGAAGAATAAAGCAGGAAGTATGTCACTCCACTGAAGTTCTCCTTCCGCTTTAAGCTTTTCGAACTCTTCGGAGAAGTTCGGTGGAAGGGCTCGGAAGCAGCTTGGTTTAACTGAAAGGAAAATAAAGAAGAATTAGTATTAGAACAAGGAGGAGAGAGGGGACCTAGTTTCTACCAATTATAGTTCTCCAATTCCGATTGATTTTGGCATCAGATTTGTAATTGGAAGCTTCGTTGATTCGAACGTAGAAGTAACTTCGGAACCATAGCTTGGCACTTGTACAGAATCCAGTGAGGATTTTCTTCTTAGGTTTGATATTTAGTTTGAAGGTTCCTTCTGGCTTCTTAGAACCGGAGATGTTCGTCAGTTCTTCTAGTTTCCAGGAATTTAACCGAATATTACACCGAGCCGCAAGAACTAGAAGGCCGGTGATTATTTTTACGGAATTCGGTGTTAGTTGAGACATCTTTATTCCTCGGCGGACGCAGTAGCTTACCATTAATTGAGGAATTGGAAACCAAAGATTTTCCTCGGTGAAGAAACTTTCATAGACACAAACGTAGCCCGGCGGTGGAGTCCAAGGTCTTTGATCAGATGTTGCAACCAGAATATCGATTCCTTCAGGGTTTAGGGCTTTCCTTTTTATCGATCCGATCTCGGATCTAGGGAAAAGAGAAGGTCAGACATCCGGGACACTTGGTCAAGGGCAAGTACTCCCAAAAATCGAAACTTCGAGTTCGTTTCTTCCGGACATTGAGTTGAAAAGAAAATTAATAGAAGGAAGATCGAAGGTTATCTCGGAGAGCAAAGAGTCGATTATGGAAGAAATTTAATCAATAATCACTGGTTATATAGGATGAACAGAAAAGAGGATTTTTATTGATAACTGTGAAAGGATCTGGTTAGTTGATTCGTGAGGAAAGAGAAGGATTTTGTTCTTCTTCATTTATTTTCATCGATTTTCGAGGCGACACGTCGTTTGGGAGGTGAAAGGTTTTGAGGAAACTGAGAAGATAGGCGTTTCATTTTCCAATATTTTCCCGCCGAAATTAAAGCACGGTAATTTTAGAAGTAATTGAAGACGAAGATCAATTGGTCCCGAACTTCATTTATCGACAAACCATTTAAGGAGGAACTTCGCCAACGCTACCCGAAGACATCCTCGGACGAACTGGGGGGACTTACTGTTGATCGTGGGGTTCTACCCCTAATCAATAGTTTGGCAATAATTGGAGTTTGGTCCCTACCGAGCTCTTCCCTGATAATCTATTAGGTTATAAGTCCCGACAATAGGAACTCCGACCCTCGGCCCAGATGACCGAGGGATACTTCGGAGAAGGTTGATCAGATTTAGTGTCCGAAGCGGAGGTATAAACGAACATCGTCCTAAGCAGAAGTCTAAGCTCGGACAGTATAAGATCAAATCTTATCACAGATTCCCTAGTCTTGGGAAAATGGAAATATTCCAATTTTCCGAGGTTAGCCCATGGGCTTATTAGACCGACTAAAGGATATATAAATACATACCTCCCCCCCCTCCCTCACTAATAACATTTATTCAGAATCGGGAGGAGAAGAACTAGATAACCTAGGTTTTACTTCTCTTTGATAAAGTTAATCTCGGCATTCCGAGTTAACAAGCATTGTAAACATCTTTAATAATAATACACCGTCTTTCCGAGGTTTCTTCTTTACTTTCTTATCGAATACTTACCTAAAAATGAACCCCTCTAATTACAAATAATTAGAAGTTGAACCCAGTATCAACACCTTATTAGATTTAGGGTTTTTCATTTGGTTTTTTATGAATTGCTAAAATAGTTTTAATCAATCAGTTTATCAAAGGCTATTCACTACAGTTGTTCTTAACTAAATTAAAGGAATCGCAAACCAGTTTTATTCAAATTCCAATGGAGATCTAATGGTTGCAAGGCATCAGAAATTGATCTATCTCTCTATAGTGAGCAAGGTGCGTCTATGTCATAACGAACGTTTGTTCAAAAAACTTGTGAACAGATCTAGCTTGAACTCAAAAGCTTGTTTATTTGCAGCGACAATTTAAAATCACTTTTGATATTTAGGGTTTTAACAAAGGTGTTGTCGTAATACATTCTTAATGCATCATAATCACGTATTTAGAGCTCTAGAATCAAGAGATAGAATATGATTGAGCACTTAATTCATATTTCATAGTTACCAATTGAATTTCCCATGGATCTAATACTTCCCCCGAATCGAGTACAACAACGTTTTCAAGTTCTCTCAGTTTTTAAGAAAATCTTATTTATTCGAGGTTTCTTAAATCTTAATTCATCCCTAGTTCTTTTTGGGTTCGCTAACCTAAATACTACAACTGTACGATGTGCGCTTGCAGTCAACTAGGTGAAATACTTCACACATCAATATCCCTAGACCTCTAAGAAATAGAACTCCAAAAGGGGTTAGCCCACAAAATCTGCCAAAAACCTCAAAAAATCATTGTCTTGTATTAGCGCATAGATGCATCCACCGTGGACATATGAAGTCCACCTAAAAAGTTTCGGTCCTTGATATCTCCCGGACCTCCAAAAAAACGAGGTTTATCGATAAAAATGGAACAATCATAGGGGTTGTCAGAAAATCGTAGAATGCTCCAAATGACCTGAAAATTTACCACAAACTAAGTTTCATGGTGCTAATTGTTGATGGTGGGGTTCTACCCCTAATCAATAGTTTGGCAATAATTGGAGTTTGGTCCCTACCTAACTCTTCCCTAGTTATGAGTCCCGACGACAGGAATTTCGACCCTCGGCCCCGATGACCGAGAGATACCTCGGAGAAGATTGATTAGATTTAGTGACCGAAGCGGGGGTATATTGAACATCGTCCTAAGCCGAAATCTAAGCTCGGACAGTATAAGATTGAATCTTATCACCGATTCCCTAGTCTTGGAAAAATGGAAATATTCCATTTTTCCGAGGTTAGCCCATGGGCTTATTAGACCGACTATTAAGGATATATAAATACATACCCCCCTTAACTAATAACATTCATTCACAATCGGGAGGAGAATAACTAGATAACCTAGGTTTTACTTCTCTTTGATAAAGTTAACTCGGCATTCCGAGTTAACAAGCATTGTAAACACCTTTATTAATAAAACATCCTCTTTCCGAGGTTTCTTCTTTATTTTCTTGTCAAGTACTTTCCTAAAAACGAACCCCTCTAATTTCAAATAATTAGAAGTTGAACCCAGTATCAACATTTGGCGCGCCAGGTAGGGGGGTGGCTCTTTAAGTAAAGAAATATCTCGGAAGAAAGGGGAAAAGCTAATAATGACTTTCCTTCAGCGAAAAATCAGGATAACTCAATGGGATCAATCACCCATCGAGGTCTCTGATCCGGAACACGGATTACCAGCTCGGCAGAAAATTCAAAGGAATGAGAGATCTTTAAACGGTCCCCTAGGTGATATAGAAGCAAGCAGTGAAGGCAGTCAACCAATATGCAATATTCCAGAAAACTGTCTATCACTAGGTAAAGCAAAAAAAAGAACGGAAGAGACGGAGGAAGAACAGAACGGGCCGACCAAGATTCAAAGAACGATCGTCGGCGGGAGACTCGTGGATGACGAACTCACTTCTACAGCAAGAAACTCAATAGCGGAATTACACCGTGAACTATGGGATATGAAAGTTATGCTCCAAAACCCCCCATACTTGGACCAAAATTTCGGAATCAGAGAGGAGAATCCATCCAAGACGATGATGTTCGGACTCGATTCTTTCGAAAAAGGAAAGTTGGAGCTACCAACCTATAATGGAGTAGGAGATCCAAGGACCTTTCTAAAAAAATTTATGATCGCAATCAACCAAGCACGGATCCACCCATCTGACGAGGATAGAAAGAAGTGACAATACTTTGACGAAAGTCTACGAGGAAATGCCCAAACCTGGATAACCAGCTTACCCTCTAATTCAAAAGGAAATTTCGAAGAACTACGGAAAAAATTTCTAAAGAAGTATATCTTCAACCTCGAACGACCAGCAACAATCTCCGACCTCTACTCCGTGAAGCAAACATCAACCGAATCACTTGAGAGTTTTATTAAAAGATTCAAGATAGTATACTTCCAGTTGAATATCTCCGACGAGCTAGCCATCGATGCCCTAATTAGTGGAGCATGGTATGAGACGAGATTCTAGGAAGAACTCTTAGCTTACCGGCCCCAATCCATAGAAGATGCGTTCTACAGAGCAAACGTATACATTAGGGTGAACGAAAGTAAAGCCCGGTTATCCAAGGACGATCAGATCACTTCGGAAAATGAAGAAATAAGGAGAAGAGTTAAAGAGTCTCACCTGCACTATAATAGACCGTTTGAGCAGAAAGAAAAAGCCAGAATTGCCCTGCTAACCTCTGAACCCCTAAGTCATCAGGGACATAAGGGAAAAGCTGGGATCAAAAGAGAAAGAGTCTTCCCAACATGGTGTTATTACTATACCACCTATGGACATAGCACAAAAGAATGTTGTAATCTACCAGAATATCTTTTGAGAAAATACTTGGAATGTATCCCCAGACAACTAAGTTTAAGGGAAACATTAGTTATAAAATATCAGCCGAAGGAGCGATACGTGGAAAAGAATCATCAAAAAAAAAAGGAACTTCCTCAACCAGGATATTCGTTCCATCACAGAAGGATAAACGTTATTTCAGAGCCTTCAGAGGAAGCACAAGACCAAGCCAAGCAGCAAACGAAGCCGAAGATAATTCTACCAAAGGAACTCATCTTCACTCACGAAGACTTGGTAGAAGTCGAAGTCCCACATAACGACCCTTTGGTGATAGAACTACAAGTTGGGGATTACAGAGTTCCCCGGATATTAGTGGATACCGGAAGCGCTGCGAATATCATGAGTATCGAAGTCTTCCAAAAGTTATGGTAAAAAAAAACGAAGATCAAGCCGAGGATTAAGTCATTAACTGCATTTCGTGGTGAAAGTGTTCCAACTCTTGGAATAGTACAGCTCCCGATAACAGTTGGAAGAACAATCAGAACCGTTAACTTCGACGTAGTAGAAAAGCCAATTCTCTACAACATAATTCTTGGAACCCCCTGGCTATTTCTAATGAAAGGAGTGGGTTCAACCTATCACCAATGCCTTAAATTCCCAATTCCATTTGGAATTTTTTCGGTAAAAGGAAATAAGGCCGAAGCAAGACGCTGCCTCCGAGAAGACCTAAAGGATGAGAAAGCCGAACTTTATTTCGGAAAAGAAATTTTAAATGTCAAAAGGCTCCGACAATAGAGTCAAAAAAAAAAAAAAAAAAACCCGTTGATGTCTCGGATTCTCCGAGATAATTAACAACAACATCGGAACTACGTGTGGCTTGATCCCATCCAAGGGTACGTAGGCAACCTTCCAAAAGGTTCAGGTACAAACATCAGAACTACGTGTGGCTTGATCCCATCCAAGGGTACGTAGACAACCTTCCACAAGGTTCAGCTACAAACATCAGAACTACGTGTGGCTTGATCCCATCCAAGGGTACGTAGGCAGCCTTCCACAAGGTTCAGCTACAAACATCGGAACTACGTGTGGCTTGATCCCATCCATGGGTACGTGGGCAGCCTTCCACAAGGTTCAGCTACAAACATCGGATCCTGGTTTTATTTAACAGAGTTTCAACAACTCGACTATACTTAACCTCGGTTCAACAAAAAAATCAAACATACAAAAATCGATGCCTTGATCACGTATTCGATAACAGGGTTTATTCCCACCCAACACATTCTATACCAAATGCAGCTGAAGATTTCGGAGCCTGATAAAGTAGGGCCGAGAAACTCTAAGGTAGAGTCGGAGTTTTCCCGCTCAAAAACTCATACCCAAAGAATCTAAGGATCAAAGTAGGATCTAAAGATTAGAGGTCAAAACAGTCGAGGTTTAACCTCACTGGACATTTTTGGCTCAGCCCATGAACATCCGGTATTTTGTTGAAGGAACTCTTCAAAAAGACCAACATACAAAATACTTGAAAAATCTTTTCTTAATTATTTAAGGAAAGATAGATAACTTTTAAAAATAAAAAAATTATTATTATTATTACTATTTAAACGGTTTTTACCAAAAAGAAGAAGAAATTAAAAAATTACAAATCAAAGCTAAAGGCGTTATGCTCGAATTCTGGAAAAGTATAATCCTTAGCTTCATGTTCAGCTACCGAAGCGTCCTTTTTCACTTGCTTCAAAAGATCGGCGGGGATATTCACACCTTGAGAAGATAAAGTACTAAGTACTCCGAGGACTGCCTGGGCTTGACCGAGATTTATAGTTTTTTCGAATCCAACCTCCCGAGCTCGGACGATTTTTTCGATAGAGTCCAGCCTATGTTGAATCTTCTTGCTCATCCTCTTCTCGGTAGATCGTACCTTATGAGTTAAGAAAGCGGCAGCTGCACGAACCTCCTCCTCCATAGAAGCTTGATTAACCTCCAGAGCCTTGTTCTTCTTTTCAAGACTGCCGATATAATCATTCTTCTCATTCAACAAGCCTTCGTACTCTCCCACAAGGAAACAAGTAGTCCGAGCTCCCTTAAGAGAAAGGAAGGAGAAATTCATTTAAAACATTAGAATATTTGGAAAGACGACAGGAAGCAGAGTTAGATTATCAAATCCGAATCGAATTCCTTTGCAAGAATTGATATGTGCTCCTTCGCGATAAAATCACCTTTCGGTCTTAAAGAATTACAACCTGCCATTTTCCAGAAAAGTTCATCTCTCTTCTCTTCATCGTTTGAGAGGAGCCGTGGCGAGTTGAATTCAAAGTTAAAAGGAGCGTCCTTGGCCTCAAGCTGAGATCTTTGCCTTTTGATCAAAGGAGTCTCAATAGCCGAAGAAGCAGGCCTTTTCTTCTGGAAACTTTATTTTCGGAGAAGTGGCGGTATTTTTTCCACGTTTTTCTTCCGAGGAGTTTTTGAGGTAGGAGGAGTCGAGTTCACCTTCTTGAGATTCTTGAAACCTCGGCCTTTTAGGAGGAGCTCGGATAAGTAATTTGTTGGTATAATCTGAAGCCGATCTTTCCGAGGGACAGTCCGTTTCGGATACAGCAAGGCCTATGTAAAAAAGAACCTGAAAATAAGAAGTAATCTAAATTATGTAGAAAGGAGAGAATTCGAAATACCTTATTGAGATCGAGCTAGATTGATTAGGTTCGCACGAATCTTTGGAAATACCAGCGGCGGAAGAATATAGATCCGATCCATCTCCTTTTTAAAGATAGGAGGAAGTTCTTTAAACATGATCGGTTTAGTGATTGTCGAGGTATCAACTGACCACAACTTAATCACTTCGGCACTAGGATCAAAGATGGAGGCTTTATTGATCCGAACGTAGAAGAAGTTAATGCGCCAGTTTTTAGCATTAGAAGTGAATCCTTTTCCCAGTTTGCTGGCATTTTTAATCATAGTATACCAGGTTTTGCCATCTCGACTATCAACAAGTTTGGCGAGTTCGGAGAATTTCCAGCACGGGACGATGACGTCAGCCCTATTGGCACTTAATTCATATTTCATAGTTACCAATTGAATCTGATTGAGCACTTAATTCATATTTCATAGTTACCAATTGAATTTCCCCTGGATCTAATACTTCCCCCGAATCGAGTACAACAACGTTTTCAAGTTCTCTCAGTTTTTAAGAATCTTATTTACTCGAGGTTTCTTAAATCTTAATTCATCCCTAGTTCTTTGTGGGTTCGCTAACCTAAATACTACAACTGTACGATGTGCGCTTGCAGTCAATTAGGTGAAATACTTCACACATTAATCTCCATGGACCTCTAAGAAATAGAACTCCAAAAGGGGTTAACCCACAAAATCTGCCAAAAACCTCAAAAAAACATTGTCTTGTTTTAGCGCATAGATTCATCCACCGTGGACATATGAAGTCCACCTAAAAAGTTTCGGTCCTTGATATCTCCCGGACCTCCAAAAAAACGAGGTTTATCGATAAAAATGGAACAATCATAGGGGTTGTCAGAAAATCGTAGAATGCTCCAAATGACCTGAAAATTTACCACAAACTAAGTTTCATGGTGCTAATTTTTGATGGTGGGTTTCTACCCCTAATCAATAGTTTGGCAATAATTGGAGTTTGGTCCCTACCTAGCTCTTCCCTAGTTATGAGTCCCGACGACAGGAATTTCGACCCTCGGCCCCGATGACCGAGAGATACCTCGGAGAAGATTGATTAGATTTAGTGACCGAAGCGGGGGTATATTGAACATCGTCCTAAGCCGAAATCTAAGCTCGGACAGTATAAGATTGAATCTTATCACCGATTCCCTAGTCTTGGAAAAATGGAAATATTCCATTTTTCCGAGGTTAGCCCATGGGCTTATTAGACCGACTATTAAGGATATATAAATACATACCCCCCCTTTAACTAATAACATTCATTCACAATCGGGAGGAGAATAACTAGATAACCTAGGTTTTACTTCTCTTTGATAAAGTTAACTCGGCATTCCGAGTTAACAAGCATTGTAAACACCTTTATTAATAAAACATCCTCTTTCCGAGGTTTCTTCTTTATTTTCTTGTCAAGTACTTTCCTAAAAACGAATCCCTCTAATTTCAAATAATTAGAAGTTGAACCCAATATCAACACTAATGAAGAATACAAAATTTTAGGAAAAAGTAACATGTGGAGAGGCAGTTAGTACAATCTAACTTAGCCACTGATGAGTCCCAAATCTGACGGTTCTGAAGCCCTATTTACTCATGATTTTACGCCTAAGACACTGTTTTAAGATGTAAATAGTCGTATTTTCGCTTAGTTTCATCTCATTCGCATCTAGAGTTAGGACCATGTACATTTGCATATGTTTTGGTTTTTTTATTCAACAATAGGTTGCAAGTAGAATCACTTGGAGCATATGGAGCTTGGTGGAGTCTACATGGATTAAAGTATCGCATTAAGAGAGAAACTAGGAGAAATTGAGGCGAAGCGGAATGTCTCGTGCCGACGGCATGAAGCAAGGATATATCAAAGGAAACAAGGGGAAGTCAACTCTGGTCAACTACGAAGCCCTGCTGGCGGCACAGATACTCCCAAGGACGGCACAAAAGCCTCAGAACAAACTCAGCAAGGAGAAGCAGCCCATGCCGCCCAAGAAGCTAGTCGTTCCGGTGGCACAGATACTCCTAAGGACGGCACAAAAGCCTCAGAACAAACTCAGCAAGGAGAAGCAGCCCATGCCGCCCAAGAAGCTGATCGTTCCGGCGGCACAACCTCAAATTCGACCCCCAAAAGATGATTTACCATTTTACCCTTTTTAATTTAGTTTATATATTGGACTCTTGTAAGCCCTAAAACCCTAATCTCTCTTAGGATATTGTTGAGCCACCTTCTAAGTTTGGAGCAAAGTTTTCTCCTTTTTCTTTTTTGTTCTTCATCTTGTAAAAGGAAGAGTCTTTGAATCTTTCTATGGTTTGATTATCTATCTTGCATTTCTATTCCATCTCTTTTTCCTCTTTAGTTTTATGTCTTTAATTTATGCTTATGCATTGAGACTCATGATGATCAATCAAATCATCATGTGTGAGTATTTGGTTAATGGATAAGTTAGGGCTTTGATTAGGGTGTTCAATGATTGGATAAATGATTAGGATAATGAAATAACTACTTTGCCTATGGATCTTAATGGATTAGGAGCTTGAAATCTAATTTAAATCTCTAGGCATTTCATCGCGCGGAAGGTGTTCGATGAAATGCTAGTTGCATTTTCAAAGGTTAATCTTCATCTATCACTAGAATTAGTAAATATTTGGGTTAATAGAGATGTTAGGAGAGAACTAATAATGCTTGTTAGGACTAATTGAAGAA
This sequence comes from Euclidium syriacum, assembly GCA_900116095.1. Taxonomy (NCBI): domain Eukaryota; kingdom Viridiplantae; phylum Streptophyta; class Magnoliopsida; order Brassicales; family Brassicaceae; genus Euclidium; species Euclidium syriacum. Next base: position 12,456 of record FPAK01000047.1, on the reverse strand, counting down.
TGTTTGCCTTTGATCAAGTATGCTCATTGATTATGACTAATAAAGGAATTAGTAACCAAGAGATTGGCCTAGTTTATTGTTAACTCTAATGCACTAGTTAGAACTTAATATTATAAATCTCTAATCATCCAATCAACCTTCCTAATCATATAAGTCCCAAGCTCATTCATGTCTTTTCATATTTTCATTAAGCTATAGTTATTGGTATTTACATATTGTCATTTACATTTAAGTCTTGAAGCTTAGTTTACTTATATTACCATTTTGTTAAGTATTTTGATTTGTTCAATCAGTCAATTAATCAACCTCTATAACTTTATTGTCTAGCTATTTAAGATCTCGAATTGTCTTAATGCCACTTTTCCCGCCTCTCCGTGGATCGACCTCGTGCTTACCGTTAGGTACTTAGCGATAGGTGTGTAATGGGATAGTTAGGAGAACTACAAATATGTCTTGAGATAGAGAGAATTTGGTTAAACAACAACACTCAAAAATCTCTCTCTGTCAGCCACACAATACGGGTTTTGGCCACTACAAAATTCATACCTAGAGTATTTCAAATATTCTGAAAATTTACCAGTAACTAAGTTTCATTATGGGTATTAAGCACACACAATTGCAAAAAAAACAAAAATTCACATGATTAACTTTATAAACCATAACAGTATTGTTTTTTTTTATAAAAAAACTAGTTTGTACCGGAAAGTTTGATTCCGTGTTTCACACTTCAATTCTAAATCTCCTCTTTCAAGATCTTCATCATCATCTTTTTCCTTAATTGATTTTGATTCTTTGTTCACCAAATCTTATCTTCTAACAATTTTACATGTTAATTATTACCAACCAATATATAAATAAACCACAGGTAATCAAAATCTTAATAGATTAGCTACCTGTTACACCAATAAATCCATTTAATAGGCATATTTGTTTTTTCGTTGATTTGAAAATCGGTTTGATTATTTCTTCAATGTGTGAATGCATTGATGTAAAAAATATAGTACCTAATCGGTAATTCATTAACGGTGGAAAAATAGAAAAAAAGACTAGGCAATGAGAAGAATGTCCAATGTATGTGTGTGTGTTCTTTTTAAGAAAAAAAAAGAATGTCTCCCTAGATTAGGTATGTTAAATGGGTTTAGGATTGAATTCTTCTAAGCCATATAAAATAAATAGGCAGAGGATTTTATGAAAAATCCAATGTCGATTTCAAAAAGGAGTGCATTTGCAGTCAACGTTTATTTAAGTAAATTAAGTTTAACCCAATGTTTATTTGAATAAACTTAAAGAAGAAAAATGGGAAGGTAGGGTCAATGCGTAAAACCAAATCTGAAGGAAGTTCTATCACGGGCAGACCAACAAAATATGGTAGTATTTACGGTTTTTTCAAATTTTTTATTTTTCCTTACGTTTATTATGTACATTTTTAGTAAACACATTTTCTTTTATCGACTTAAGAACATTTTTACAACACGTACCACGTTTCTTTACTAAATAAAATTCTGATTATGTTATTGTTAGTTAGTTTAGACTTGCAGTACATTTATTTATATAACCATAGTTGATATCGTTTATTTTATTGGTTAAGCAATTTTTTAATTTTATCTCTACTCTATAACTCATAGCTAGTTTCCTAAACTTATAGTATTACCATATAGATTATATAGTATATACGCTCAGATATTAACTCTCGTTTCTCTTGATATGTAATTGACATATCAGTTCTATTGAGCCCAACTCATCATATTTTGCTTCTAAGAATATTAGAAAATGGTTCGTCATCTCTAAGAAATTTTATAAACAAATATTGCCTTCGTAGTAAAATTTAATGTTCTGTATTTTATATTTATAACACTCTCGTTAACAAATTAAAAACAAGAACGTAGAGACAACAAGGAAACTAACACTAATATATATTATTTGAGTCTAGATGCTTAGAGGAGGAAAAAAAAAGAAAGGGGTTATAGAATCATAAAGTATTTATCATTCATGTTTTTAGCTACATTGACATACAAAAGAGACTCAGAAATAACAATAAAAATGGATTTTGTTATTTTATTCGACCAAAAAAACAATTTATACAGTAAGAAATTAACAACCACGGATTATATGGGTACACTACACAAGGTAAATCCATCGTGTCTAAATTCTTTTCACATTTCTTTTATCTCTTTTGTTTTTGTTGCTGCTGAGACAAATTATTGTGAAAATCTATTTCAAAACGATCTTGGAGAAGAAGAAAAGATTTTTCCTTTTACTAATTATTTCAACCTAATGTTTACACAGACTTGACAAAAGCTGAAGAAATCATAGCCATGCACTTGGCATCAAATTAAGCATGGATCTCGTTGGATCCCAAAATATGGAAGCGTTCTTCTACTTTTTTTTGATATCAAGGTGTACGTATCAACGTTGAGGAGCGTTTCTAATCGTTGAATTTTCAAAACATATAGATATATATTATCTTAAATAAAAGAAAAGGAAAAACTTCTGATTTTATTGAAAATAATTGGGTGCAGTAACACTCTTCCAAAACTAATTGTAACCCATGACACTCTGTAAAGTAATTAGGTCCTATGACAATTTGGGGACTATTTAAGCACTGTTTATGGCCATACAGCCCTCACATTATTTTTCTAATGACAACAAATGCCCTTCTGTACATTTATGGATTCGAGAGTGAAAAGGGGCCTTCGTGTGACACACATATGACTATATCTATTGTTTTTGTGTGTGGTGAGAGAAAAAGAAAAGTTGTTTCAGAGAGATAATGAAACATTGCCTTATTTTGTTCTTTAATTTTCATTATTTTTGTTATGACAAAAAAAAAAAAATGTATGAATATTTAGTAAAGAAAATTTTACATATTTTAAGATCTATATCAACTATTTAATTTTTTTATTATTTATTAATGTTGACACAAACTTTATCACCTACTTAGTCATGTCTGTACAACGTCACCAATTTATCCCTGTATAAATACATATAGAGGTTGTATAGTTCCTTCGTGTATAACATCTTATAGTATTATTTGTATAAGTACCTTCCCCTAGAGACAGTGTACAATTCATCCTGACCGTAAATATATGTTTCATGTCTGTACAATTCTAACTAGTTGACTGTACATTTATATCTAGTTTCTTCTGTGAAACATAAACAATATTGTTGTTGTATACGAGTAAACATGCAAAAATCCTTATATGTAAAAGCTGAATTTAATTGTACATACATTATGTGTACATGTACAAATGTTTATTACGACTATACGTTTGTACAGAGTATTGTCTGTACAGAAATTATGTATAAACATGAACAAATCCTTATATGTTAAAACTGAATTAATTATACATACATTGTTAAGTGTACAATGAATTCAAAAACCCTTTGTACAGCTTATTCACGTATACGTACAGATGTTTCTGACAACTATACATTTGTACATAATACTATATATGCATAATACGTATATACATGTATTTTTACATGTACAAAGGCATCACCTATACATATACATTTATCTCTGATGAGTGTACAACTCATTTAACTCATTATATAGATCTTTCGTGTACATATATATCTGATCCATGTACGGTTCCTACCAAATTTAACGCGTGTACATATATTTTTACTTGTACAAGGACATTACCTTATATACCTATACATATATATATTTTATGAGTGTACAACTCATTTAACTCTCTATATAGGTTTTTCGTATATATATATTTATTATTTGTACAGTCCTCAAAGATTCTGCATGTACATATATATGTGACGACTATATTCATCACGTATGTATATACATAAGTTATAGTGTCTGTACAACTCATTTAACTTTTTGTACAACTCTTTGATGTAAATATATATTTGATGTATGTACAACTTTTTTAAACAGTTTGTGTACACCCTCAAATGATTCTGCATGTACATATATATATCTGACGACTGTGTGTATAGTTTCATCATGTATGTTTATACATAAATTATAATGGTAGGAATTTTAAGACATAGAAAAAATAAAATTAGCATTTATGTATGATTTAATATTTTTTTAAGAATATTATAAGAAAAATGAAATAAAAAGAAAAAACAAAAATGTAATAAAAAAGAAAAAGAAAAACAAGAAAGAAAGGAAGGAAAGAGGCAGAATTAATAATAACGTAGCAGACAAAAAGAGAATGACTTTTTGTCTTATTCGCGGTGATCCCTAGGAGGGAGATTCACGCATAGTGTATGGGGACGATTTTTTTGTCCTTTGGCTGGGAAAAGTGCTATGGGAACTTAAATATTTTCAAGAGTGTCATGACATCTAATTAGTTGTTGGTAAAGTGTCATTGACAACAATTTCCTCATTTTATTGAAGCCACATAAAAAAAAAAAGCTTTTTATGTTCCCAAGACTTGTCTTACGACCCCGTAAGACCTCTATGACATCGTCTAACCTTATGGTATGTAATCTGCCTGGTTAATTCACTATTTATCTTTGCAGTGATCTTCTCCTCAACCACATTTATATGGTTAAGCTCTGATGAAGTTGGTCATGTAAATAGATCTTTGAAATACCTCTGTACCTCTCTACCTAGAGCAGCATCACCACGAATTACATAATTTGCATCATTCTTACTTCGTGTAATTATGTTCCTTACTACCCAGTTCTTCATTTTATCATGAAAGTATTTGGTATTTCGATCACCAAATTTAACAAAATCAACTCTATTTTTCTACATCCAAAAAATGTCATCTTGTAGATAAGTTTTATTCAATTTCCTTCTTAATCATATAGCATATCCTATTCACAACTATCCGTGGATGAACCTCGTTAATCTCTTTATCCAGCTTCTCATTCTCAATGTGACCACGACCACTTTGAACGGCTCTATCAATTTATGATAAATATTTTAAAATGAAAAACAAAAAATCCTAAAATTAGAAAGAAAAAATATTTAAAGCTAATAAGGTGAAAAACACAAAACAAAACATGAACAAGATATATGTAAAAAATTATAAAAAAAAACATAAATAAATATGGATTGAAAGCTAATAAAGCGAGAAAGTAAAATATAATTGGGAATTATGTGCCGAAATTATACTAATCATGTTTAACATAATTGCTAATAATATGCTTTTGTTTGGTCGAAACTAAAATATGCTTTTGTAATTCTCTTACTATTATATGAAGTGTCGTCTGAGTTTTTTGTGCTAAAATGATATTGTCTAATTGGCTTAGATGGGAAAATTTATGACGTATAAATATGACATGATTTATTAACGTTATAATTTTATTGGAAGATAATCGTTCAAAATGATGACATGTAAAATTTGTTTAAGATTGGTCAAAACAAAACGTTTCAGATCTTTTAACCCGAAAAAATAATGAAATGCGGTCCATGTGAATCCTTTGTGTTCGAATATATCTGATTAGTTGATATAATTTTCGTTCTTATTTAAAAATATAAATGAAAGCGTCATCAAATGAGATGTTGATATATAATATTTAATTTTATTTCACCTTCATATTTAGCCAATCATATGAAGGAAACGAAGAGTCGGATTATTTGATAATATCTTACCGTGAAACTTAACCAATCGAATTAAGGAAATAAAACGTCGTTTTATTATAATATTAAAATTATAATATTATTACTAATCAGATCATGGAAACGGAAAGTCTTTTATAATATAAATTTAACTAATCAAATTAAGGAAACAAACAGCCCTTATATTATTATATAATATTTTTCATGCAACGAAGAGTCTCCAAACTATTTCGCGTGATAGTATAAGTTAGACCAAGATTCTTCTACATTTTCTTTTTGGTGATGGAAGAACAAATCTCTAGAGAAAATGATGATACGAAAACTCTATCACCACCTCTTAAAAAGCGTACTTCAAGTTATTTTTGTACCATGAGATTAATTGACATTAGAATGGTAAATATTTCATGTTGATTTATTTTCATATGATGATTGAGTTTCAAATAATACACACTTTGTAAAAGCAGATGGTCCACATGTCGGACAATAGCTTTAGACAACAAAATATTATCTAAATATCAAAAGATTTTAAGGAAACACTTATGTTTTATCATCGGAGGAGAAGAAGAACTTGTCGATTGTACGGAAAAAGGCTTCACTTATCTTCCACCTGCCAAATGACAAATGATACACACATGTCGATGATAGGAAAAAAGGCTTCACTCATTCTTCTCTATATCATAAATGTAAGTGCTGAGTACTAAACCTTCGATATTTTGATTTTATGCTAAAACATTTTAAACTATGATACAACATGTGGATCAATTATTGATTCGTCGTCTCTATTGTTTCAAACTTAATCATCATATATAGAAAACACGATGGTCACATCTCATCCTCTAAAAAATAACGATATGTATCTTTAATGTTTTTCTTACAACTAAATACGTGATTATTCGATTATTTAAAATATTTTTTACAAAACACGAAGCTATTTAATTAATGCAATGGATTGTCTTACCGGATCTTCATCAACTTCGGTCTTCGTAACTCCATTGTCAGACCTTGCAAATTTTGCGAATAATGAATTATAACTTTTTCATATATTAATGACTATAAAATTGTTATTAAATACATAAATTATGTTATTTTATAGTTAGTATCAACTGACGTTTATTATGAACTAAGATACCAAAAATTTGGATATTTTTTCATGTTATATATATAGCCTATTTTATATGGAATCGATAGTTTTAATTGATTTTTTAAAAATTCAATTAATAACCCGGTTCTATACTTAGTGAAGTCCCATTATATGAGCTCACAAATACAACAGTTACACCTCCTGCTGTTAAAAGACCACGTAAGTTAATATTATTTTTGGCAAAATTTGATGATTTTAATTTTACTTCGATGATTTTAAGTAACTTTACTACTACTCTTAAATGATATTTGGACACGAGGTAGGTCACCAAAAAATAAACACAGTACATCGAATGGATCTCCCTCAAATAAACCTTTGTATTATATGGTGTATTTTGTTTCTACATTTTCATTATAATATTCTAACTTTATATTATTGATTTATCGTATATAAATTTTTTCTATGTGGTATAGTAATTCAAACCTCATTATCTGAACTCACATATACATTACAAGAAAAAGCGTATTAATAGCGCCTGAAAAATGCTATATAATGATACAATAGCAGTTAGTTAAAAATTATGTCATCACCAGTGAAAAAACTTCAGATACTTTATATAACGTTTTTTTATAAATGATATGGTTTGTATTTTTAAGATAGCGTTTTATTGTCTGCAATAGGTTTATCTTCAATAGCATTTATTCAGTATCATGAATTAGCTACGTAATAGCATTATGTAAATGTCATCTATATAATAAATATAGCAATCCTTTAATGTTATGTATGTTGGTTGTTCATTCACATATTTTGGTTTTTTAGATAATTTTCTGAAAATATTAAATTTTTAAAAATATAACTAAATTAAATTGAAACCAAATATATTACGTAATGAAAATTACAAAGCCTAGTTCAAGTCTCACATAAACTTTAAAGTTAAAACTACATTCCTAAATAAACTTCACCACAAATACATAAGTAGAAAAATAAAGACACAATGTAACACATATATTGTCTCTTTTATTGCTCACAACTTTTATCTCATTCTCTAGCACCTGAATCTCACATTTCCTTGCCTTCAACTTTCAGCTCATTCTCTAGCAGTTCCAACTAAATTGCATGTCTTATCATATGTAAAAGTTAACTGTTTAAAGTGGAAAAATGGCTGCATTTTTCAAGATAATTACCTTGTGAACTCGCTGTTTGATATCATCTCATGGAAAATAACCATGTTTCTCTTTTGGAGGTCATGAACTCAGCCAAAAAAAAATTTCTGCTTCTCGTAGGACCAAGCTCATGTCTCGTTCCTGAGATGCTGCTTCTTTAGCTCTTCTCTGCAATATTATAACCAAAGAAAAATAAAACACACAGATTATAGGATGACTCGTCAAATACAAGCAGAAGATACCCAATTTTCATGTAGTAATACAAAAATCACACATCCTCCTGTTAAGAGACCACATAAGCTTATATAGTTTGTTCTAAATTTATTTTTGTGACTCTTAGGCTTTAAAGTTTACATCATATTATATTTTCACAGGAGGAGGTAGACCACCAAAAATCAAGGAAATTATATATTCCGACGGAAGATTAAGAGAGAACAAAGAAAACGAAACTCTATTACCAATGAAAAAGATATATAAATCATAAAGTTTTTGAGTTTCGATTTTTGAATAGTTTTTAATTAATTGTTGAGTACAGCTGGTAGACAATAATAATAAAAAAAAAAGAATAGCGTCTATCTCAAACAATCATTTCTATTGTTGAAAGATTACGTAAGTTGAGATTCTTTTTATATTTTCATGTTTTAAAAATTGATAGGTGGTAGACCACCAAAAAATTAGGACAATGTAGGTAACAAACCGACACCAATCACACCTTCAAATCAAAGGATAAAACGTATGTAGTTATTTCCGGTTGATTATTATAAACATTTTGTATGATATACATTATTTCTCTAACCAATTATTATATATAGGACCTAGACCAACACAACAACGGGAATTTAAGATGCAACAGAGCATTATGATCGTAATGTTAATATTCATATATATTTTTTGGACGTAACTGTAAAAACATATTGTGGCTAGATTTATGTGTTTTTACAAGATCATATCATCTACCATGTATGAAAGTGCATAAAGTAAACAACACATAAGCTTTTTTAACGAGGTTCGGTTTTTCCTACATCCCCGGGACCTAGTCAAGATCAATTCCACAAAAACAATGATAAGTTTTTGTTACATTGTTTCTAGATGGACAACGCTATGGAGATATAACATCCAAACTTGGGTTTCTTTCTTAAACCTAGATGTTCTAACACACTGCATACATACTCAAAAAAAACCTTAGCTTCTTGTTTCTTACTAAACCTTAAGCTACTCGATTTTAGTTTCTCACCAACCCCAAATTCCCTTAGGTTCTTGTTTCTTACTAAACCTTAAGCTACTCGATTTGAGTTATGACGGCTGCAGACTCCATAGGAAAAACCACCATAGCAGATCTTACTATCTCTATGGTGGGGCGACGCCACACACATGTGTGCCTCTCTCTCCAATAAACCCTAGATGAGCACCTTTTCACATGGCCGTCTCTTGGTTTATATAGGTAAGGATCAAAACCCTAAGCATCCTTAAGCCCACACGATTTCTTCATCCTCTTGGGCTTCTAGATACACGTGATGAGTTTCATAAAACAAAAGAAACTCCACCAATAAGGAAGTCCCGTTTTCCCTTTTTGAGACACTTCCTATCTCAGCGCCTGTGCTACATTATGAGGTAGTACAAACTGGCTCAGCACCTGCATCAAGAACTGTCCCACACTCTGTCTCAGATCTTGTCTTCAGCGTCTTTTCTATAACCACCATAACCATATGTCGTTTATGACTTATCCTCTACGACATATATTGATGTTGTTTATGTGCATGAATCACCCTCTGCTGTAATACACCATGTGTCAGTTTCTCCTTCAGCATCTTACTATCCAAACTGCCACACCAATACACTGTGTCTGTCTAAGCTTATGTAGTAAATCCTCTAACCCATAATAATCATATCTCAGTGTCTGCATCAACTCGGTCTTTGTGCTTCTGTCTAATCTGCGTATGAGTTGTATGACTCATTAAGTCACATTGTGTTCCATCAACTAACTCATACTCCGATACACCATAGTTCTAAACTCCGTTATCATACCACTCTCCCTCTTGATGGCTGAGTTGTAGAGCAGGTTCACTACTGCTCTGGTATCAGACAACTGCAACGTTATGTACTAGTTTCTGAACCTATGTCAACTGGTACAGACTGCATTCGACCTAACTGTGTCTTTTGTACCAGGAACTGTCTCTGTGTCACTTTTTGTGCTGATACAACTTCTCATACCAGTCAGCATAACCCTCTCAGTAATGATATTCAATATTATAAGCAAATGTCATTTTTATAAATGTCAGTTTATAAAAATAGGTATGCACAATCAAATGAATCATAAGATAATGAAATGGATACTAATCAAGAAGCTAACCGATATCAGATAATTGTGGTCGACTAATGTGTAGAACTATTATGTTAGATACAAATACAGTTGTCATCATAGGACTTTGTAGTGACGGTAATTATTTAACACCCTTAAAATTTTAGTATTTGTTTTTAATATTATAGAGAATAAACTCTAATGTTTTACATACACATTATACTTTGATGACGGTGACCCGATACATAATTGTCAATTTTGTGATGCTTATATGTGGTATAGTGAAAGGGTCAAAAGAAGATCGCGGAGACGAACACCGTTCTTCTCAATGTGTTGAAAAAAGGAGAGTCGTACTACTGAGACTTAACCCCCGCCCCCCCTAATATTGTAATGCAATTGTTATTTAACAGTGATGATTTGAGCAAACATTTTCGTGAATTCATCAGAACATATAATATTATGTTTGCTTTCACATCGCTAGGTGGACAAATAGACAACTCGATAAAAATGAGCATGGACCTTACATTTTTTAGTTGAAGGGTCAAAACTATCATCGCATTTGTGATATTTTTCCTAAACCTGGTGAGTACCCAAATTTTTTGCAATTTTATATATACGATACTGCTCACGAGTTAACAAATCGGTTATAAGCATATTAGCAATTAGCTCATAGTAATATTTATTCAATATAAATATTGACCAATATTATTTTAGTTTTTATTTTTTAACATTTTGTTCATATCGTTTTGTGTTTTTTTTCTTATAGTGGTAAACATGGAGTTCGTAACAAACTCAAGAAACAAGTTGTGAGATTTTTAAAAGGAGATGTTGGATGGTGTGAATCCCTACGTTTAAACTTTTAAGGCTGCTAGGAACATATATGGTTTTAATAACATATCCGGATTCTCGCTTAGACTTATTGAAGGAAGGTCTAAGGATGGAATGACTCATAATCTTCCTTCAGCCGATGAACTTACAGCTTAGATTCCCGAAGATTTCAGACTCAATATAGAATAACGAGATATTATTCTCGATACTATGTAAGGCCACTTACAGAAGAGAAGTGAGTTACATCATGCTTATCTATCCCTTCAGTACCCATTGTTGTTTCCATATGGAAAAGACGGTTTCATATTAGAAATCCTTATAGGTCATGAGGATTTGGAAGGAAGGAGATGTCATTCGCTAAAAATGAAAGGGTTATTTTGGCCTACAAAATTATTGAATGTGTGGAGAAGCTCCTACTATTACCAGATCTATAAGACTGTTTCAACAGTTTTTTGTTGATTCTTATACTATGATAGAATCAAAACGTCTTCGTTATATGTGGTTTAATCAGAATAAACTTCGTCTTGATAACTATGCAACTCTTTGAAAAGTAGCGGAGAAAGGTGGGGCAACTCTAACTAAGTAGAAAAAACGAGTATTTATACCAGAGAGTTTCACAAAGGTAATTGTATATTAATTCATCAAATTTATTAATCGTGAATATACTTGAGTATGGTATTTTCGTTTACAAGTATCAGAAGTATAGAATAGAGTTTGAAATTCATTTTCAATTTCGACACCGATTCTCCGATATCATTTAGCAATTGGGCTAATGGTTTGAAATTAGAAATATTGGTATCAAAGATGGAGTCAAGAAACTAACATAGTATCCTTACTATTGTTACGCAAATGGTGATACCAAAGTTATTAAGATAAACCCAATAATCAACAATTGCGATTTCCAAATTCACTAGATTGCAACTATCTTCAATGATAGTTCATGTAAGGTATATGATGCAGCATTATCCCGATGATATGGCTATATGCAAGTATCGTGGATATCCAGATCTTTTTATTACTTTTACTTGCAACCCTAAATGGTCGTAAGTCATATGCTTCCTAAAGAGATATCATCTGACAATCGAATATCGCCCAAACATTATTTTTAGAGTTTTCAAGTGTAAAATTGATAATCTCATTAATGAGTTGACCAAAATGAGTGGGTCCTACTTTGGGGAAGCCTCGGCAGGTATTTTTTTGTCTCCAAGTACTTACTATTTTCTATGCTATCATTTAATTGAATATTTATTTACATGGTTTTATATGTTATTTACAGCTATGTACACCATCGAGTTCCAAAAAAGAGGGTTACCACATAAACATATACTTTTTATTATGGAAGCCCGATCAAAATTTCCCACCACTAATGATACCGATAAAACCATATGTGCTAAAATTGCTGACAAAAGTCTCAAACATGTATTATACAAGGATGTAGGCGAAACCATGATGCATGGTTCGTGCGGACCAGAAAAAAAGGAGAATGTATGTATGTTGATGGAAAGTGTTTGAAAAATTTCCAAAACATTTTAGTGATACCACATCTATT